>WFMF01000013.1:647401-867651 GCA_011033025.1 Beroe forskalii
TCTCAGCCTGCCAGTGTCTCTACCAATCTTAGAAAACCTACTTTCTGTTGCTTCTCAGACTGCAGGTTTCCTAAACTTTGCTCTTATACTTTCTGCTGGTATTCTCAGCCTGTAGATTTCCTAAACCTTACTATACCTTGTGCAGCTTTCCAGCCTTTCAGAGTTTCTATCAACCTTACTAAGTTAATATACCTTCCACTGCTTCTCCGCCTGCCATATTTCCTACTGACCGATTTTGAGCAGTGCAACTGTCTCAACTTCTCAACACTATAAGCACTGCTTCAACTCTTCAATGCTTGAAATGTTAAAATGTATGAATTTGTTATAACCCTTCCCTTCACATGCTTAAATGTAATAAAATGAGAAATGGAAATGCTGAGGAAAAATAGCACTAATTCATTACCTCATGGCATCAGAATTAGGGTGTAGAACAATGAAGACTCCTGCATTCTATAGACTGCATCCATCTGTAGTAGGTACAGAGTTCATGCTATCAGAGTGACTGGTAAACAAGTATACTGGTAAAATGACATTCCATTCAATTCAAAAAGTTACGGAGAACATGAGGGACTGAGGGAGGATATCATTCAGCATTACTTAAAGTATTTGATGTATATCAAATGAATCCCACATAATATGGGGGGGAGTTTCACTGTCCCAATTGTCCCTGTCCCAATTTACTTTATTTTGAGTTTGGGACTGGTTTTTGGGACAATTGGGACAACTGGGACATTTGGGACAAACAAAAAGTTGGACAAATCAGTCATCTATCATTTTTACATTGATCAATGTTTTTCTATCATACTACTATGCTAATAAGTACAAGTTTTGGTTGTGTGCTGCTATGTAACAAGCTGTAAGACAAAAACACTACACTCCCACTCAAGAACACAATCATTTGAGCCCCAGTTGTCTCTGTCACTTTTGTCCCAATTGTCCCAAATGTCCCATTTGTCCCAAATGTCCCAAATGTCCCAGTCCGTATTCACTTTTTTGAGTCCCATAATTGTTCCATTTTCTCTGTCCCATTTGTCCCAATTGTCCCATTTGTCCCAAATGTCCCAATTGTCCCAGTCCGAATTCACTTTTTGAGCCCCATTTGTTCCATTTTCTCTGTCCCATTTGTCCCAATTGTTCCATTTGTCCCAAATGTCCCATTTGTCCCTGTCCCAATCCACTTTTTCTTGAGTTTGGGACAATTGGGACAGTGACACCCCCCCCCCAATAATGAAATAATTTTCTTACAATCTAACATAATCAAGGGCTTCAAGCTCAGACAGCACAGCTCTTCGATTAGTAGGTATTCATAAATACATCGCACATTTTACTAACAACTAAGAGTATAGCAAGAGTATGGCAACTTAGTAATTTCATTGTTCATAACATTTAACTGAAACTAGACCATCAAGACCATATTGGAGTTATTCCCTTAAAATAGTATAGCAATGACTTCATAATGCAGCCATTGATATTATTTGATAATGAAATGAGACCCAAATAAAGCATAACCACTGTTATCGGCATTGACATGGCATAAAAGTCAGTTTTATGCAGATTTCCTACAAACATATTTTTACCTAGCGCCCAAATATTGTAACACTTACGCGTCGAGTAAAATCGCAACTTTTGTGCGCGGCGCACTCAAAAATCTGAAATCTTATAGTACCAATAATAAATCCAGTTTTGAACTGTATCTTATGTGAAAAATTGCGGAAAAACGATGATATAAAATTTTTGGCATAAAAATGAGATTAAATGTACGTAATAACCCAATTTCAGCCGTCGCGCGCGCTCGCGCTTCTGAGCCGCGCACGGACACTTTACACGTGGAATCGCGATTGCGTCTAGTCGATCTCGTAATCTACTCAACAAGAGCTTTCTTTTGGTACCAAATTTGTCAATTTTAGAGAAATTTTTACATTTTGATTTTTATGTCCCTAAGCGTCTCCACTAGCTAAGCGTGGGAATTGTTGCGTTAAATCCACGAATTCGACAAAATGACAATTCGTTTCGCGTAAAGTTAAGTTGGTCGTGTTCCCCGCGCCTTACGCAAAACAGAGCATTTTGTAGCAGAATTTGCCAATGTGCCAAAAATTGCGACACAACATTGCCTGATGAAAAGCATACCAATCATCGGTTCAATGTATTGATACTGTGAGCTTTTCACGCAAAATTTACATGGCATGGCATATAGTTGCTTCGCAAAGGATATTTCCACAACCAAGCAAACTATGTACAACCAAAGAAATCATAGTTTCGTGAATATTTGGACTGGTAGTTCGACTACCAGTCCATAGCACCATGCTAATATAACTAGTGGAAGAAGAAGTTCAACTACCGGTCCAATCAACAGTAAATCATATAAATGAGACAACTGGCAAGGAAAGAACCATAACGAGTGAAAAATAGAAATAAACGCAATAATAGAAAATTAAAATAAAATTAAAATATCTGATCAGAGATACGTGTTAGAACCATGTAGTCTGCCTCGTGCAGAGACTCAAGAAAATAACTGCAGCTGGTTCTGCCACAGAACTGCGGCAAGGTCACTGAAAATTCCCACCGCAGCTCTGTTTGATACAATCTGTCAAGGACATGCCACAGCAGACAGCTCTGTAGGGTCGCAGGGCCGCTGAGATTTCTGTCACACAACTGCTTCGAATTGCGTCAAAAAGCTACAGCGGGTTCTGTCACAAATCAAAGATATTTTAACAATATGCAATCAAAAAGCAGACCCCATTTTGAATAACTCCATGATCAAGAAGTTCGCAAACCTCCTTTCTGAATGAGTGTGATAGACATCATCACTGCCATGTGCTATCACGTCTGCAAATGACACAGTGCCGTCCCACACACAATACAAAGCGTTCCCAGCAGTCCCCGAACACCAAACCGTCCCTCCCCCATAACTGCTCCCACCAGAGACGTAAAGAGCAGGGTCAGACTGTTCACTACGGGTACAGCCACCCCCAGATCTGTAGATCCGAGGAGGACGTAAAACAGAACAGATCCCAGCTGGTTGGAAAGGAGCGATGCGATGTAGAGTGGTCGGCGTAGGAGGAACAGGACCTTGTCGAGGGTTGAGTGGCACTGCTCAATACCGACACTGTATCTCTTGATGAGAGGGTTAGTACTGCCCCACAGGAGGGAGACAAGGACCATCTTCAGGAGTGCAGGGTCAGGGAACATTCTGTATTTCTAAGGAGATAACTTCATCCTCAGTTAGTTAATTTAATACTTCATTTATCATTAATGATTAAATTGTAAGATTTTCTAAGTTACGTCAGTAAATCTGGAATCAGGCATGGAATTTTTGAAAATCTTGAAGCATACTGATTTCCATGATCATTATATTAAGTTCATTCAATATTTCATATTTTCATGCATCTTGTAAATTTCTTATAACTTGTTCTATTATTGCTTACATGATGCATTTCCCCCAGAAACTAGAAAAACCGGTTTCCAGCTGCAACACTTAATTTCATGTAAATTTATCAGCATCTCATATTTCAGGTTTAACCAGTTTTTCATTTGATTAAAATTATCTACCCAACATCCATTTTCCTCCAGTATTTTTGGCCGATTAAAAATCAAGTAAAATGAGCTGCAAGTTTGCAAATCTGACTTACTGATTTTCCCACACAAATCAAATTCTCCGTGCACGTGGGGTCTCTTTCAGGTAAAACCGGTTATATGATAACACTATCAATGGTAACCAAAAATAGGAACAATTATTGCGTCTCTTACGCAAAGCTGGTACGACTGGATTTATTAGGTAAAAAATGGGTCACGCATAATTGAAGGAAAGAAAATCACGCGCGTGGCTTCAGAAAGTTGGGTATTAAAGGCAGAGCAGGAGCTCGGAATACAAGCGACGGCAGACATCTGATTCGATCAATCTTTGACTTTCTCTAGAATAGAGGTGAGTTGTACTTATACAATCAGTTTATAATTGTTGCTTTAGAGGTTTCTACTTTTCATTCAATAATTAATCCATGTACCTTACCTTAGATAATAGTAAGTTCCTTGATAATTAATACGTAAGTGGCGTATATTTTCAGTGATTAATGATTATGTGTAACGCAAATGTGTGCACATGGATCGATTAAATGAGGGATCGAAAAATCGAAATACGAATTCAAATACTAAACAATGGCCACAGCAACTTCATCAAATGCCGTTCCCTAAAAGCCTAAATTTCTTTTCCTAACATTTTTGCTTTTCCACAGCCATGAAAACGTACGGAGACTGTGATATCAGTGACCTTGGGTTTGAGCTGCAAATACCGACAAAGGAACAGAGAGACAAAGACAAGGTATGAACTAAATTTTTCAAATTTTATTCTGTGTTGAAGGAACAGTAAGAAAATATGATTTAACTTCATGAATAAATCAGACAATAAATTTTAGACAATATAAATGCTTTAATGCAAAAAGATGACAGGAATTGGAAGAAATAATCCTAATTATTGAGAAATTGCTCGTTCCTCACGATTCACGGTCCGCAATTAAACGTCTCATTGAAACTACTTTACTCAGGTATGCTGCAGTGCAGTGACAGTCCGTAGTTCAGAGTACGGTGACGGAGCGTTTGCTACTCGTAACATCGCGCAGGGCGAGTGTTTGGAGTGGGGCCTGGTCCGACGACTCCCGGCTGACTTTGACGGCCACAAGAACGAGTTCATCTTCACCTGGTCGGAGGATCGGACGGTGTGGGCGGTCACCTCAGGGACTGCGACATTCCTCAACACGGCGGCTCCTGGACACGCTAACACTAAGGTATGTAGGTATATTACTTATATTAGAAGTGCAAATGCCTAGAAGGACCAGGGAATTTTAGTAAAAAGTTCAAGAGGCTGTGCACGAGAGTGGAGTTATCAATTATACACATCATTAATTTGAAACATGTCAAGCTCTATGATCTTAGTACAGCACGTTTTGACAGTATGGTTTTAATACTTTAATACTCCCTCTCTCGCTTGCCAGGTAATCAGGTTCTTTGAGGAGGACAGGTTTGAGATCTACGCAGTACGAGACATTAGTGAGGGGGAGGAGTTGACACACACTTACAGGTCCTTGAGCTGGAGGAAAGCCTTCAAACCCCTAGCACATGCTCTGGGGGTGACAACAGAGCCACAGAGACACAGTGTCAAAGTTAGATCCGGGTGAGGGGATAAGGAGAAAGGGACTTCCTGACCTTGTTGTTTTGAGTTCAGAAGACAGTAGCTCACAGACTGATATATTCTAATTCACAAACATTGTTAAATATTTATCAAGAAAAATTGTACAAAGTTTTTTGATATTGATCTACTACTTTTCAGCGAATTTTAATTTTAGATCGAATTGAATGCTATTGAGTGTTTTTTTACAATTTGAGAGGCAATTATTTCTGAATATGATTTATTATATTTTGATTTTTCATACAATTCAATGATAGTTCTTAATTTAGATATCGATAGAAGATACTTTAAATTACTAAAAATCAAATAAAATTATTCTTGCTAAATAGAAGAAGCATTAACCACAAACAATATTTGAATGCAAAATAAAGTACTGAATACAATTATTATTATAGTAAGTTTCATTCTTCAGTTTCCATAATAAATTACAAAAGAGCTATTTGAATCTACGAACTTCAGTACAGAAGTACTGTGGTCCGATCCATCCATAACTTTTTGTCACAAAAAGCAAACAACTATAACTATAAATCAATTTCTGATATAATTATGTAAACTTAATACATAAATAAATTAATCATCAGTATAATACACTGCCCTATGTTCTGTAAATAGTATCCTATAAACATTGTGATTCACTGTAAACGCATAGAAAGCAATTAAAATAAGTTAAGTGCATGTTCATCTTTAAGAGTTTAAGCATTAAAATAACTTTTTATGTTCTTATTTCAAACCTAAAATTTTTACTAGATTCCATTCAAACCTGCTAAAATTGCAAGCATTCATTGATAATTCCATAAGAGAAGCTCGTTTTCTCGGGTAATCAGTTTGTAAAAGTTTGTAGCAAACACAATCAAAAACACCGATTGTGATAAGTCCTACTGGAAAAGTTTTCTGATAAGAAATAAATCCCATAGTTCCACTAATTAATAGACCTTCTTTGTAACCTACTTTCACATTGTATGATTAAAAAATTAATAAAGAAATAAAGTTCTATAGTTTCAGGTAAGTTTGCATCATCGACACCTTGCAATTTGCATGGCACATCTACATATTTACATATTCTATTTCGTTTGAATAACTCACCATGCATGTAATTCTGACACCTTTACAAAATAACGTTACAGCATAAACACAAATTACTATAAACAAGTAAACAATAATATTATTATGTGCCCCATGATTATAAAAACGGCGAATAAATTATTAGAACAGCTCCAAAGTCCTGCAATGTGCATTTTGGTAAATTTCCGGTAAAATTGATCTTCCTACTTTCCTACGACACATAACTTGCTGAACTGCAAGTCTGTTTTCAATTGAAAGCGCTCCTGATTACACCCTATTCATCACTTCTCCCTCTTAACAAGGCCGGTAATTCTGACAAATCATCCAATATCACGTGAGCTCCGCACTCCTTCAAGGTTCCCTGATCCCCTACCCCCGTAGTGACGCCCACCACCAGTCCGAACCCCCCGTTCACCCCGAACCCCATGTCAGTGGGGGTATCCCCCACCATCACCACATCAGAGGGATCCACCCCGAAGTGTCTGCACAGCTTGTCCGCAGCCTCCCCACTCGGTTTAGGTGGGTAGTCTGTGGAGGAGGCGCTCATGACGAAGTCCACCTCAGCCTCCACACTCTCCAGGAATTGGTCCACCCCATCCGCTGTGTCTGCCGTTGCAATGGCAATGGAGTAGCCCTGGTCTCTGATGTGGGAGAAGAGGGAGGGGATGTCGGTGAGGGGGTGGTTGGCATCACTGTCCTCCCTGCACGTGTCTATGATGCGCGGCACCCACGTGTTGTCGTGCAGCATTCGCTCCAGAGACTCCTGGTATGCCACTCTGATATCCTGCTGGAGTTCTGTGAAGCTGTTCTCAGCAAAGGCACCTAGTCCGATTCTCTGCTGCTGCAAGTCCACCCCCATCCCTTGGAGCAGGTTACTAATGTCCCGGTGAACTACGTTAGCAGTCCTATCAGTGAGTTGTGTTTGGAGACGGTAACACCACGCCAGCCAAGGCTTGTCAAACGCAAGCAGCGTCCCATCCTTGTCGAATATCACGAGTTTGTTAGGAGAGGAGGAGAGACATTGCTTGGTGAGGATAGAGGACAAAGAGCGGACAACTGCTGACGGATGCAGTCTCAACATCCTATGAAATAGATATTTGAATCAAAACCTATCAAAACAAACAATAAGTATGATATTTTCCATGGAACAGACTGTTATAATTGATGTCTTGGACCTATAAGCTCATTTAAAGGTACTTCAACTGTCCAATTTTCACAGAACTCTTTGGTGAGGTAGCATCTAGGCACGCATGAAAGCACACAAGTTTAGCTATTGTAGTATAATTGTAGCAGGAAGCTGAGTTTGTATAAATTGCAATCAATGATAAGTTAACAAGTGATAGACTTTGATTTTGACATGATAATAAACAGATATTTTTTAAATTCCAATCAAAGCAAGTCAACCAAATAAAATTGATCAACACTACAAAAGAGGAATTTCAGTATCGGAACCGACTATTCTACCAACGTCACAAACTTTCAGCTCGATCAAACAATTCTAATAACCGATGCTTCATGATGGTTCAAAATGCCAACACCTCAAAGTAAATCTCAACGTTTCAATCATGTAAGCCTAAAAACATTTACTCATTTACAAAAAAACGTACATTATATTTTTGTCATCAACAAAATAACAGCAGACTTGTCTCCATCTAAAATAAATGGAATTATTAAGAAAGTAAGAAGGTAAGAACATAATTTATATTTTAAAAAACATCAAGTTCGCAATTTTTAAATTGAGATAAAAATTAATGAATAAGTTAACACCAAACAATCACATTTCGTCATGGCCAGGCATGGGGAAAGATAGAGCAAACTTTGTCACTCTTTCTCGGAGATCTGATATTTTGACTTGAGTTTCAGGGTCACATTCCGCAATTTCGTGGAATTCTTTGAGCAGCTTCGATTCTTGTTTGGAATGTACGAACTTAGCTATCTCCACTCCTGCAAAAGAAGGTACTCAGTTGAAATCGTAAAAATTCACAATTCAAAAACAATGCAACTCTGTGATTATCATTTCACCTGTATTTTTTGCTTATTGCTAAGAACTGTCAGAATTGTTTTTATAGGATTCAAATGTTCAAGAGTTTGCAGTAAATAAATTCTAATTCCGGATGAATAAAATAAGTGATAAGTTAAACAGATAAAAGAGTTAACATCCACTAGTTTACTAACCCTCGTGAATGAATTGAGCGACTGTCTCGAAGTCCTCTTCCTTAAAGTTCCGTGTGGTGAGAGCTGCCGTACCCAGCCGTACACCTCCTGGCCTGAATGTAGGTTTTATCAGGTTAACTATTGAATTTGAATAATTGCTTTGGTAGACTACCATGACTACTGAGGATTGAAGAAACACTCAGAAGAAGGGTTGTATTTGCCGGAGCATGACACTATGAAAACTGGAAAATGATTATTGCCCGGGGGCAGCTTTTTCGAGAAAATTACTCTCAAAACATGACTTATCCCACTCGCTATTACATGGAACACCTCCTGGCCTGAAAGCGTTCTTGTCTCCAGGGACGGTGTTCTTGTTGGCTGTTATGCTGCACCTGTCCAGGATCCTGTCTACTCTGTTCCCGTCTATACCACTTGGTCTCAGGTCCATCAACACGATGTGATTATCTGTACCGTCCGACACGATCTTATAGCCCTTGTCTTGCAGAGACTTACACAGCACTTTAGCATTGGTCGCTACCTGGATATTCACGCTTTATGATGGACAGAAACTGAGAAAAGTGACTAAGAATAGGCGAACACTCAGAAAGTATTCGAAAATTCTGCTTAGTGTAAATCATAAACAAGTATTTCCCAGACCCAATCAAACCCACCTCACCACCCTTTTCCCCTCACCACCCCCTCTTCCCCTCACCACCCCTCTTCCCCTCACCACCCCCTCTTCCTCTCACAAGTCACCACCCCTCTTCCTCTCAAAGTAGTCCCTCACCACAACAAGTCACCACCCCCTCCCCTCACCACCCTCTCCCTCACCGCCCCTTCCTCACCCTCCCCTCACCACCCCCTCTTCCTCTCACCACCCTCTCCCCTCACCACTCCCTTCCCCTCACCTGTTCCTGATACTCCTTGAACTCTGGTGTATCCGCCTCTTTGAGCGCAGTAGCGACCCCCGCTATGATGTGATTATGAGGCCCGCCCTGCAGGGACGGAAACACTGCGAAGTTGAAGTCATCTTCCTTGACATAGGGAATAAGGCCCTTCCCAGGGACCTCCCGACTGCCCTTCCGGAAGAAGATGATGCCGGACCGCGTGCCCCGTAGCGTCTTGTGGGTGGTGGTGGTCACCACGTCGCAGTGGGGGAAGGGAGACTTGATCACTCCCGCGCACACCAACCCTGGGAGAGATAGGGGAGTTAGTGGGAGTGGGGGAAGGGAGACTTGATCACTCCCTCACACACCAACCCTGGGAGGAGGGATAAGGGAGTTGGCGGGGGAGCAACCCTGGGAGGAGGGATGGGGGAGTTAGTGGGAGTGGGGGAAGGGTGACTTGATCACTCCCTCACACACCAACCCTGGGAGAAGGGATAGGGGAGTTAGTGGGAGTGGGGGAAGGGAGACTTGATCACTCCCGCGCACACCAACCCTGGGGGAAGAGATAGGGGAGTTAGAGGGAGTGGGGAAGGGAGACTTGATCACTCCCGCGCACACCAACCCTGGGAGAAGATAGAGTGCCAGTTGGGGGGGGGGAGATGGAGGGCTGGGAGAGGAGATCAGTGGGGAGAGGACTGCGTTGTCAGTTGACACTAGAAGGATGTGGTACTGATAGGCCGAGCTAAATAATGGAAGATTCGAAAGGGGCGAGGCTGAGAGTGATTTCAGGAATTGAAGAAAATCACCAAATATTTTCAGCACCCGGACAAAAAGCCCGATCAAAATATTCTTGCAGTTATACTCATTCTATGAGGGAACTTGATAGTATGTTGATAACGACTTATTTTGCTTACATGCATGCAAAACTGTTACATTACACTCGAATTCGATCAAGTGATAAGATCGTGTTCCAGTTCATTATATTTTCTATCTCTTCTTCACTGCTTTGTAAAGAACTGCTGACGCTTGTAAACACTCACACTTTTTTAAACAAGTCTGGGTTTTGCTTGCAATCCGTGTTTTTGCCAATGTATAAGTCACTGTGCACTCCGAGAACTAGAAAAACCGGTTTGGAGTTTCCAACTTAACCCTGCACAGTCATTATTGCCCTTATTATCAGCCGCAAGTTTAATTCTTCCATGCGTCATGAACTGGTGTGATGCCGATAAAACAAATACCAAATTTTATTTCAACGCTTTGAGTCGTGACTTCTCCTTAATTTCATTGAAGTAAATCTGAGTTTATCTTATCAGAACGAGAAAAACCGGTTTTCTTATTCAATTAACTAACATCATACATGAAAATGACGTTGGTGATAGAGACTTCAAGTACCAAAAAACCTCCGCTGCGGTCAGTATAAATCAAGACATCAAAAATAGGAAAGAATCCCACAACTGACCACTTACGTCCTGCTATTCATGTTAATAAAGATTCACAGATAACTTACCACTGATTTTTTTTATTTCGAAGGTTTTACTTCCATTCCAACAGCTGTAACAGCCAATGACAGGAATCGAAGGGTTCAAATGACGGTTAAGGAAGTGTAATTCATACTTTCTTCGCCCGAGACTTCGCTGCACTACATTTAACCTCCTGCACAGTTTCCCACGCTCGGCTGAGTGAACCGTGTGGCTGCTAAGATGAGAATTCTCACCCTTAGCACGGTAGGCAAGGCCGGGAATCGAACCACCAACCTCGCGATTGAAAGTGCGACGCTCTAACCACTGCGCTACCTGGCCACTAAAATGAGCCATGTCGGCAAGGAACTGACATTTCACTACTTACCACTTATATGAGCCAAGTCAGCAAGGAACTAAAACTTCACAAACTACTTACCGCTGATATGCGCCATGTCGGCAAGGAACTGACACTTCATTACTTACCACTGATATGAGCCATGTCGGCAAGGAACTGACACATAATAACTTACCACTGATATGAGCCATGTCGGCAAGGAACTGACACATAATAACTTACCACTGATATGAGCCATGTCGGCAAGGAACTGACACATAATAACTTACCACTGATATGTGCCATGTCGGCAAGGAACTAACACATAATAACTTACCACTGATATGTGCCATGTCGGCAAGGAACTGACACTTCATTACTTACCACTGATATGTGCCATGTCGGCAAGGAACTGACACATAATAACTTACCACTGATATGAGCCATGTCGGCAAGGAACTAACACTTCATTACTTACCACTGATATGAGCCATGTCGGCAAGGAACTAACACTTCATTACTTACCACTGATATGTGCCATGTCGGCAAGGAACTAACACTTCATTACTTACCACTGATATGAGCCATATCGGCAAGGAACTAACACTTCATTACTTACCACTGATATGTGCCATGTCGGCAAGGAACTGACACTTCATTACTTACCACTGATATGTGCCATGTCGGCAAGGAACTGACACATAATAACTTACCACTGATATGAGCCATGTCGGCAAGGAACTAACACTTCATTACTTACCACTGATATGAGCCATGTCGGCAAGGAACTAACACTTCATTACTTGCCACTGATATGTGCCATGTCGGCAAGGAACTAACACTTCATTACTTACCACTGATATGAGTCATATCGGCTAGGAACTAACACTTCATTACTTACCACTGATATGAGCCATGTCGGCAAGGAACTAACACTTCATTACTTACCACTGATATGTGCCATGTCGGCAAGGAACTAACACTTCATTACTTACCACTGATACGAGTCATATCGGCTAGGAACTAACACTTCATTACTTACCACTGATATGTGCCATGTCGGCAAGGAACTGACACTTCATTACTTACCACTGATATGTGCCATGTCGGCAAGGAACTGACACATAATAACTTACCACTGATATGAGCCATGTCGGCAAGGAACTAACACTTCATTACTTACCACTGATATGAGCCATGTCGGCAAGGAACTAACACTTCATTACTTACCACTGATATGTGCCATGTCGGCAAGGAACTAACACTTCATTACTTACCACTGATATGAGTCATATCGGCTAGGAACTAACACTTCATTACTTACCACTGATATGTGCCATGTCGGCAAGGAACTAACACATAATAACTTACCACTGATATGTGCCATGTCGGCAAGGAACTGACACATAATAACTTACCACTGATATGAGCCATGTCGGCAAGGAACTAACACTTCATTACTTACCACTGATATGAGCCATGTCGGCAAGGAACTAACACTTCATTACTTACCACTGATATGTGCCATGTCGGCAAGGAACTAACACTTCATTACTTACCACTGATATGAGTCATATCGGCTAGGAACTAACACTTCATTACTTACCACTGATATGTGCCATGTCGGCAAGGAACTAACACATAATAACTTACCGCTGATATGCGCCATGTCGGCAAGGAGCCACGCCCCTGTGATGTCGGCTATCTTCCTCATTCTTGCGTAGTCAATCTCCCGGGAGTAGGCGCTGGCTCCCGCTATTAGCATACGGGGCCGGAAGTAACGGACCTGAGAGAGACATGTGGTAGAGTTCGTCACATCAAAACCTTCAGAATTCCTTCTTTCAAAATGTGTGATCCAGGAAAACTTTGCAGGTCAATCTGTCAATAAAACGCCGAGGTATTAAAGTTACTGTAGAAGTGAAGATAGAAGATTTTCTTTAAAAACTGGGAATTAGACCTGGTCTTCGAGTTTATCGTAGTCTATGATCCCAGTCTTAGGATCCACGCTGTACGGCATGCTCTCAAAGTAGATGCTGGTGGCAGATATCCTCTTCTTGTCCGTCATGTAGCCGTGAGTGAGGTGGCCTCCGTCAGGCAGATCCAGGCCCATCACTCGGTCATGTGGCTTCAGCAGGGCCGTGGGAGATCAGTTATAATCACTTGTGATGAGTAGAATTGAAGAAAATCAATTTTAGTCGATTTACAAGCTGTGTTTCTTCAGATGATATTCTTTAAATATAATCTCACAATATAACCTGACTATACACCTTCAATAGGGCCGTGTAGACTGCGAAGTTAGCAGGTGACCCGCTGTACGGCTGCACGTTGACTCCCCACTCCTCCTCACTCAGCTTGAAGCACTTCAGGGCCCGCTTTATGCACAGGTTCTCAATCTGGTCCACGTACTCGTTACCCCCGTAGTAACGAGCCCCGGGCAGCCCCTCGCTGTACTTGTTAGTGAGACACGAGCCCGCCTGCGGTTTTATAAGTGAGACACGAGCCCGCCTGCGGTTTTATAAATGAGACACGAGCCAGCCTGCGGTTTTATAAATGAGACACGAGCCAGCCTGCGGTTTTATAAATGAGACACGAGCCAGCCTGCGGGATTGCTAGTGAGACATGGGCCCGCCTGCGGGTTTGCTATTCTAAAAAGTACCAGCTAACAGTTTAGGTAGACTCACCGCTTCCATAACAGCTTTGGAAGTGAAGTTTTCGCTAGCGATAAGTTCAAGGCAAGACTTCTGTCGTATCTTCTCCTGTTTGATCAGCTCGTAAAGCTCAGGGTCTGTGTCAGATAGTGCTGTGTTACCGTCACACTTAGACATGGCTACCTTCCTACTCAAATTGTTAAGGTTAAAATGCTCGGAATATATCGAGATGGATTGATGGCGGCTTACGGAATTACTTTTGATTATAAATCTGATTATAAAGAAATCGTTGATAATTGGGCTTTGGAATTAGCTATATCTTTGACCGCACTTTGTGAATAAGAACTTAAGTAAATCAGTTTCGTGAACCAAGCTAAATAAAACAACTTTCATTTAAGCAAAAAAACATAAAAAGTGTGCAGCTCAATTATATAAATTTACCAATTAATCTTCCTTTTTACAAAAAAGCGATGTCAATAAAATATAGACAGATAGAATCAGGGTCCACAGCGGAATACCAATTAAAAATAATCAAAAAATCCCAAAAATCCGGAAAAATCAGTCAAAACATCAGCATATTTGTCACTTATGTCCTGTAACTTCATATAGTCAGTAAAAGATTGTCATACATATTCAGAATAACTTTCTACTAAGATTTCCAATACAATTCTAATCATCATATTAGGCAGGTACCTATTCTTATCCTTTCATCGATACCTTGTGAATAATCTTACTCGTGAGCTATGATTGTACGGATTATGTTTACTAACCAACCTTTGCCTTGATAAAAGTCACACCAGTAGGCAGTACATACAATGTACCTTTTAATCAGGTACTAAAAGGTGACCTACAGCACGGGCCAGTGGCCACTGAGCTTGGTCATAAATATTATGCTCAAATGCTAGAAATCATGTAAAGCAGGCCGCAGATACACTACATCAATGTTTTTTGTGTGATAAAAGAATCATTGCTGTGTTCATCATAATTCACAATATAAATTCATTCGACAATAATCTAATTCTATTTTGAGAAATATCTGTGCAATTTATAATTTAATTTAGATCAGGAAAAACTGGTTTGCAGTCTTATCAGGGCGAAAATATAAAAAGAGCAGTGAAAATTCCTTATTAGTTTTATCGAAAAATATCTCGTTAAACGAATAAAGCAATAAAATAATGTTATTTGCCGATACCGGAGAAACAGGTTTGTGATTTAATAGAATTACTTTCCGCACAGGTCCGATAACAACATTGTGTAAATGTTTCAAGAAATTTTAAATGTAAATTTGATGCCGTACACAGATGAATTGAACACAGCACCTAGATGATACTGGATAGAAATTGATAAACCGTAGTCATAACTCATGTATCTATATAGTCAAAGATCATAATATCTGTGGTCAAGTCAGATGCTTCATGCTAAATCCACTAATATCAGTACCCGCATTGTATCACTAAAATGCAATGTCAAAACAACAGACACTACACAGCTCCAAATTACTTTCCGTCATCGAAAAAGTGAAAAAAGTTATAGGTACATACAGAGCCAAGGATAAAAAGAAATTATTTGCAATAATACGTTAAAATAGTTGTCAATATTAATTTTACTTTACCTAGATATATTAATTTTTAAAATGATGTCATAGTACTGAATTATTTTTTTCTAATGTTATACATCTATGATGACTATACAGAGTATGCAGTATGCAGTATGAAATATCAGTACTTAACTCTTTTAACCTGACTTAAAACAATCCCACAGCGAACATAAAAGACCTAAGATGCTCTATTCAAACCAGCCCTGCCATTTGAGTTTTGATGATCGAGTATGTGCGTGAAATTGGAATCCAGCTTCCCGTTATTCCCATTGTTGAGATCGGTACTTTCACTGGTTCTGTTCTTGTCAGCAATAACATCGTCCAGGAACTCCCAGAGGTTCTTACCTCCTGTAAAATGGTCAAATTAAGTGGTTGAGAGCCGGAATACTTTGGAAGAAATGTCGCTTCAAACAAAATACAATTCAAAACTATTATAGCACTATTGCCCTCATCCTCAGTATTTCGTGACAAGATGGAAACCAAATCCTATGCAAATTATCAATAGCTTTTGATTGCGTTTATATCAACCCAATCGAATGACACTAAGAAAACACAAACCTGTCACAAAGTCATTGTCAATTAGACAAACAAGATACATGTCATCCACAATCTCATCCAGAATCCTCCTTGAATCAGACTCCTTGCCATAGATCACTCCTGAAAAGATATGAATTTAAAGTAGGCTCAATTTATTCATGCACTGGAACATGACTAAGATCAATGTCTCAAGGGTGACATCCATTTTAACTGAACAATAAAATACCTTTGTAGGGTAAAACGGGGGATATCAGTGAGTAAGTGCACAGACATATATGGTGAGAAAGTGCATTTAGCCAAATTTCAGAGATACCACCCACCCCATATTGCAGTTACTCACAATAATCCAATTAATACTAAGTGATTTTTGAAAAATTTTCAGGCACCACCCCAAAATATCGGCTAATTTGAATATTTAGACAGTTATGACAGAATCTTATTTCAACAAAATGCAACATTTTGATGAATGGTAGATTTTGCACGCTAGATCAGATCAGCAAATGCAAATTTCTGCCTTGATATAATAATAAAAGAATAACTTTCTATAACTTTCTATTGGTTCACTAATACACCCGCATAAGCTATAAAATAGTGATAGGATAGGGATGCTTAATATATTATATTGTAACCAAAAGATATGGACTGATCGGACTACAGCACTTCTGTACTGTAGTTCATAGCCTAAAATATGTATTGATAGCAATATGATCCCTTTCATGTTAGGAATGTTTAATTTGTTTTCTATAGTTCATTGGAGAAATTATGAAAAAATTATTATTCACGAGTCACGACAAGCTTGAATCTCAACCATAACAATCATGGTATGGATCTGCATACAAGAAGACAATAATAATTGCAAATTATGAATATTTAATAACCTAACAGTTTGATTTTATCATGGGAAAAACTGTTGATTGTCGAACATTCAAATTTTACAACGAAAAAGTACACGCACAACTTCACACGGTAAAACTCAGTAGGTATGGTCGTGTAGACGACAGAAAGCCGTATCAAAGTATTCTGGGATTGGCCGGGATTAGAAAAACATTCTAATCTCATTGAAGTTACTGTTATGCTTCAGTACCATTCAGTATTTTGTCTCCAGACCGGCTCAGTACACGATCATTATCCGCGCCAAGTAGATTGTGTAGAGAGTATAGAGATAGTAATGCTGATAATGTAATATCTTAATATGTATGTATGATATGGTGTAATCGTGTAATCAATATCTAAATGAACTGGCTAGATATAGTTCTGGATATAGTTCTATAATTAGTTGTGACTACAATTTTGAGATACAATCGTATACCACATCGAAATGCTTTGAAATACCTATATTTACATCCCGACAAAGCTACATATATTGCAGTTTTTGCTGCACTTACTAACAAATGAGTAGGTGATATTCGCCATGACCTTGGGACACCACCCATTTTCCAAGAATTCCCTATGAGTAACTGCAATGTGAGTAACTGCATTTCTGAATTTTGGAGCACGACCACCACGTGAGTAAGTGGGCATAAGGTCTGTGCACTTACTCACTGATATCCCCCGGGGTAAAAGATGAGTTTATAATATCCAAATCCATTGTGAGTAAAAACCATTAATAACCAACATACCCCACTTCTCCTGCCAAAGTGCGAAGGCTTCATCCTTCCAGATGAGGAAGGTTTTGTAGTCAGCAATCGTTGGTTGGAGGATTTCTCTTCCAGGGAACACGCCCCACGTCAAGGCAACAGACGAGTTCTTTTTGTAGTTTGTGTAGCAGTGTGAGGATTTGCATTTCAGGTGGTCTGGTGTTTCAATAACCATGAAGATTATATATATTTGAAAAAAGGGTTATATTATATATGTGCAATAATTAGTGGATATATAGCCATATAGGTGAAAATGAACTTGCTTGCTATCAACTTTCTTATATGAATGCCAAAGTGTGATACCTAAATGTTGATACTTTCATAGGAAACGGCAAAATACTCACCAGTCATTTCCAGATTTATTTGATATTGTGTAGCTCAGAACAGGATACTTTTTCAGTTTTTCAATTATCATTTTAGTGTCTTTGGCTTGTGCAAAGAATTCTATGTATGCTTTCTGGTATATGTATCCATTCTTTGGCCCCCAGCCAAAAGTTTGGTCATTTGACTTAGCACAATTCACAGCTGGCTGAGAATTAACAGTGAACAAGTAGTTACTATTAAGTGTGAGAATTCTGTCTTGAATCAACATTGATTCTGGCTTAAGCTGATCATCTGCCCAAGGAAGGGACATAACATTGTAGCCTTGTCTGTTTGGAGTTCCTTTAACAAATGACATGAAGATGTCTCTGATGTCATCGATGTTCTTGATATCTTTACCCCACATCTCACGCAACTTCTTCGCATTAGCAGGCTTTGACATATAAAATAAATGATAATCATCTAAGTCACCAAAAGCGGGGTTACTAGAATTACCCCACCTGCCATTGGGAAATTCATCCCATTCCTTAGTTCTTGTCATATAACTCTTGGGTCTCATAGCCCAGTAGACTGGTCTCACATCCTCTGATGCCAGTCTGTCACTATTGCCTGTTGGCTGCCATGGAAAGTGCCTCCTACTATTATCCTTACTATATAGGGACAGTTCTTTAACAAGTTTATTTGGACCGATTTCTCGGTTTAGAGTGTATATATGAACACCAGGTGTTAGACTCAATTCAAACAATGATTCAATGAGTTCAACGCTGTAATTAACTCCAATTTCTCTGATTTTTTCATCATCATCTTTGTTATCTTCGATTGTTTCAGCTAGAAGCTTAGGAACAGCAACATTGCATGCAATTTTCTTGAGTTTTCGAAGTGAGTCATAATTCTGAATGGGCAATATACCAGCAATTATGGGGATGTTGATCCCAGCTTTGGCAGCATCATTGACAAATCTTTCGTACTTTTGAACATCAAAAATAAGCTGGCTCACAATGAAATCTGCTCCTGCATCAACTTTCTGCTTTAGATGTACAAGTGACTCTTCATAAGTTGAGTCTGGATGTCCTTCTGGATAGCCAGCAACAGCTATCACAAATGTATCCCCAAATTCAGCTCGAATCCAAGCCACAAATTCAGAAGCATACTTGAATTCACTGTCAGAATTATTATCACCAGAAAGGGCCATTATATTTCGAATGCCATGAGACCTTGCTGTGGTTAAGATTTCTTTAAGATCTGAAGAATCTAGACCATCACTCGTTACATGCAACATTGCTTCAATTCCACAATAATTCACAGCAGTGGAAGCAATTGTCATTGAACTGCAAACTTTACTTGAGGCAGAAGATTTTCCAGCATGCCATGTTATGTCCATGAATAAGGGTTTACCTTTGTTCATCCGATCCATTCTGCCAACCAAATTAGCAGCTCCATCAGATGTGCGAGGAGGGAAGAACTCTAGAGAATAAAACTTGGTGCCATTTTTAATTTTCGACTTTATTTTTTCTATAAGAGTCCTGTTATCATCATGACAATATTCAAAGTTTGTTGGGGATTCACACAGTTCAAATTTCATTTCACTGGAATCAGAAATTGATTCAACCTCCCAACGACTTTCCATGTCATCTTCTGCCATGAGGTTTCCAATGCAAGGCATTTTAAATCCTGTTTAAAAAGTTAAAAGTCAGATTAACAATTATAATACCTTTTGTAGCACTATTTGATGAGGACATATACATTATACTGCCATGATACAGTAGAACAGCCCTAAATAACTGAATACAAACATGATGTGACGAAAAATTCACAATGAACAGCCATATTAATTGAATCATAAGAGATAATTTCATTCAAGCAAAATTCAACAAAAATAGTACTCAGAGATCAATAAATGTTATTGCTTTTATGATAGAAATACCAGCAGCAAATCTCTACTCAACTGTCTTATAAATGGTAAGTAAGTGATAATAGGTCTTAAAGAATTCACCTTTTTCAATCATAGCTGATGTCAACCACTGCTACTAATATACTAATACATTATGCTCTGTTAAGCAAATGATAGTATGATATCACTTCTATAGATTCAAAGAATTCTTTAAAATGTTAACTACCATCATCTACTAAGATACACATGAGTACATTTGAAATATTGGTCACAGACAAATTTAATTGGATGTTTGTCATTCATAACTGAGAAATTCATTTCATATTTGTATCATTACAATATAGATATCATTCTGTTATTAAGGGGTATGAAATTAGATGGAGTTTGATATCAGCCTTTCTTATTTTCCATCTCTTTTACTTCACATTTTAAGCTCTGATAAACCTCTCTCTGATTTTTCAGTCTTGCACTTAGATCTGATATTTCAGTCTTGATTTTTCTACGAGCTTCTATTATGGAAGTAAAAGTTTTGCGCTCAACTTCATCAAAGTTCATATGATGTTGGGAAAGATTAGGGTCTAATGGACGAGCATTGACAAGTAGAGGGTACATGATTGAAGTTGGTTCAGTAAATATGATCTCATCATAATGTTCTGAAATAAGAGTCTTATCTTTGACAACAACAGAATCATTATGGAATAGTTTCAGCAAATGATAAAATGTGACAGGCTTCTCTGATGGATCTTGAAAGAATACTTTGATCATTATTTCAAATTCACCCCAACCTGATTCACTAACCCGATATGGTGGTTTAGATATGATCCTCATTGGCTGCGAATAGCTATCATGTAATTTGAAGTGAACCTTCTTCACATAAACACTCATATCTTCACTTTTGAATGGCTTAAGATAAACAGTCCAAGAATGAGTATGTCCATCAGTTTCCCGTTTCCCACCCAGATAAGTACTTGTATTTCCAGTGACTACTGCCTTAACAATAGTTATTCCTCTGACATTAATGCTCCCCCTATTCCCGGGATCACAAATTACAGAGTTCACCGTACGGAGGCTTCCCCTAAACCTGGGATCACCTCTAATCACGGACTCCCCTGTACACTGCTCCCCTTAATCTAGGGCTCCCCCGATTGTCCGGGGCTCACCTCTATACACGGTCTCGCCCATACCAGACTCACCCTATTGCCGGGCTTCACCATACCAGGCTCCACCGAAACTCGGGCTTCACCAATGCCTTGGGATAACCCCGATACAGGGGCTCACCCGTACCAGGCTCACCTTATTGCCGGCTTCGCCATACCAGGCTCCACCAGATCCTCGGGCTTCACCAATGCCTTGGGATAACCCCGATACAGGGGCTCACCCGTACCAGGATCACCCTTACCTTGGGCTTCACCATACCAGGCTCCACCCGAACCTCGGGCTTCACTGATGTTCTGGGCTCACCCTTCAACATGGGATCACCCATACCAGGCTCACCCTTACCTTGGGCTTCACCATAACAGGCTCAATCGAACCTCGGGCTTCACTGATGTTCTGGGCTATCCCTGAACATGGGATCACCCATACGAGGCTCACCTTTACCTTGGGCTTCACCGAACTTGGCTCCACCTTATCCTGGGCTTCACCATAACTTGGGCTCACCAAGATACATGGGATCGCCCATACGAGGCTCACCCTTACCTTGGGCTCCACCGACCTTGGCTCCACCTTATCCCTGGGCTTCACCATAGCTTGGGCTCCCCACACTTACATAGGCTCCCCCTACCAACTTGGGCTCCCATATGATAACTCGGGCCCCATACTTACTTGGGATCCACCTTCCAACTTGGGCTCCCCTATACTAAATCGGGCTCCCCCACACCAACTTGGGCTCCCATATACCAATTTGGGCTCCCCCATACCAATTTGGGCTCCCCCATACTCCCATACTAACTAGGGCTCCCCATACCAACTCGGGCCCCCATACCAACTCGGCCCCCATACCAACTCAGGCTCCCCCATACCAACTCGGGCCCCCCATACCAACCTCGGGCCCCCATACCAACTCAGGCCCCCCATATTAACTGGGCTCCCCCGTGCAGTACGGGGCTCCCCCATACCAACTTGGGCTCCCCTGTTCTAATCGGGCCCCCATACCAACTTGGGCTCCCCTGTGCTGTTCGGGCCCCCATACCAACTTGGGCTCCCCCTGTTCTGTCTGGCCCCCCCAACTTGGGCCCCCCAACAACTGGGCCCCCCCGTGCTGTCTGCCCCCATACCAACTTGGGGCCCCCGTGCTGTGTCTGCCCCCATACCAACATGGGCCCCTGTGCTGCTGGGCTCCCCATACCAACTTGGGCTCCCCGTGCTGTTCGGCCCCCATACCAACTTGGGCCCTGTTCTGTCTGGGCCCCATACCAACTTGGGCTCCCCCGTTCTGTTCAGGCTCCCCCATACCAACTTGGGCTCCCCGTGCTGTCTGGGCTCCCCCATACCAACTTGGGCTCCCCCGTGCTGTTCGGGCTCCCCATACCAACTTGGGCCCCTGCAGTTCGGGCCTGGGCCCCCATACCAACTTGGGCCCCTGTACCAACTCGGCCCCCATACCAACTTGGGCTCCCCTGCTGTTCGGGCTCCCCATACCAACTTGGGCTCCCTGTTCTGTTCGGGCCCCCCAACCCCCATACCAACTTGGGCCCCCTGTTGGCCTGCCCCCATACCAACTTGGGCTCCCCTGTGCTGTTTGGGCTCCCCATACCAACTTGGGCTCCCTGTGCTGTTCGGGCTCCCATACCAACTTGGGCCCCTGTTCTGTTCGGGCCCCCATACCAACTTGGGCCCCCCTGTTCGGGCTCCCCATACCAACTTGGGCTCCCCCACCCCCATACCAACTTGGGCAACTTCTGGGCTCCCCCATACCAACTTGGGGCCCCCATACTGTAACTTGGCCCCCCATACCAACTTCAGGCCCCCACACCAACTCGGGCCCCCATACCAAACTTGGGCCCCCCATACTAACTCAGGCCCCCATACCAACTTGGGCCCCCTGCAACTTGGGCTCCCCGGGCCCCCATACCAACTTGGGCCCCTGTGCTGTTCGGGCTCCCCCATACCAACTTGGGCCCCTGTGCTGTTGGGCCCCCCATACCAACTTGGGCTCCCCTGTGCTGTTCGGGCTCCCCCATACCAACTTGGGCTCCCCCTGTGCTGTTCGGGCTCCCCATACCAACTTGGGCTCCCCTGTGCTGTTCGGGCTCCCCATACCAACATGGGCTCCCTGTGCTTTCGGCCCCCATACCAACTTGGGCTCCCCTGTGCTGTCTGGGCTCCCCCATACCAACTTGGGCTCCCCCTGTTCGGGCTCCCCATACCAACTTGGGCTCCCCAGGCCCCATACCAACTGGGCCTCCCCCCTTCGGGCCCCCCATACCAACTTGGGCTCCCCAGTTCCCTGCCCCCATACAACTTGGGCTCCCCCCAGTGCTGTCCCCCCCCCATACCAACTTGGGCTCCCCTGTTCGGCTCTATACCAACTTGGGCTCCCCGTGCTGTTCTGGCTCCCCCATACCAACCATCCCCAGTACTGGGCTCCCCCATACCAACTTGGGCTCCCAGTTTGCTGGGGCTCCCCCACCAACAAAATTGTTTGGGCTCCCTTTGGGTTCCCCCCCTTTGGGCTCCCCCATACCAATTTGGGCTCCCCATACTGTTGGGCTCCCCTCCCCCACCTTGGGCTCCCCCATTTCCCCCCCGACTCTTTGGGGCTCCCCTGGCCAACTCGGGCTCCCCTGTGCTGTTTGGGCTCCCCCATACTAAACTCAGGCTCCCCATACTATTTGGCCCTGCTGGCAGACCCCCATACCAATCTGAATCCCCATACCAACTTGGCCTCCTGTAACTGTTTGGGCCCCCCTGTGCAACTTGGGCCCCCTTTGCTCTGGCCCCCCATACAAGTCGGCTCCCCCCCCCCTGGCATATACCAACTCAGACTCCAACACACTGTTAGTGCTGCCGCGTACAATCTTGGGCATCCATGCACCATTTATACTCCCCATGCCTATTTTGGACTTTGGGATCCCCCTTCCTTACAGTATAAGGGCTCTCTATTTGACTCAGGCTCTCCATCTACGTACGTCGGCTCTCCACACAGTTTTAAATGAAAAACATTATGAATAGTACTAAATCAATGGATTCAATTAAATTAAAAATTAGAATCAGGAATCCCAATGAATTAATTCTAAACAGTATTAGGAAATTTGAATAACATGATTATTGACTATAAGACTTTTAATAATTTTCAAAATAAATATATAAAATAAATCCTTAAATATATATCTGACTGTAATGAGATTTTCTGACACCACTCAGTACCCAATCAAGCATGCCGATTGCCGTGAAAGGAATGTTCCAGAGTACCAGTTTTAAATGAACCAGTAGACATCACATAGAATAGTTAGGCAAAAAAATAGATTTGATAAGAATTAAAGTACTGCATTATCAAGACCAATGAATGAATTCTAAACAGTATTAGAAATGGGGACATGATTATTGACTATTAAGAGAACTTTGGATAATTGATAAAATCTCAAAAGTGTCATTTGTGCTTAGGAAAAGCCCGCCTCTGACACCCCAGAAAACCAGTAGATTAGAGGGGCACGAGGGCGAGCCCTCGTTATTCAAATTTTCCAGCTCGCAATACCCTGAAAGCTCTAATTGGGACTGCTCATGCGGGCAATATCCTACGTATCAGAGGCCTTTCCGGGTTCACTGTCTGATAGAGAAGTTGTGTTATCCAGCAAAGTCTTGGACCAGATGGTTCCAGGGGATCTAATTCTGGCCGATAAGGGCTTCTCGGTGCAAGACATTTGTCCTGATGGTAATTATACGTTAATTAAGGCGTACCCTTTTTCTATTTTTTCATTCACCTAGTTTGGAACGATTTTTGTCTTCAAAAGCATCAATTTGAGTCCGACCCAAACAGGCCCGAAGCCAGGATTTTTTTCCGGGAGGGGTACGGGGCCGAGCCCCTGCAAGGGGGTTAGGGGCGGAGCCCCCGAAAAATTTTAGGGAAATAAGGATGCTGCAGGATGATTTTTACAATAAAGAAATGTACAGGAAATGTACAGGACGATATTTGTCAAAATTAGAGCATCGAAAAAGTACACAATCAAATATAAATGAACTATAACAGTCAGAATAAGATTAAACTAGTAAACTGCCACTATTTTACCAAGCCAAAGTATATAATTATGATTATCAGTCAAAAAAAATTTATTCTATCTATTTTTTGAAATGGTAACTTTTCTTCCGAGGGGGCTGCAGCCCCCCTAGCCCCCTCTGTCTACGGGCCTGTACCCAAACTATTACTTGAATGTTTATCTCATCCCAATTTGGTATGGGGAGCCCGAACAGCACGGGGAGCCCAAGTTGGTATGGGGAGCCCGAACAGAACGGGGGAGCCCAAGTTGGTATGGGGGAGCCCGAACAGCACGGGGGAGCCCAAGTTGGTATGGGGGAGCCCGAACAGCACGGGGAGCCCAAGTTGGTATGGGGAGCCCGAACAGAATGGGGGAGCCTCCAAGTTGGTATGGGGAGCCCGAACAGCACGGGGAGCCCAAGTTGGTATGGGGAGCCCGAACAGCACGGGGAGCCCAAGTTGGTATGGGGAGCCCGAACAGCACGGGGGAGCCTGTTGGTATGGGGAGCCCGAACAGCACGGGGAGCCCAAGTTGGTATGGGGAGCCCGAACAGCACGGGGAGCCCAAGTTGGTATGGGGAGCCCGAACAGCACGGGGGAGCCCAAGTTGGTATGGGGAGCCCGAACAGCACGGGGAGCCCAAGTTGGTATGGGGGAGCCCGAACAGCACGGGGAGCCCAAGTTGGTATGGGGGAGCCCGAACAGCACGGGGGAGCCCAAGTTGGTATGGGGGAGCCCGAACAGAACGGGGGAGCCCAAGTTGGTATGGGGAGCCCGAACAGCACGGGGGAGCCCAAGTTGGTATGGGGGAGCCCGAAAAGCACGGGGGGAGCCTGTTGGTATGGGGGAGCCCGAACAGCACGGGGGAGCCCAAGTTGGTATGGGGAGCCCGAACAGCACGGGGGAGCCCAAGTTGGTATGGGGGAGCCCGAACAGAACGGGGGAGCCCAAGTTGGTATGGGGGAGCCCGAACAGCACGGGGGAGCCCAAGTTTGTGTGGGGAGCCCGAAAAGCACGGGGGAGCCCAAGTTGGTATGGGGGAGCCCGAACAGCACGGGGGAGCCCAAGTTGGTATGGGGGAGCCCGAACAGCACGGGGAGCCCAAGTTGGTATGGGGGAGCCCGAACAGAACGGGGAGCCCAAGTTGGTATGGGGGAGCCCGAACAGCACGGGGGAGCCCAAGTTGGTATGGGGGAGCCCGATTAGAACGGGGGAGCCCAAGTTGGTATGGGGGAGCCCGTACTGCACGGGGGAGCCCGAGTTAATATGGGGGAGCCTGAGTTAGTATGGGGGAGCCCGAGGTAGTATGGGGGAGCCCGAGTTAGTGTGGGGGAGCCCGAGTTAGTATGGAGGAGCCCGAGTTAGTATGGGGGAGCCCGAGTTAGTATGGGGAGCCCTAGTTAGTATGGGAGTATGGGGGAGCCCAAATTGGTATGGGGGAGCCCAAATTGGTATATGGGAGCCCAAGTTGGTGTGGGGGAGCCCGAGTTAGTATAGGGGAGCCCGAGTTGATAGGTGGATCCCAAGTTAGTATGGGGGAGCCCGAGTTATCATAGGGGAGCCCGAGTTGGTAGGGGGAGCCCAAATAAGTGTGGGGGAGCCCAAGCTATGGCGAAGCCCAGGATAAGGTGGAGCCAAGTACGGTGAAGCCCAAGGTAAGGGTGAGCCTCGTATGGGCGATCCCATGTTTCAGGGTGAGCCCAAGTTATGGTGGAGCCTAGGATTAGGTGGAGCCAAGTACGGTGAAGCCCAAGGTAAGGGTGAGCCTGGTATGGGTGATCCCATGTTTCAGGGATAGCCCAGAACATCAGTGTAGCCCAGGATAAGGTGGAGCCAGGTACGGTGAAGCCCAATGTAAGGGTGAGCCTGGTATGGGTGATGCCATGTTTGAGGGTGAGCCCAGAACATCAGTGAAGCCCGAGGTTCGGTGGAGCCTGGTATGGTGAAGCCCAAGATAAGGGTGAGTCTGGTACGGGTGAGCCCCTGTATCGGGGTTATTCCAGAACATCCGTGAAGCCCGAGGATCGGGTGAGCCTGGTATGGCGAAGCCCAAGGTAAGGGTGAGCCTGGTACGGGTGAGCCCCTGTATCGGGGTTATCCCAAGGCATTGGTGAAGCCCGAGGTCCGGTGGAGCCTGGTATGGCGAAGCCCAAGGTAAGGGTGAGTCTGGTATGGGCGAGACCGGGTATAGAGGTGAGCCCCGGACAATTGGGGGATCCCTAGATTAGGGGGAGCAGTGTATAGGGGAGCTTTCATAAGAGGTTATCCCATGTGTGTACTTAGAATAGGGGAGCCCTTGTCACCAAAACGGATACATGGGCTCCCCCTACTTGCCAACCCCATTGATTCTGTGTTCTAGAACTCTTATTGATGAATATTCTAAGCGAACTGCGAAGTGAGAAGTTTAGCGCGCAGACATATGACAGATAGGCTGAATTGTTAAAAACGACGTTCGCGTGTCCTCAACTTCTTCAAGGTCTTCTTCGATGCTTTTGGGGACACTGAGACATTCAAGAGTGTCTTTTCTCATTCGAAACTGGTTGCATGTTCCGTCTTTCAGCCAACTTGTTTAACCACTAGTTTTCTCATCTCGCGGTACCAAATTTGCAGATGTGTGGGCCGAATGGAAAAATCTTGATAATTGACTGATTTTTGAAAGCATACACTATAATATTATGATGGTAACCAGAATTCCTTCCTACTATAAGAGGACTTGGGATACATTCTAAGAGTTCCAATATCACAAGAGCCCTTCAAAAAGATTGAGAATTGAGAATGAAACAGCTGCAACATGTTGTTAGCTCAGACTTTTGAAATCCTTTTAATCTAATTTAATCTATCTCATCTAGATCTGATTGAAACTAAGAGTTCGGCTAGAAGAAGTTATAGCATGTTTAGTAGTAATTCATAGGGCACCTGCAGCGAAACCATGAATGTTGGCGACAATTGCTTTTGCGGAGTTCTATTTTGATCCATTGCAATTCGTTTTTGACTGTTATAAATTTTAGGAAAGGGCTTAAAACAAAACACCCAAAAATCAATGTGACACAATTTTCAATGCTTTTTTTTTCGTAGCATAGATATTGGAATGATATTTTTACGTGAAGAAAATTTTCCATATTTGTTTAGTGTTAACGATGACATATAAAATCAATATTTTCTATACGTTTTTGCAACGATTCTTCAGTATAGTACTTTTGAATAATTCTATTTTTGCTTCATGAAATTCATGTCCGGCAAAACAACTTTCTATCCTTTAAACCCAATCACAATGGATCAAAAGAGACCCGTGCTAAAAGTAATTGTCACCAACTTTCATGGTTTTGGCTGAGACGGAGGTAATCATATCACCAATCGTGTTTAACATTCTTGAGGATGAAAAAAATGATAGCTTGAAAGGTGTGTTACAAGAAATCTAATTATACTTTTTAAGGTGTTAAAGTTCCAATTGCTTTCTGAACATCCGGTAGTGTAACCTGTCTCCTATCATTACTCTAGGCAGCGCCATATCCGATTCTACGCGTCAATGATGGCTATGTGTTGAGAGTTACGTCATTATCATAGCTTAGAATGGTGTGTTCATGACGTTAAACGGCTTACTTTTCGTGGCAAGCGTCATTGACGTATTCAAATGAACTGGGCTCTTCATTGAATTATATGTTAATTCCATTTTCCGTTAGCAGCAAGACTTTTCGTCAGAACTTTTTCCCGTTATATAACGCGATTTCAAATTTTCAAGCTGGGCTAGTCGGGGCTTCTTTTCAACGATGCCAACTTCATCTTGCTTTGTAATTTGCTTTGAAACACGGGAGACACCAAGGAAACATATATTGTTTTATCACACAAGTTCCGTACAGGTACTTGGAGAGTATATTATATGATATCTCAAAACGTCTGGAGAGGTGTGAACACGTTTTCTTGGTAGCTGGTAGATCTCACAATCACACGAAGCCACGAACAAACATATGGAGAACAAACGAACAAACACAAACGAACAGACACACGAACAAACACAATATGGATTACACTTGAATGAACAAACGAACCAACACATTAAGAACCAGTCAGCGCGCGGCCCTCTGTGTGTGATATAATAAGACATGTGTTCTAATATATCACAGAAGATTCTGTCACTTCAGATTCTGTTAAATTGGTGATAAAACGGCTTCTCATACTTCAGATGACACTTCATTATATTCGTATTGTGGAAGATGTAGGGTGTGTAAACGTTCCTGGAATTGTATACCATAAGATGACAGTCATTTTGTCATCTCCGAGGGCAATGATATGTATCAGAATATTCTGCTGTGTGTAAATATTTTGAATGTTGTTAAAAGTTTAAAGATTTCATGTAGGTAAGTACCTATTTCTATCTACATACTACATGTATTATACAACTTGTGATATACATGACTTGGGAGTGTTTGCTCCGATCTAGAGTTTAGGGCAAGTTGGTTTTTTGTTGCAAATTGTTATCTTGAAATATGACACTTTTGCGTTGTAGAAGCATACATATTCACATATTCACAGGAACATTTTAGCTGTTTATACCCTTCTCCAGGCTGAAGGCTTGGGCGTTAAGCGTGAGATTCCTAGGTACAGACTAGGTAGTACTCAGAGTCCATTTAACACTTCCTCAAGCGTGAGATACCTAGGAACAGAGTAGGTAGTACTCAAAGTTCATTAAACACATAACACTTTCTCACTTTACTTGATGAGCCATGAGTGAACGCCGCTCGTACTTTCATTTCACCCTCCTACACTTACATTAGTACATTGAATACATTGTTATCTAAGTATCTACTCGATATGCTCATCAAAAGATTTAAACGTAGTATTAGTATTGCTAGTGTTTCTCAATGAATATTGATTTCCTAGTGTTATAATTTGTTTGCATTATTTCCATGGGTAAATTCATATCCAATCGTCGGAAGAGTGAAGACAAGATGAAGGCAAGATGATCCTGATCTACTCCTGTATAAAATGCATCGTTCATTCTTTCAAGTTCAGCAATGAATCGAAATAAAAGCTTGAACGATGTATTTTATGAAGGAGTAGATCAGAATCACCTAGCCATTTTTTATGTAACTTGTCTTCTGACGATTGGGTATGAATTTACCCATGAACCTTAAAGTAAAGACGATTAAACTTGTGTTTTAATTTGTTTTAATTTGCTCGCTTATGCTAGAGAACTTCGTGGAATTGAATTTCAACACACTGGTTCATTATTTCATTTCAGACTTTGTTTACACTAATTCCATGTATACATTATCCCAATGTATATTGATATCCTAGAATTCAGAATTTGTTTACATTACTTCGATGAGGCTTGCGGTAATTTTCCTTTTGTGATCCACTCTTCGGCTTGCCTAGTTGATGTGATTAGCGAATTAGATGAAGTAGGAGGCAAATAGAAAGAAATATCTTCGTTACTACATACTGGGGATATTCCCCGATGTACGTTTTGTTCTGCAATTAAATTATCACTATTTATCGGGGATAGTCCCCGATTTACGTTTTTCCTGCAAATAATTTATCTCTTAACTTGTCCAAACTTGATATACCTACCGTCTTTTACTACCTTCGACAGGCGGTTCTCTCTTGCTGGTTGTACCTGATGTGGTCAAGAGAACCACATCTCATTTGATGGGGGAATACTTCATATCCCTTTTAAATAATTAACAGTTTCTACTTTGATTCCTCGCAATGTTCGGCATCAAAATACGTTATTCCGAAGAATAACAGTTTTATTGTAACAATAAACGATGTTTGTAACAACGCTGATTAGTCCTTTTTCTCATCAGATTACAAAAGAAATCACTCAAGTTCTACACTCATAATATAATACCACACTCCCATAACACGTTTTCGTTATGCGTCTACCCTTCTTGCTCTCGTAAGGTGCATTGCAGCTAGACTGTTCAAAGCTAGGAGGATTTTACCGCACGCTTATTAAACTGAGCTTAATTATCTCAGTGGGTTGAGTGGTTTCAACATACCTTAGGAGGTCTATTTATGGAGGTTGTAATTTGGGGATTTTTCGGAAACATCCCCATTTTCCCCACCATGACAGTTCAAAATGAAATCATTATCATATTTTAACTAGAGTAATGACTTGAGAAAGATCCCCAGTTTGCACCATACCAAATTTGCAGACACCAAAATTTTACCCCATTTAAATACACCTCCTAAGGTATTTAGATCATTGAAAGATTGTTAAAGGTAGTATTTAATCCGAGGGCATTTCCAAGCTTCCCCACTTTCGGGCGCTGTTATAGTCCTCCATCATGAATCAAAATTTGTGCTAATCAAACTAGTAGTCACAGTAATTCTGGTGCTGTAGTGATGATATATACCCAGTACCACATTACCAAAAAAATAAGTTATACGTTACTTTTGCTTTTGAATACGTAACACTCTTGTTAAACAGAAAATTCGCCTATGATCGATATCTCATACCTCATAAAGCCACGTAGATAGTTAGTTACAAATATTTTTAACACAAGTTACAGGATAGCTGTCACCAAACGCAGTCCATTCTCGCCTTTAACATCATACAATATCTCTCAGGATGGGACTACGGAGTTGGAACAGGAAGTCATCCTATCTGATCGGGGGCCTCACAGTCACCATCATAGTGATACTGACCAGCCACTCCAATGTCGGGGAGGGGAATGGGGGCGCACAACTCTCTGAGGTTTCCAATTTTATTCCGTGTTTGTTTTAGATATGGTGCTGACTACCTTAGGAGGTGTATTTATGTTGAGTAATATTTTGGTGTTTACAAATTTGGAGGGGTGCAATTTTGGGATCTTTCTTAAGTCATTAATTACTCTAGTTAACATATGATAATGACGTCATTTTGAACTGTCATGGTGTGTGAAAAGATGGGGATTTTTCCGAAAAATCTTCAAATTACAACCTCCATAAATACACCTCCTAAGGTAATTACAATATTAACTTTATAGGCCTCTTTGGTGTATTAAAATTAGACATCTGTCTGAACATCTCAATTCCTACAGGAATGAAATATAAAAACCCTGCCAACCCCTACATATTTCCCATTTCAGATTGACAACTCCAGCAACAATCAGGAATACCCTGTTGCCAGTGACACCGACAAGTCTTCTTCCTTGGCACTGGAAATCAAACGAACTTCACTCAGGAAAATAGTCATTGCGAAACATGGTCTGAAAAGCGTCCAGGGACCGGGCGATGCTCAGCATAAAACACCTAATGCTGACATAAACTCAGATACAAATAATAGTGTTCAGGATGTGACACATAAACACTTTTCAGAAGAAGACACCCTTAATGGACCCATAGACGCAGTTTATCTTTGGGTGAATGGTTCAGATCCAGACTTCATTCGGAGACTTAATCATTACAAAGCAGTCTTTAATGCAGGAGAACCATTAGCAGAAAGTTCCGTGGGTGTAAGTCGTTTTAAGGACAATGGAGAACTTTTCTATTCCCTTAGATCACTCAACATGCATGCCCCATGGATCCGTAATGTCTATATCGTCTCATCAGACGGCCAGGTGCCCTCGTGGATGGACATCACTAACCCACGGATCAAAATCATCCCAGATTCCACAATTTTTAGGAACCAAAGCCACACCCCAACATTCAGTTCTCCTGCCATTGAACTAAACATGCATAACATTCCTGGCTTATCAGAAAACTTCATCGAGTTTAACGATGACTGGTTCCTCGGGCAACCCGTTACTCCGCAAGATTTCCTGACGCCGGATGGGGCGTACAAAATACGACGGGCGTGGCCGTCGCCAGCGTCGTGTAAGGAAACTGACGATAACTACGCTAAGTCACTGTGCCATGTCAATGCTATTTACGATTCTCTCTACGGCAAAACGGCAAGGAAGGTTATAGCCCATGCTCCAGCCATCTTTAACCGCGGTGTGATCCAGGATTTCCGATCCAGGTAAATTTACCTATTAATCGTCGGCATGGAAAATGTTGCGGAATGTACGTAAGTATATTAAATTCTATGTTTCAACTTGTTTCTACCAGTAGAATATGGTGTCCCAATAAATGATGGCGAGTGAAATATTTCCCCAAATTCGCATCATTCAATTTCCCGATTTATTCTAACCGATACTCTTGTCCGCAGTTTCCCACAAGAAGTTGAGTCCACATCTTCTAAGCACTTTCGCAGCCCTGACGATCTTCAATTCCAGTTCGCTTATTATTATTTCCTAATCAACGAGCCCAGATTTCGTAGTCTGACGGGCGCTCTGTCGGCAATTGATACCAATGCAGACACAATCATCTCATTGGATGAATTAGAACAATTTCTTACCAGTAATCCCGATCATCTGATATCAGAGGAAACATGGTCGGAGATTCGACAAGCATTTTTGGGCTGCCAGATCGAGACAAACAAAACATCCGTGGATGTATCTGATATCATGAACTGCGTCGAAATTTCGTACCAACTTGAAAGCAAAGTTGTCAGAGCTAAGAAGTACAGGCAGGAAATAGTTAAGGAGGACGATGTAATCTTTGCTGCCATATCAAACGATTTAAAGTATGTTACAACAGCGTTAGACAAAACTCGGACTTCACCGAAAAAGTTCGTATCTCTCAATGATGATAGAAATCACGAAGATAAAAACGATGAAGAGGTTTCGAGGATATATACGAACTTTTTAGAAAATATGTTCCCTATCCCAAGTCCTTTTGAGCTTCCGAAAGGCGAACGAAATCAGTATTATTATCTTAAAGATTTTAATTTGGAGCAATTTTGAATTTTATGACGCCCTAAATCAATTCCCCCTTCCCTTATCGATCAGACATATATATTAAATTCGGAATGAGTGTTGAAGCTCGTTTGTTATCACAAAGTGCCTGACGATCATGATCTCCTGATTTGAAAGCTCCTGATTTTTAAAGCCTCCTGATTTTTAAAGCCTCCTGATTTCTAAAGCCTCTGAACTAATCATTTTACATCTGCACCTTGAGACAGCGCCCGCCAACTGTACAAATATGAAATAATTGAACATTTATCTTATTTCCACCTCCTAAAGTAGTAACAGGGGCAGTTCGAACAGCAGTTTGTGTGTATTTTGTGTGCGCGGCTCAAGTTTGCGTGGCGTATAGACATTATCATATCACATAATCATGTAAGCCGCGCAAACTTACGCCGCGCACACAGTAGACGCGCGAACTGCAGTGTGAACTGTCACCGTAATTCTCACCAGTGATCAGTGAAATACTTTGATGTCGTACCCAATTGTATTTGTTGGATTGATTCAGTTTCTAATTTACCTAAGGCCATACATCGAACGATTTCTACCAAGGTACTTTTTATGTCTCATTATGTTTCATACTTGTTTGCTATTTTTCAATTATTTATGCTAATTACCTTATTGATAAGCAGTCGAGTTTAATCCTTGGGTTAAGTTAAATTTGGTTTTGAATTTCGATCAGAATTTGAGACATTTCAATACTTTGAAGTGGTTTCCTCATTAGTAAGGTTCCGTAATTTTAGCGACTACCCAATCACAAACTCAGTTCTCCGTAGTGAAACAAGATCAGCTCATTGAAATTTTCTACGTATATAAATTTTGATGAGGATTTCCACTGTAACATTTTCGGTGAACAATTCTATGAGGTCTATTATCATAATATCCCCAACAGAACAGCGGGGTATTCTTTTAGTGTAAGTATCATTTCGTTTGTGTATGTCGTGTAGTAGAGAAAACAAGTTGATAGTTATTGTTTAGCCCAAATAACTCAGGTCACACAATTTACACTCAAGCACTATCATGCATTCAGTAAATACAATAGGGACCTCAATAGTAATTTATTACTTGATCTATTCCTTTGATAATCACTATCAGCAGAATAGCAGATCCTTTAATCGGTGGTGTAATCGACCTTGTATGTCAGTATATATCTTTATAACGCTGAACATGAAGTATTCTGCTCCATATTGCAGCCAATGCTAAAGAATTGGAGGTGCTACAATGCCTAATTTGCATTTGGAGCCGTTTAGTCGGGGGATCTGCTGGCTTATAATAGAGGGAGCGGGGTGCAGCCCCCGCCCCCGTACTTACATAAGATGCTTATTACGGCCCTAGTTTCAATGTACAAACTACCTATCCAGCTACAGCGGTAACGAAGGAGACGCGAGACATTGCAGATGCCCGCCCCTCAATCGTCACAATACCGAATTGTTTTTCAACTGTTTTGCAGCACGTCCTTATGCGATGATATTGTTACCAATTTAGTGTCAGAACGAATGGGTACTCGTCATCAGCTCCATTATATTACATACATACATTTTATCATTTGTAAGACATGCATTCGTCATACGATCATATAATACTGGCAGCACGTACCTATAATACATAACCTCTTCATGTTGCATTGCTTTTCCAAGTTGTGGAATGTGGAGGGAACACAGGCTAAGTTTACTTCCATATTGCGTTCCTAAGAACTTATATTTCAATGTCCTGATAAATTACTACCTTCACACTATGAGAACTTTGCAGATGCTGCCGTGACGAAGTGGAGGCGGGAGCAAAGATCTCAAAGTGAGAAGGTATAACTCCAGACTCTGTCATGCTTGTACCATTGCATCCTGATTTCAACCACCTTCCGCTAATTTGCATTATAGTCAACACTGAATCACAAGGGCAATTAGAACTGCACTTTAGATCGTCTTTTTGTGTGCACGGTTTAAATTTGCGCGGCGTATAAAAATATGAATGACATGTCTGTACCCCGCGTGAAAATCTAAGCTGCGCACACAAAAGCCGCGCAATCTGCAGTTCGAACTGTCACCGCAATCAATTTGCGATTTGTATCTCATAACCATAATCATGGATTTCAATGCTGTGTATATTCACTGGTATTTGCATAACAAGGTTCTACATGTACTAGGCAATGGGTAGCATCATACATATCTTTTTGTGTAGATATCTGATTTAAAAGGAGTGTATGCATCTAATTTAAGGGAGATCCTACAAAATGAGTAAGATACCTAGTTTATATTGCTTTGCACAATGTTTCACCTGTAGAATGTTTTTCATGCCGTGAATACCCAGACCTTGGGATAAGAAATTCTGTGTTGAACACGATTGTTCATTTCTTCATAGTTCTTTGAGAGACTAAAATCAAGGTTATAGAATATAGGAACGGAAAAACATGCCCAACTACATGGCCTCATGAAAACGTAACATCTCTAGTCAATCCATTTGGGATGAGATTGAATGAAATATCAGAAATTGGAATTTCGCGATTGGGGGAGATTTGCCCCGAGATCTCGAAATATGTTCGACACAATAGTGGTTGCAGTATTCGTACGTTATACGGTTGGTAATAATGGCTCGCCCCTTCGGGACTCGACATTGTCATTATTACTCACCGTATTACTACACAAATGGGGTGGGAGTCTTAGCTCATCGTCTCTACAATACCGAAGATACAATGGCAGATTACTGTACGGGACACCGGAATAATTATTATTGTATGCCTGATTTTGAGGATTTGTCCATGTCATTGTTAAATTGAGCTGATTTATATCGTGGCTTACAGAAGGATTTAAATCTGCTGAGTAATTAAAAATGCACGTACAGTTTAGAAGGTCGAGGTTATATGTACATATATCTCAGTCACTCTAAAATCTCTTAGAGCTAATATATGCTAGAGATCTTTGGGGGATTCAGTGCATTTTATTAAGTTTAAGAGGTCAAGCAAAATAGAAGCTGTTAGGACGTATATCAGCCTTTCCCAGTCTGATTCATGCTCTACGCCTATATTATTTTGTTATTCCATTTTAATCTAATAACTTGTGACGGCTGGCGTAGTAATTTTCGAAAACCTTGCTTTTTTATTCCTCAAGTCAATTGATTAATGCACTCTTTTCGAGCTTTGCCCCAAATAAAATTCAGTGAGAAATGAAGATTTCAATTATGGATATCATTGTAACACCTTCCAAGCGATCTGATGTCAACGAAAGGTCTGAATCTTATCCCATGATAATGACGTTATTTTCAACTTTTATCGTGCAACATGGCAGACGACTTGTCTAATGGCTGGGATTTAGTGATTACCAACCATTACTAAAATGAAAATATGATTCCATGCACATTACTATTTCTTGTGGGCCATCATACTAGTTCTATATTTGTAAATAAGTGAATATGTTTATGCAGTTCACTATGTCACCAAAGTAGACACGGCCTTTATGTTCATTTGAACTTTACACATGCCAACGTCCTTCGCATCTTTGATATTCGTATTGAACTGTGATTAAAACTTCATTTTGAGCAATCTTTGAATTTAGATGGAGTTGGATCATATACTATCAAAGGGTGGGGAAGCATTTCAAATGGTTTTCTGGAGGTATTTCAACTTTTTCCATGTAAATCACATGACACGTCTGGAGACGAGAGTCAATCCCCACTTTGAGTAGTAACACGCGAGGTGATCATGTTCAATTTAAACGCAGAGATTGATGAAATATTTTTGGTAACCCTGACACAAAAGAATGAATGTAAGTACATTCTTTCTTTCCATGATGCTGCCGCTGCCATGACACTGGCTCACGAGCTGTTGTTGCTATATCCAATCTAAATCTTGGCTGTATAATCACATTCGTCGTTATATCCAAGTTACAGGGACGTGTCGTTAAAAATAATTTATGGACCACATTGATAGATGATAATGTCGTCATTATAGATTTACCATAACTATTAAAAAATTCTGATACCGTATTATCAACACTGAATTCCATCACTGCAGATAAAGGCGGACAAAAAAACCAAAAATTTCTATTTCAGGCAAATTTCCCAAATTGTCCTGCAGAAAATGCCCGCAAGCCATTCAATAAAGTTATAGTCCAAACGTTTGTTTTTCATCTTGCTACTAGCTTTTGCTTGTGAACGAGGTTGCGGCGCAATCAAAGTGTGCTGCCGAGTGAGCTACAGTGAAACCAAACTGCAAGAAATTTCTTGGGAACTGCACAAAAATATTATCTGCACCTATTTGAATCTCCATCTGATTTCTATGGAAATTTTTTATGGCACCTACGTGATACAAATTTTGTGATGAATATAATCTAATACAGCCATATCAACTCTTACATAAACAGTTAACTCATCTATAAACACATTAAATTACAGTTACACAAACAATAAACTAACAATGAGCTTACATCTCCTTACATGAACTTAAAGGCTAAAGCCATTGCTTTCCCTATTATTTTCTTTTTGTTTCGTTGTTTTCATGATTGTTCACTACCTTAGATTTTGGTCTTTGGGCAATTCTCGCCTAAACTTTTTAAGTTTAATTTGTTTTTCCACTCTTTGAAGTTGCTATCGCTTCATTGTCTCCTTGTTGTAAAGTTTAAAAAAACTTTACAACACTACTTTATACAATTAAATTTGAGGTTGATGACGCAGTATGATTCCGAAAATATTCCCGATGTAAGTTTATTAAATCAGATTTATTTATCAAAATCAGCTTCTTTAATTTTGTCGCAGAGACTAAAATCATCAGTAATCAGTATCAGTATGTGACTGCCGACTAATAAACAGTGATCCGATCATTCAGTTACAGAAGAAAAATTGACTTTGAGATTGAGTGTGTCCCATAACCAAGGACATTGTCTATAACGTCCGGTTAACCAGGTCCTATGGCTAGCGAGGTTCCTCGATAGGCAAAAAATACATCTCCTTCAAACCTTGTTTAATTTTTCGCTTGATTGAAATATATTGAGCTTGTTCTCGCTTTGTTGTTTTTTGAATAAAAAGTGCCATAAGAATGATACCTCATTTAGAAAACGTTGTTCTGAAACTCAAATCAAAATATCTCTCCAAGCCGCCTATAATTCTCGCGGGATCTATTACTATAAACCTAGGTTTAATTTGCCATTGTGTACACGTACCTACGGGCTACGGCCTTTCTCTGCCACTCATTAAAGGGACGGAAACAATGTCCACTTTTTGTCCCAAGGCTGACATTGTCCCCATTATCATGTGAGTTGAAACAGAAACTTTACAGAACACGGGAACAAAACAAAGGTTACAGTACACTGGAAGTGGTAATTAGACCGTTTCAGGACCACCTCGTATCTTTGCAATATGTAAATTCAAGTTACCAAAGTTCTATATACATTGTTGGGGGTGCGAGAACACGTTCTTACGAGCGCAACGCTTACCTACAATCCTCTATACATGATCGAAGTCCTGCATTTTTTGCATCTCTATTGGTTAATTCTACGATTGATACAACTTTAAATTACTATTGAAACTTTACTCAGTCGTAATCAAGCAAACTTTTCCGAGATTTACTTAGATTTAAAATAGATTATAAAACAAACCTTCCCGGGATTAATTAGTAGTTAAACAAACCTTAATTTGAGCCTCTCACGAAACAGCTGCAGTTGTTTTGTAAGCCATTTAATAATGACTTAATAATGATGCTCATTACCACCCCGCAAACTATTTAGGAGATATTGGATACCAAGTGGTAGTGGACATTATCACCAATTACAATAGTATGTTTTATGTTACTCTCGGTTAGAATGTACTATGTTAAATTTGATTGTACTTGTAGTTTTTGCATTTCAGCATTTCAAGTTGTTTAATCGGATTAGAACAGAATGGGCTATTGATGGTGATTCGTTATTTCTTTATTTACAATGTACGTTCAAACTTCACAGTAGCAATAATTAACAAAATATTTTAACTCATCATTGAGGCCTTCTGAGACATAAATAAGTCGTCTAGCTGTAGGAAATCACCAGTATCTGTTATTTTCCTTCCTCTAATTTCCGTAAATTGAGGTTCCACTATCGAAATTGAGGCCTGCCTCGATTGACACATTCTGTAACTACCTTGCCAACTACATCTTGCTTTGTTATCAGTTATAGCCTATTTCTCGTTTACAGTGATGAGTGGCAACCGTTAGCATGCAGTGTTTTTACTTTTTAGTTTAGCTTGAACCTTGCAGTTGCTCAATTTGTGATCACTGTAGTGCATCCTGCTCTAATTACTAAAACACGTGTAAGTAAACATCATGATACATGGCACTGAAGGTTAATCGAGCGATCCGTCTAGGCCAGTATCACGCCAGTACCGCACCAGTACCGTGATACTGGCCTAGACGGATCGCTCAATTTACCGATTGTAGTACCACTTTCACCCTTTTACTGACACAATCTTTCCCTTTAAATTTATTACGGTATGCCCCTTCAGGATGGGGTTCCGATACGGGAGCAGGAGGTTATATCTCTTAGCAGGGTTCACTATTACCATCCTAGTGCTCCTAACCAACCACCCGACCATCAGAGATCAGGATAGCCGTGAAACGAAATTTTCGGAGGTTTTTATACCACGATTATAGGTGTTGAATGATGATTGATGGCCCGACGACTCGACTCTATAAATAAATACTATTATTTATTATTATGCCTGTCACTTAAACCATAAATCTAATAAAATCATCTGCTCAGATTAACCTCGGGAACGAAAGTAGTGCCGGTTTTCCTGAAGACTCCTCAAACAAAACCGAACAGTCTCACATCGTGAGCTCACGCGAAGAGCTCGACAGATTGAAATCCGTAGAAAACCAAACTTCATTTTTTGAGAATATCGTAGCAAAACATAGCTTGAAAAGCATCAGTACTTTGGCTTCCACAAACGGAACTGCCACAAATCAGAATCAAAACCTTAACGATGACAATGAAAGACAACATTTGGATGAAGAGGAAAAGAGAAATGGTGGAGGGCCAATAGACGCGGTTTACCTTTGGGTGAATGGGTCAGATCCAGTTTTCATTAAGAGGCTTAATCATTACAAAGAAGTCTTTAATGAAGGAGAACCATTAGCAGAAAGTTCCGTCGGTAAAAGTCGTTTTAAAGATAATGGAGAGCTTTTCTATTCCCTTAGATCACTCAACATGTATGCCCCATGGATCCGTAATGTCTATATTGTCTCATCAGACGGCCAGGTGCCCTCGTGGATGGACATCACTAACCCACGGATCAAAATAATCCCAGATTCCACAATTTTTAGGAACCAAAGCCACACCCCAACATTCAGTTCTCCTGCCATCGAACTAAACATGTTTAACATTCCTGGCTTATCAGAGAACTTCATTGAGTTTAACGATGACTGGTTCCTCGGGCAACCCGTTACTCCGCAAGATTTCCTGACGCCGGATGGGGCGTACAATATCAGGCAAGCATGGCCAAGTCCTCAGCGATGCAGACCGACTCATGATAACTACGCAAAATCGCTGTGCCATGTCAACGAAATTTATAATTCTCTTTACGGCAGAGCAGTAAGAAAAGTCATAGCACATGCTCCCACGATGTTTAATAGGGAAATTATAAAGAATTTTCGCTCCAGGTAACAACCAGAATTGAATTTTACGAGATTTCGTACATAAATAGGACGGAATACAAGCTCAATGAACAATTAAATGTCTCTGTCGAAAATAGAAATTGCTAAGATTTAGACGAAATTGATTATATGCTATCGCTTACCTTAATTATCAAACTATCCTATAACTTCCACAGTTTCCCACAAGAAGTTGAGTCCACATCTTCCAAGCACTTTCGCAGCCCTGACGATCTTCAGTTCCAGTTCGCTTATTATTACTTCCTTATTAACGAACCCAGATTTCGTAGTCTGACGGGCGCTTTGTCGGCAATCGATACCAATGCAGATAAGATCATCTCATGGGATGAATTAGAACTATTTCTTCATAGTGATTCCGATCACCCAATATCAGATCCCACGGTATGGGAGATGCGAGACGCGTTTACGAAATGCCAAAAGGACAAAAACGAGAAGTTACTTAGCCCCGATGAAATTATGTCGTGTCGCACCATTTCGAATAGCCTTAACAGTAAGATTGTAAAAGTGAAGAGGTACAAGCATAAAATAATTCAGCAAGCAGACGTTTTCTTCAGTATGATAACGAACGATTTATCATTTGTCTTAAAAACGTTTAAACAAATTCGAACTTCCCCGAATAAGTTCGTATCTCTCAATGATGACAGAAATCACGAGAACAAAAACGATGGAGAGATTTCGAGGATATACACGAACTTTTTAGAAGACATGTTCCCTATTCCTAGTCCTTTTGAGCTTCCGAAAGGCGAACGAAATCAGTTTAATTATCTTAAAGATTCCAATTTATAGAACTTGCTGTTTCTTAACCTATTCCATGTTCATCAGATAACCTCAACTAGAAAACACGCTTTTTCCCCGACATATTTTTCATTTCATTCAGCTGGTATTAATTCTAGATGAACATCTTATATCTGGTGTATTTTTTCCCTCCCCATTGGCCTTTTTGTGAATACAAAAAGGCAAATGAGAGGGTTAGCAGAGATCGTATTTGAAAAGGTGAGAAATAGGATATGTGCATAGCAGGTCCAGATTTTCAATACAACTACTGTAATTTCTGGAAAGTGCCCGGAAAGTCCGAGGGAGATATGTCCACAAAATTTGAGGGAGATGTCCACAAATTTGAGGAGATGTCCACATATTTGAGGGAGATTTCGTCAACAATGGTACCATCAGGTGGAGTCGCGTAGCAACTTCTTTAATTGCGCGCGCAGTTGCGCGCAATTCACTCCGCAAGATCAGGATGGATGTACATATCGAACAGTTTTGTGCGCGGTTGCGCTGCGGCTCATCATCATGCGTTGCGCGCTCATGTTAATCGCTTAGTTAGCCTATCAAATTTTAGCGAAAATTCAAGCCGAGTCAACACTTTACCAATGTTTGAAATTTTAGCAATTTTGAACAATTTAGGAAAAACAAATTACTGTATCATGAAATTGTATATCATGAAATTCGTAGGATGTTACCCTACCCGCGCGCGCGGCGCAACGTTCCACATTTAATGGACGTCACTTTTGATAGCCATCCAGTCAGAAGAAATAGACGTAGACGGGCAACGTCCGTCGACATGAAATTGAATCATCAATGCTATAGTAATAGTTGCTTGCGTGAATTAACCATGGCAAACTACGGAGTTTATGAAATAAATAACTTCGTGAAATAATGCTATTCAATACACGTTGTTAAAAAGCTCATCAACGTGGATCGTCGGATCGAAGCTGCCCATGTCCCACATGCATTTAGAATTGCGCGTTTCTATTAATATTTTCTTCAAGCTCGGGGGAGGGAAATTAAGCGCCCGCAAATGGGTAACGGGCGCAATTCTTGTTGTGTTTCTAAATTGATGTAATTATTTCAGATTTGGTCATTTTTTGCAATAATCTCTTATTTGGCGTTATAGATGATTAATACAGATGTAAATTATACTTACTATAGCTATGGATTTCTCTTTTTTATTTTTGAATTGTTCAGTTTCGCTGAATAGACAATTTTAATCATTTCTATTCTAACAAAAATCGATAATTCTTTATATTTTTTGGTATAAAAATGACTATAAATTGTCTGTGATGAGTGGAAGGACGTTTTGACAGGGTTGCAGGTGAAGGATTGTTATGTGATTGTTTCATTTCCACAAAATGTGTATTCGACAAAGTTGAGTTAGAATTCGATCTTAATAATCGTATAACTATCAGGTTCAGGTCGACATTCGCTTAATGTCTCGATGGAAGAATTTGAAGAATAATGGTAAGTGCACATACCGATTAGATGACGTTGACACCAATCAGCATCAAATAGTGCATGACGAACAGCCGCGTTTGTACATTTCATATACCAGTTTACCACTGAATTGAAGTAACTACGTTCCCTACTTACCCGTATGATCCTGCTATCTAGCGGACAAAGGTCCACTAGCGGCTGGATTTGCGGATTAGCAAGAATGGAACGTTTGCCGCGCTATGCATTGCACGAATACAATGCCATTTTTGCAAGGAAACATTCGTGATTTCTACAATCGCGCGCGTAGACAGTGCGTGACGATGCTGAAAAAAGTTGCCACATCTCAGATGGAATTGTCTGCCGCGCGCAAACTTACCCTTCAAAATTGTGACTGCCCCATTACTTGATTGGCGGTAAATAAGCAGTCTAAGGAGAAAAACCACAAACCTAAAATTCTCTTGATAGATTCGCCATCTGAACGGCCCTCGAAGTCGATGAACTTGACTTTACAGTTGACTTGAGTCTTGATTCGTGACGTGACGCATTTCGTCGGGATTTCCGCCGGTACATCGGGTTTAGGGGCAGGCTTAGGCTTCTCGACCTCCATTTCCTCTTCTTTGGCAACAGGCTCCTGGGTTAAAGTTGGAAAGTTCGTTACATGCCATCATCAAAACCCCCAAAATAAGACAGAACACAATCCAAGGGGCGCGGCCATTTCACGGTGAAATTCCACGGTGAAATTATACTATGTCCCGTTTAAGTTCGTAAATTTTAAGGTTACATTTTCATTCTTAAAAATTGACTTATGGACAAATTTCACACATCATTTCAGAGCAAAATGATGAACATTTATATGGTAAATTAACTTCTATAACCGTTGTTATCGACACAACTTGTCCATCGCCTCTCAACTTAAGGCCTCAAATGGGCAAAATTACCCCTTAGCAGTTTCTTGAATCCCCACATTACTGCTCGTTCAGGAGAGTCATAGTGGTAAACGGCTATTGTCTTCCATTGAAGATGTTTCTTGTGAGTGTCAGCCATTGCCAGAAATCAACGGGAGTCAAATCTTGGGAGTAGGGGAGGCCATGACACGAAGATGTGTTTCCTTACTGCTCTCCTTCGAAAATGCATGTCAATAATGGCTCGATTTTGAGAGCCATTTGAGGTGTTCTACTAACTTGCATGAACCATGACGACTTCAGCATGTGTTTCTACATCAGCTGACGCAAACACCACGACAGATAATCATAGTGAATATGCCCGTTAACCTTGTTGTAGGAGCCATTTTCGTGGAATGATTAAGGAAAATGAAGATTTTGGGGCTAAAGTGCCTCAAACCATGACTTCAATAGGTGTTAACCGACTTCCAAGAGGCTGAACAGTCCCTGTTAAACCTCCAAAAATATTGATGCCAATTCTGGGATATTCCATGACTGTAGAACCATGATTTGCCGGGAAACAAAACTTAAGGTAATATGCGCTGTTCTCTAAGCACGCCCCTACAGGCTGCGAACTAGGCCTTCCTCTGCTTGTCTTTCAATCAGACGGAAATTTTGCCTCATGGGATTCCATCAGTATTCTCAGACGAACAATCGTAGAAATTTTCAACTCCAATAAATGATGTTTGGTTGATGTTTTTTGAAGTTACGGGAGCTGGGTTATTTGAAACGAGGTTTGCACTTTTACATCAGCTTCTTTGATCGATGATTCCCGTCGTTTCCGCTGTCATGAGAGGTTCCAGGGTCACAGAATATTTCGTTGATACACTGGAGAGTACCAAGGGTAGGTAAATTTTGGTGCGGTATCCAGGTTTCCTGGACGACCATTGAATCTTTCGAAGTGATGACCTCAAATGCACGTTTCAATAACATGTATTTTTCACACTTCCAGTCAACGTGAAGAAATATGGACTCAAACTTCTGAAAACCAAATCAGGCCAAGATATGCCTAAATGTTCATCTATTAACTACAATCTACAGAACCGTTTAGGGTTATATCTCTATTGCAGTAGATGCAGAGTGTATTTAAAATTTACGAACTTAAACGGGACACACTATACAATGGATTTACACGATATTGCAACGATTTGTTCACTTAGAACTTATTTTACTATAAGAAAGTCCGATAGTTTGAAGATTAGACACATACCTCTTCAATTCTGAAGTGTTCGTGCTTGATGAACTCTCCATAGTCGTCCCACTTCAGCTTTTCTTCATGAAATGGGAACATCGGATACACCTGAAATTAAAAATTTGAGAGGATTCAAACATTATTACTGCAATAACGCATAAGGAATAGTGTATATTAGTGTACTCATTTAGAGGCACAAAATCAGAAATTTGGCTCTTAACTATTACATAAATTTTAGAGTGGAATGAAATGTACAAGAAATTCTCATAAATTCATCCACACCATAATACCTTATGTTGTTTGAAGAAGCTCTTTTTATTCTGACTTTCCTCTGGTATAGGTACATCGTGTTTCTGTACCAACATCTGTTCGTTTTCCTGTTCTTCGTCCGATTCTTCACCGTCTTCTACTGTCTCCATTTTAATGGCATCCTGGGAGACATTTCTTAATAAGGATTTGAGAAACATTGAATGAATGACAAACTACTAACCCATGTACCATAAGATAAAGAGCTATTTGAAAATATCATGTAGCTACCTCACGATTAATACTTGGTCCGGTTTCCTTAGATATTTCCTATTTTCAATATTTGAATTAGAAGGTATCAGGGGGCTGGCAAGCCCCCCGCGGCGGTTTGCGAGCCCGAGGGCCCGAAGGGCCCGAGGGCGAGCATTGGACGGCGAACCTAACAGTGCGAGGGCCGAAGGCCCGAGCTGCGAGCCCGAGGACCCGAAGGGTCCGAGGGCGAGCATTGGACGGCGATTCTAACGAGAGAAAATCTCATGTATTTCCCCACATTTCACGAAGAAATTTGGGCAATTTTCCGTTATTGGATTTCCACCAAAATCGATACGTTGCATGTTTGAGGGTCAAAGGTGCAACTGTCAAAATTTCAGATCGATTGGATAAAGATGCCCAAGTTATGACAACTTATTCGCACTGAAATCGCACACGCGATGCGTACGCATCGCTGCGCTTGCCAGCCCCCAACTATATGTTTTCATGGATTCGCCGAATTTCAAAAATTTTTACGGTACGTTCCCGACGATCAAATCAATTGAAAATTGAGTTTCCGTGCCTTCGCTGTGCGCGCGCACGGATTTTAAAATTTGAGATCAATTCGTTCAGAAATGGCTGAGTTATAACTACTTGAAATCGCCAAAATTGAGGGTGTTCTTGTTAAAAAGGGTTACGACGCTGATACATATTGATATACGAGAGATGACGCTTTTAGTGCAAGAAGTATACCCTATTTAAACGGCCATAGCTCGGGAACGGTAAAAGATACAGAGCTCATCGACCCAGCGTTGGAAAGTAGAAGGATAGAACTTGCGAAAAATGCCCTTAAAAACTATTTTACGTCACGATAATGACGTCATAATGACGTCACAAAACTAAGAATTTCAAATGTCGATTTTCCCAAAAATAGGCGTTTTTCAGCGCAACTTTTCGGTATGAAGGACTCGAGATAGGAAAAAATGCTCCTATCGTCTGTTTCGTTTATTATGGCATATTTGAGAGAGCTGTAGCAGGGACATGCTTTTAGTTTTCATGTCGACTGATTTCGCCCTGATGGAGCTAATAGATGAACATTTAATGTTCAAAAATCCATTTCATGAATTTCAAAATATTCTGGTAGTTGTGAAGCTTTTAATTTTAGGTGGGAAAAAAGAGGCTCTCAGTGAGGATATTTAACCACGTTCCCTGATAGCAGTAAGACGACCGTGGCGACACATTTTGTTCTTCCCCTATGGAAACCTAGACCATATTTTGACTCTTAGGAATATCTTGAACAAATTTGAGGCCCATAGGTTAATTTCAAACCTTTGGAAGGGCAATAAAAGTCTCATTAAGTCAAATCATTCGAAGAGCGTGAGAACAGTGCTCCAAAAAAGGCAGCTCACTATTTTGGCGGCAGAATCCAGAAAACTCGCGATTTTCACTTGAATGTTGGAGAATATTTCGGGCTAATCATCACTAAAATCACTACATATGCAACAGTTCTAAAAAATTAACTGAGTACCACGAGCAGGCCAGAGTTGATGCGAGGTCAGCTTCGCTGAGACACTAGAGAATATTGCATCACTTATGGTTTACAGGTTTTTCATGGGTTGTGTTGGTTGGAAACAGGTAACTGGAGTAAGAATAATTTAATACAATGCCTAAGGATGCTGAGTAACCCATTGAAACCTATAACAATGCTGGTTTGGGGTGTTGTTTTTGCCAAAAGCTTAATTTGCCTTAATTATTTCACCATAATGGGGCTCAAATGACTCTAAATCAGCACTCAAATTCGAAGTGAGTGAAGTTTTCCAGACAAAACCTCAAATCTAGCTGGAATCCAACCTGATCACAACTCAGGAGCACTGGAGTGACCCCCATACCTCAATTTTGACCAAAGAATAATTAAAGCGATTTTGATCACAAAGTGGTGAGTAAATACTTTTCAACTCTATGGCCTCCCTGCTTGCCCAGAGCTATTCCTAGAGGTTCCTGGCTACGGCTAGCATTGAAGACGATGATATTCAACGGGAGAAACCAGCCCTGACCTTTAAGACAATCCTTGAAGATACCATTCACCACTTAATTCAACAAGCTTCAACACTGGAATTGGGATAACATCAGTTCAGCAGTTGTTGAGCGCCTGGGACTTAGTCAAAAAAGGATATGCATCAAACCATGGATTTTTGAAAATGTTCATCTATTTCACGAATTGTGTGCATAATTTCATAGCTCAAATTCTTCCCGTTTTCCTCTGATAACAAAATAAAATATGCCATGATAAACGTTACGTAGTATACTAGCGTGGAAAGTAAATTTAATGTACTTTTTAAAAATGTGGTTGAAAAGTTCTAAGCTCCCCAGCATCTTTGAGATATATGCGATTGTTTAAAACACTTTGACACGAAAAAAATCCCAAAAATGGCAAAACTTGTGAAGCTAGTGGAGAGAGAACGGGACAACCCCAGAACTTCATCTTTGGATATGTTGTCGGTCATAGTCCCAATTGTGTTAATGAATGGGTCTCAGATAGCTTATCTAATTTTATGACGTAATTGTGACGTCATCAGTAATACTAGGTAACGCGAATTTTTACGCGCGATTTGACGCGAAATTTCAATATCTGGGCACAGAAAAGGGTGATATTTTTCCCAAAACCAAAAAGATTTGGTTGTGATGGTCCGCGGCTGTTTTAAGGCGTTCTTTACTGTAAAACCCATGATGAGAAAGAACGCGACGGTTAAAACTGCTGCAACGGCACTTTCTTGATGCATTAAAGTTACGTGAATGCTGTATAATATTGTGACGTTGCAGCAGTTTTAACCGTCGCGTTCTTTCTCATATCATGGGTTTTACAGTAAAGAACGCCTTAAAACAGCCGCGGACCATCACAACCAAATCCTTTTTGGTTTTGGGAAATTTGTTCACACCTGTTTGTTCTTGGCTATTTTAGCAAAATGGTCTTCAAGTTCTTTCCCTTCTAACGGAATTCGTTTCCCTGAAATCAAAGTTATACTTCAAATAAAATATCATAAAATATAGTCGATATTTCTACGAAAATTGAATCTCCAAACTTCGACGAATGTGATTATTATACGGCCAAGATTTAGATTTCAACGTGGAACTAGCAGTTCTGAATCCGCACAGAGCCGTCTTCAGATGGCACAAGACAAATGACACACACCAATGGCACATACCAATGGTAATGTCGATAGTGTTGTTGAGGGAGTTACTGAGTAGTTTTGACGCCAAAGTGTCTGGTTTAGTTCGCTGTGTGATTATAATGCAGTTCTCCGCTTTGTCAGCACTGACAGCCAGTAAATTCCTGGCAAATCGTGTGTTTTATGCACAGAAAAATAACAGAATATGTGACAAATCCTAAAGAATCGTCCTAAAGAATGAATCCTAAAGGATGGATCACTGAAATCATGCTCTAAAGTGGAGAGGGGGAAGTAGTCGTGAACAAGGAAGTAAGGAACTACCTGGCAAAACCGCAGCTGAGATCAGCCATGCTGGTAAGCAGAACATAGGGGGAAGGAATCTTCTCTAATTCCTGTAGACTGTGACACATGTTGAGGTGCTTGAAGTGGAACGGGTAGCTTCGCTGCTCCTGTTGATAAAGAATTTAGAGGATTTTTCATTTATCATGATTAATGTCTTGAATATTGTTACAGAAGCTAGATCTGAGAATTAATTAATGTCAAATTTCAACGGTATCAGTGTAAATTAGTTTCAGATTTGAAATTTACTGTTGTGAATTGGTGTCAAAGTATATCAGTGTCGGAGGAGCTGTTATCAGAGTAAACTCGTTTACTGTGTCAACAGTCACACATTCCACGCACCTCGAACTGTTTGGTGACCGTATCGCTCATCCACTCCAGCATATTCTTCGCAAAGTCCACCACGTTATACCCCACGTGATTGAGCAGAGCTAGACTGTACGCAGACAGGCCACTGTCTGCATTCCTCCACAGCTGTTCCAGGAGTTGCATCAGTTCCAGGACTCTACCGGCTGTGTCTACCACGATAATAACGTTACCGTCCCGCCGCACTGTTTCCAGGATGGTCGATACTGCGGGGATAGAGGGGGAGTCATGGGGTGGTAAGTTACTAGGTATACTTTCCAAAATCTACTCGGAAAAAGAGATTTATGGTGTTGTGATACATATGGTATAGTATACTTTCTGAACTTTCATTGTTTTGAGCTCACTTTGGCGGGACGGACCCAAATACCGAAAATAGTTGTCACATTATGACAACGATCCCACTCTTATGTACCAAGGTAACTCATTTGAGAGTTTTTGAAAATTTGAACTGAGTCTACTATACTTGATGAAGCCCCGTGAAACAACTGATATTTTTGGAAACAAAAAGAGTATGCGATTAACAATTTACTAGTAACTACAAAGGTATAATTCACTGTTCATGATATTTCCACCATTTCAATAGCTGGTTGGACGTTCATACCGCCATTTTTCCTTGGCTTATTAACGAAAAAAATCTTAAACTTCAGAGCAAGAAACGTTGATTTTACGTTTTTGGTGAGGAAATCATCGTATAGAAGTGGATTAATGACCGAATTTACCGAGAGAATAACAATTGATGAGTAAGTGTACAGGAATGTGGCATCAAGAATTCCCAAAGAATGCAAAAAACTGATCAATATAACAGGGATCCAGCAGAAGAAATCCGTTATGATAATAAGCGTTATATTCCGCTGTAGCCGCTTGTTTCTCTTATCGTTTGCATTTGGACCTCGGCCGTCCATAATCTTGGAGAGTTTTCTGTTCAGTTTTTTAGTTCCCGCGTTGATAACGCTGTAGCAGATGGTGATACAGAGGAAACAGAAGGCGTTGATGGACAGAATAGTCCACACGAAGTAAAGTTGAGGGTCGGTGATCGTGACGAAGTATTTGAAGAGACAAACACCCTCATTACCGTAGAAGTGAACTTTCTTCCATTCGAGGTCTCCGTAGTCATTGGAGAACATCAGGCTAATCAACTTGTTGATAGTATCCCAACTTAGGAGTGTTCCCTTAACCTTTCCAAAATAACTGTTGATAACATCTAGATGGGTTTCCTTGTCTACCATTGAAATGAATAACCTCACATTTTCATCGTAAGTAATACCATTGACGAAGAAATCCTCTAAGTTCTCAATTAGTGGCATATACGCTATCAGGCACGAACAGAGCACTATAACACCGACACACAGGTAGTTTTTAATAGTCACGTTTTTCACGCTCTCAATAAGACCGTGACGTATGGAAACCACTCTAAAAAGGCTGAGATAGGTCATGGACAGGATGGATACAGTAGCCCCGAACATGTTGATAACACCAAGGACAGCACATTGAGGGCTGGTTAGCCATGCCAGCTGTTTGCTGCAATACTCCACTCCAAAAAGCCTGTCCACAGTTGCAATTATCAGGAGATACATCCATGTCAGGAGATCTCCAACGCAAATCATCAACTTTAGCACCCTGTTTATACGAGCAGACTTGGTACCGGTACCCAATTTCTTTCCTGATTTCCAGAGGAGGATGGTGTTCAGACAGACTGCGGTACCTCCCAGAACCCAAGCAAAGACTTTGAGAAGCGTCCCTGCAATGATTTCCCTACCACACTCAGAGTTACATTCGTCCGATGTATCGTGACAGTCGATAATCCCGTCACACTTCTTTGATAGGGGGATGTAGTACTTGTAGGTGCGACACTGAAAGCTGTTCTCACAGCCCTCTTCGTCGGAATGGTCACCACAATCATTGGCCATGTTGCATACCTTATCATAGCTAACGCAGTTACTGTTATTACACAGGAATGGAGTGGCATATACGCCAGTCGAGTGCTTTAAGACAGTTGTAAGGTAGTCTTCCTTAGCAAGACTCCATACTGTGTTCGAAGAGCCAAACGAACAGGAGTCATGCTTGACCGAGGAGAGTTTGCAAGTTGCGTCACTACAACGATCGAGGCAAGTCAAGAGGACATGGGTTTTTCCAAACAGGTAGCTACAAGACACGGTTGTGTTGGGCACTTTGACATCCACTGAACTGACAGCACCATACACAGGGTGATCAGGATGCATGAACGTCTCTTCTACACATGGTTCTGCAAGCCTTTCCAGATCTCCTAAGCCAGGCAGACAGTACAAGAGATGATATCTCTCCCTGATAACGAAAGACATCACTGAGATATCGTCTTTAAACTGAGCCGCTCGACACACGGACTTCTCCTCGCCACAGTCCTCCTTACCATAACACAAACCACTCAGCTGTACGAACTGCTGGTCTAATCCTTGATGGCACAGGAACACATTGTTACACGTTTTGTTGTCTCTCACCCCCATGACCCTGCCCATTACCTGGCATGTCGGCCACACTGGGTCCTCATCCTCCCCTCCCATGCAGTCCTCAATGCCATCCTGAACCCATGACATGGGGTAGAGCAGTTCCTCCTTATGCCGGTACCTCCTATCACACTTACTGTGATACAGATGGTCACAGTCAGCCAGTAGCTCGTCAGCCCCATCCTCGCAATCATCCCTCCCATCGCACAGGGAGTGTTTATGGAGGAAGCATGTTGGGGAGACCTGGCGGCACTCTGTGTCCAGTCCATCGTCACACATGGTGACGTCTAGGAACTGCTTGCAGACCATGACCCACGACACAGTGACGAGGTAGGAGTTCTTCGTGCACCTTAGTAAGCCTCTATCCGGATCCGTACAGTTGTATTGGTCCATGTGATTCATACAGTACGAATTATAAGATCTAAATCCCTGAGAGTTGACGTTCATGGTCAGAGGGCCACAACGCGTGCTATTACGCATAGTAACACGAGCACTGGAGCCGTCTGCCAACAATCGGTAGCACATTTTCTCTTCCGAGAGTCGGGAAATAAAGCTTCTTTCACACTGAGCGCTCTCGTCAGATTTGTCCGCACATTCACTTCTTCCGGAATGGAGCTCACAAATTTTTGAAACCTTGACGTAGCGCGTTTTTCTATCGCAAAACAACCCGTAGGTGTATCCATTGCAGACTGCCTCGTCCTTACAGGCACTATCACTTTCACATATCATGTCACACTCCGTATTTACTGCTGATATTGAAGTACTCACGGATACAGTTTCCGATGCCATTTGTTCGCATTGCGTTACGTTGTTTATACTAAATGGGTAATATATACGCATAAACGAACTATTCATATGTGGTGGAATGACTTTCTCACAGGTTTCGAAACCGAATGTTTCGATATTCCACAAATTTCTCTTATTCTCATCGGTGTTGTTAGACCCTGTGAGGGACATTACTTCGTTACAGACAAAGTTTGGAGACCCCTGCATCACCCCATGATCGGGACTAACACCACAGGGTTGATAGATTCGGGTATCATTTTCACAAAAGTGGTTTAGGGAGTATACTTCGTTTGATCTTGCAACTGTGGTTGTATCAACAACGTAATACTCTTCGAAATCAAAGTACGGACATTTGAAGACCTTGATGAGGTCCTCGACAACTTGGCATCGTTCCTTCAAAAACCCGCTTTCCTCCACTACAGAGCAGTCGCTTTTTTTGGGCATACAGACTAAGACGATAACATAACGAAAATAGTATCTGTCACTGCTAAATCTTTTGAATTTGCATTTGTCGATAGATGTAACACGACGTGAGCAATGTATGTACATAACATCCATTTGAAAGTAAAAATTATTCTGTAGCCCTAATTCCACGTATAAAAAATGGCCCAATCCATCATTATAGCCATGACTACTGCAAATGAAATCATATGCAAAATCCCAGTCGGATTTTTTTGTCATGCTTATATCGACAATGAAATTCCCGAGGTTCTTCCTCTGAAGAACGGGGATCCCAGCTCCGTTGGTGGTCGGCTTGCCGTGTGTATCCATCAGAGTAATTTTAAAAGGGTCGTAACACATTGTTGTCCCCAGCAGGACCATCAGTACTACAATGTTACTTTCAGGAAGTGCCATGGGGTAGAGATCGAGTTTCTTGGATTGAGATGATATAAGTTAGTATACGATTATTTTAAACCTAATCCATAAAAGATATAATACGTTAGTGAAATAATAACAATCAATAACGTAATAATAAATGGAATAAATGGCGGTTTCTTCAACATCATCAAAAACATGTACAGCTACTCTTCTGGGAACATCAAAATCAACAACAGGATCAGCAAAAGTTTTGATATATCCAAAGGGACTGAACAAGGTCACCCTCTTAGCCCTGAACTTTTCAAAGTCTATTTTCTCAAGCTGTCCAAGCTGCTCAACGAATTGGACGTCAACTGCCCCACTTTATCTGGTCTGAAAATATCCCATCTCGCATGGGCTGATGACCTTGTCATCCTGGCTCTAGATACCCACTCACTTCAAAAACAACTGAATGTTATTGAGAACTACTGCAATGCCTGGGGTCTCGAAATAAATATCTCTAAAACCAAGTTCATGGTTATGAATGGACTCTATCCTCCAAGTGCCACCTGGAGACCAATCATTAATGGAGATAAGATCGAGCTGGTTACCTCCTACTGCTACCTGGGTATCATCATCAGCAACAAGGGGAATTTCAGCCAGGCCGAAGACTCGCTTTACAAGAAAGGCCTCGGGGCACACTTCAGTCTGAGGAATACTGTTGACAGGAGATACGTGGATCCCAAGAACCTACAGCAACTCTTTGGTTCCCTTGTGACACCCATCCTAACCTATGGGTGCCAAGTCTGGCTTCCTAGTCGACCTGTCGTGAAACACCTTATCTCCTGCTTTGACCGTGACAGTAATATCAACAATTGTGTCTCGAAAATTGCCAAGATGCGCCTTGAGCAGGTTCATCTACGTCACCTCAAGTATCTGCTAGGCATAAGGCGCAATGCATCCAACTCTGCTGCCTGGGGTGAAACTGGCAGATTTCCACTTCTTATCGATAGCCTGAAGCTCTGCGTCAAATACTTCAAAAGACTGGCTGAGATGGAAGATTCAAACCTTGCCAAGGCAGCATTCAACGAACAGGCAAATCTTGGTTTATCATGGTACTCCACCATGAAATCTATCATCGAAAGTTTTGCAACAGACAGCAATAATCAGTATCAACTGGCAGCCTCTGTTTCAGCCACTCATCTAGCTGAAGCTGCATCTCCTGTGTTACTGGTCAAGAACCTTCAGAATCACTTCACTGAAGCATGGAGATTCACCTTGGAGCAATCAAGCAGGCTCTCATTCTACAGAGAGGTAAAAGACAAGATCACGTGGGAACATTACCTTGACCATGCCCGCAATTTTGAGGACAGGAAATTCACTGCAAGGATTCGCTGTAGTGCTCACAAACTCAATATTGAAACTGGAAGGCACAAAACATTCCTAAAGCAGAAAGGATCTGTGACTTCTGCTCATCAAAAGGAATCGACACCTCAGCTATTGAAGATGAAGAACACATCCTTGCCACCTGTCCACTACCAACATCACATAGGCATAAGATGGCATCACTGATCAACAGTCTCGACATCAACCATGGTGATACTCCTCTTAATGGCATTCAGATAGCCAGGACATATCCACCAGGTCCTGCTGAATCAAATAATGACTCACTTGTGAGACATATACAAATCATGACCAGGGCAATCAAGATTATGTACAAGAGCACTCTAAAGTACAAAAAGAACTGTCTCAGCAAGGTGAAAGCTCATCTTAGATTTCCTGTGATTCCACCTTCAATCTCTCTCTTCTCAGCTTTTCACTCTTTCCGCTTTCTGCTCTTTGTTTTTCCAGCCTTGTCTGCTCTTTTCATCGTCTGAATCCTCATCACTTAGGGCCTGGATGTTGTCTAAGTGTCCCACTCAGTTTGGATCCCAGATGGCTGAGTGGAAAAGAGGGGGTGTTTCCGACTTGCGCTGGTAGTGATCCAGCCACCTGCTACATATGTGGGGAAGCAGGTGCCTCTCCGATGCTCACCTGGCTGCGTACCGATTTGGGCTTAACTGTGTCCCATGCGTGGGGCATGCGTAGGCCGGGGGACAACATCAACCCTATCCATTTCTTCTTTTCTAATTCTCCTTCTCCAGGTCTTCTTGAGTTCTTGTTGCTTTGCTCTTCCTGCACGATTACTCCTGTTACTTCAGCTCTCCTCATCAGTTCTTTTATCTCTTCGGCATCAGTTCTCTTCTCTCTTCGGCATCTCTCTCTGTTGGCTCTTTGGTCTGTACGTGCCCACATTACGATCCCCAATCTCATCTAGTCACCATTATCCTTCTATAGTATTCAAAAATTGGCCCCTTTTTTTGTATGCTTTCGTCTGCTCCCTCGAATCAGTACGCTGATGACTTTTCACCAAATCAATTCTAATCACCAAAATACATCACCAAATCACACTATCATCCCCGATTAATATAATATTACAGACTTGTGTGCGATTTGAATGACATTGCTTTTGTCACAAATTATATTTTAAAATTCTTGTAAAAATTCTTGTATTGTAGCTAATTTTCCATAGCACGAAAATACATGCCGAATCGGAGAACATGATTCATTCATGATTTTACAGCCTTATAATCTGGACGTGTTCAGTTGCAACACAGACACATCAGTAAGAAATAAGTAACGGTTGCAACGTTGCAACATATCAAAAACGATCGCCTTGAAAATACTCGTTAACATCAGACCAAATCGTTGGTATGGCATATAAATAAGTCGAAAATGAGCCGCAAAATTCATCAATAAAGTAATAAGAATCAGTTGATGATCAAAATTGTATTTTTGTAATTTTGATGAGTCTTTATGATTGCTACTAATCTTAGAATTTGAATGCAGTTAAAGCAGACAATTTCAATTTACAATCAACACAACCAATCAGAATTGATCGAAGCTACACCACAATCAGCTGCTTATTTTCTTCAGAGAATGGAGATCATTAACAAACGCCAGAAATCATTTATTTTGATATGATTGATGAGTTAATAAATACCCTCGGACAAGCCAATTCATTGAAGAACCAAATCTAAGAGTGATTTATAGTGAGGTAATCGTCGCTAACAAAAACCAAATCTTCGAAAAAATATAAAAAATAAAATCTTCGCTGGGTAGGTAGAGATGGCATCATTCCTTATTATATAAAACTTATCAGAGAATTTGGAACAAACTGAAATTCGAAGAAATACCATGTTCCAATGTGCTCAAAAAAAGACTTGGAGTGCATTCCAAAACTTAAAATTGAAGAAAAAATGAAGCCTAGGTTTTGTAATTGAAGCTAGTTTTTTGGCGTCAGGGTTGATGACGATTCAACCCTGTAGCAAGCAAACTTTTAAAAGAAGATGTTGCAATACAAAATGTTCCAGTCAGAGGAAATATTTTCCTGAAGGTTGTTATTAAACATATATGATCTACTAAAATTTCAACAAATCACACGGTAACGGAATCTGGGGATTCGCGTCAAGAATAATATAACTTCTTAAAGCATATTCTCTAAATAAAGAAACGTGTGAGAGCAATCGACCCCGTCTTCATTATATCAAGAAATATGGCGAAATTTCGATTAAAACTGAGAAATATTCTTAAGATTTCAGCATACTAATTACTCTTGGTCTTCCCTTCGTTTCACGTGATCACGTGACATACCGTGTGGGATCGGATGCAGGTACTATGTGATCGTGTCACGGTGTTGTGACCCAGCAGAAAACAGCAAAGTTTAGGCATACGCTAAGGGAATTTTGCAGTTATAACTTTATAATATTCACCCGTACCGTTAAAAATAAGGTGCATTTGTGTTACTGTACATCGATAATTTACTATCGTAGGGTGAGGGTCTACCCCAATAAAAGAAAACGTCGGAGGTGTCTGTGTCAATAAAATGAATGGCACGACTTCATTTCTAATTGCTATCATTTTGCAGTCTGCCATCTATATTCTATATTTCAGCAATTCTATTTGGTAGTTTGGTAGTCCATCCACCGTTCTACAAGTCTACCAATTTCCACTTGGTATAATTCTTCCATCCATTAGCTACATTACGAGATAAACTTACATGGGACAATAATTGCTGGGGATCGAAATTTTGGGGGTGCGAAATTGGGGATATTTTGTTGGAATATAACAGATTATGTTAACGCATGGTGATGATGTCATATTGAGATTTTGTGGGGAACGAAAACAGGTTTGTTTCTATTTCTAAAAATACACAGTTTGGAACCTTATAAATATGTCTCGTAAGGTATACTCACTGAGTTCCTGATCTCTTTTCCGTCGCTTCTTATACTCGAAGGTAGCGTTGTAGGCATCAGTAATCAGGAGACTGGGTCGGATGATGTTGTTGAAAAGCGCACCGTTCAGATGTCTTTCCTTCTTGTGGTTGAAGTCAATGGCATACACGATATCCTCCTCGTCATCCTGCGGAGGAAATGACCGGTTAACTAAACTGAAATACCGGTTTACCGAAACCGAAATACCGGTTAACCGGGCGTTTTGATCCAACCGAAACCAAAACCGTAACCGGATTTATTGAAAAATGGTAACCATTCGTTTGCTAATCCTGCGGAGGAGGTTCAGTAAACAGAGATAGTAGGACGTTTGAGAAATAATGGTAAGCATACAATGTATCATATATGGTCTACGTCATTGTCACAGGTCAGAGTGGTAAATTGTGCTTGGTTTGAGCTCAAATTATCACAAATGCTGCTTGAAAGAAATCCGAAAAGTTCTCCAGCCAGGCATGTAGCCCGCCTCCTCTGCGACGGATTTTAGCCAAAAAGCCACATCAATAAATATTTTATGGCCATTCTGCGTCAGTACCTTGAGTATTTTCCACATAGTTCCCCCAATAATATGTCCCGCTGCGTAGGGCGTGATAGCTATCCCTGGAGAAATAGCAATTGTTATTTGAGCAAAAGTCGACTTTTATTCATCCATAAACAGGTGTATTATAACATTTTATCGATTTATATACGGCAGGGTACCTACTTAAAACCCAAAGCTCTTTTTTAAACAGAGCTACCCTCAAAACTGTTCCGAAGAAACAATTTGGGCGTCTCAAATAGGCAAATAGTTTAAATTAATCTACTCATGATTCTGTCTAACTATATAGGTTTGGATTATAATGCACAGCATCATCATGAATAGGGAGTCGGGTTCTTCCAGGCGCCCAGTTCACGTGAACACAAAATATACAAATAATTTAACCATTCGAATTAGAGCGTTCCTTAGGATCATGTTCATTGCGTATTATATATATATATGATTGCCATTAAATTGGTCTGACAATATATATTCAGCCTTGTCGGGGATCCGATTAATGTGTACGTTGATATTACAGGAGTCTCTCCTTCCAAGACTAAATACGCCTGGACAAATCTCAATGGTATCCAGACTGCAATATATATCTCGGAGAGAGGATCGTCATACAGTGACGTACATGGCTGCTGGATGCATCTCAGGTATCTCCCAAAGTATATAAATATAGAGCGAAGCATTCTACTATTTTATAGCTGCCCGGGAATTATGCTCGAATTTACAAGTTGTTGTGGGTGATTATAATAATACCGTAATATATAACTAAGTAGGTATATATAATATACTAGCTGTACAGTACTCAGTATAATAACGTCTGTCTGGATGAGACTAACAATATTATATACCGAGATTAACATGGCGGTGCGTTTTACTAGCCGATGGCTAAACGTGACGTCATTATCATAGCTTAACATGGCGTGTCAATGACATGACACCATCTACAAGTCAAACCCGTGCAGTTTAAAACAAGATCCCATTCGGTCAGTTCAAAGAGAGAGAGAGGGGAGCTTAAGAGCAGCTCGCTCGCTTTCTATAAAGCTGGAACCTGTAGTCCTTAATCTTCGGATATGATTGTGTTTCTTGACGGATTGTTCGCCATCTGGCGCTTTGTGTTAGATAGATTTCACATAGTATTTATGGTAGGACAAAGGCCCAGGATATAGAGTGGTAATCTATAGATATTATAGATGGTAGCCGACGCGGTATAAATAGACCTGAGTTATTTGTGTTGGATCAAAAATGGCTATATTATAAGTATGATAGAGCCAATCACTATCCACAGTGACATGTAAAGTTTTTGCGTGCCTGTGATTTCATTTGTTTTTGCCGTTTGAGAGTTTGAGGTTGACAGTTTGACACATGAAAAATTAAGTTCGTATCTCAACTTACTCATCATCTGACATTCACAATTACTTTTATAACTTAGATAATCACACAAACACGAGGATCTATTACCTGGACAAACTGTGAGGGTCTGACAGTACTTCATCTGCTGGAAATGATCGAACACACTATCCACATGATCAAGCGTAAAGATGTTAAAATCCTCGCTGCTATTCTTCGACTGATAGTAATCGTACAGGAACATCTGCCCCATGTTGTACACCGGTACCGTACCGTATATCGGACAATCCAGCCCCAGAGTACCGTACAGGTACGGTAAGGCCCCCATGTGATCTATATCAGGGAATGACACCAGTACGGCGTTAATATGGTTGATATGCTGCATGATTCGGGCAGTGAATTCGGAGAGTTTGGCGACATCCAGTCCGCAGTCCAGGAGGAGAGTGTACTGGTCTACTTTGAGGAGGTAGCAGACTGCAGTGCCAGTGTCAAGGGCACCCAGCAGGGGTGTCACTTTGATTATACTTGTCATGAGGCTATATGGGGGGAGGAGAGGGGTTTAGTTTTAAATGTGTTACTTTTGTCAGTCAAGAAAACATTCCCATGATATAATTCTAGATTAGATATGCAGTTTAGTTGTTAATAAATATCTCTGCAGTAATCCAGTAATTCCCGACTGTATTCATCAGTGTTCATAGATGATAGATTTAGGGGTATTTAACATGGTTGTCGAACAATGGTTATCAATCAATGGTTATCGTGTCATTGCATTTTATTGGAACTCATGACACGTCGACAATATACTGTATTCAGAGTCAGGAAATGAAATAATTGGTCAGGAAGTAAATGCTTTATGGAGTTCAATTTTTGAGGAAAAATCTAATGAAAATCATTCATCACAATTAACATAAGAAACTAAATGAATATGGGTCACGAAAAATTTCTGAAACTTTGCAAAACATAATCAAACTGGTAAGTGGGGGGATTTTCATTCACTCAGTAAGTACCTACCTTGCAAGTTAAATAGCTCAGTGCTTACTCAACATGATCTGAACTTGCGCTATTAAAACATGGTGAGTGGTAAAAGGTCAATTATCAGCGCATTTAAACCTGTCTAACCTCCGGATTCATAATGATACTGCACGCACTCCCTTCTTCCATTTCCCTTTGAACTTTGTCCAGCACGTACATATTATACCGTATCATACGCTCATATATTCCATAATACTTCATACATCCATACTTCACCAATCATTATTCACCGTCATCAATTCACCACACACAACCATGATAATGACGTCACTCCCGTATCTCTTTTATTCATTCACGACCACTACATGGTACTCCCGCACGTCTGAGCACATATTATTCCTTCTCTCAATCATTAGTTACTCCGGACTTCAAATACCATGCACATTTAAATGTTCATGTTGTCTGCCAACGTCAGAGCCTCTACTGCCTTTGTTTCGTATCTCCCTGCGTTGTCTGGGTGGATCTGTTGCCATAGAAACAGTCACGTGACTGCAAAAATCACGTGATCCAGTCACGTGAACATATGTCACGTGATATGTTTGGTGTGAGAATATCACGTGATGAGTTCATCGAACTCGGGGGAAACTGATAAGGAGTAGGGGGCAGTGCCGAGGTTTGCGACTATTCCTCGGTCTAGGGCCTGCGTCTGGCAGCACAGGATCTCCTGAAATAGCCAAGTGTTACAATAATGAAGCCCTCAGCAATGTATTGAGCATATCAGAATCCCTGAAAAGCTGAAATAATGAGAAATGGTGATGCCGTTTGCGTCAACTTTAATCTTGGGACATTTCATCCTGGCAAATCACAAAATAAGGGTTAGTTTTGGACCGTTGACACTTTGACGGTGTGAAAACCAAAAGCAGTTCTTCAATCTTAGGTGGATTCTTCGACTTAGAGAACAAGGGGGGTTTTGGAAATCCAGCTCAGAATAAACTTCAAAAAGGGGATAATTGTATAGGTACCCAATCGCATTCAACTATAATAATTGCTAGCTTGGGGAATCTGTAATCGGACCGTTCATATTTATAAATTTAGTTTGATTTCCTTGGAAATGACAGATTTCGTACAGTTTGAACTATAATCAGAATATTAACTTGATTTAAGTTCACCGTGAGGAAATAATACTCCCTCCCATGAGCACATGATGGAGTTGAACACGGGAATAAATCGCCTAAATCTTGCTTCGTGATCTCATTATATAATATTCGAACAGCTCTATAATATTAAATGCACCATGAACATGATAAATATATGCGGCTCGAGATCGACAATTCACCATTTCAAGTCATGATAATGACGTCACTCGGGAAAATAATACTATTTGTATACGACTCAGAGCTGCAGCAACTAGGTGCTGATCCGCGGGTGGTAAATCTATCGTTAATATATATACTAAACTGCATTCGTAGACGAAATAAAATGGCTTAATTTTAAATTTAGTTCTTGATTTTGTCTAGGATTCATCGGAATTTGATATAACAGCTGATTTCGTGAGAAAATTATGATGACTCTTCCCAGGAAGAAGTCAAGAATTTTATGATCGATATTTATGATTATTATCGTGTGCATCTTGACATTTCAAATTTCAATATTCAATCATTGCAGCATTTGATGGTAATAATTTATCATTAATACTTGAACTTTCGACTGTTGAAATTACAATTTAATCAATATCATATAGGTAGAGATATAGGTAATCTTATGATATAATTGTCATCCCACTCTAACAGTTTCATAGCAAAATAATGATCGACTATCAACGCTTTCCACTATCTAAGCGTTCAGACAAATATGAACCTATGACATATCTTGATTGATTGATTCTCCGATAGCAATATGGTGGAGAAATGTGAATAAGCTTTGAAATTTATTTCTCCGTTATACATTTTATAAGAGGTATTTTATTAGAGGTATTGCAAGTCGCCTTTGCATTTTATCGCTCATTTCAAAAGCATTTGATAAATAGACGCTAAAATGGATATTTTATGTGATCGGAAGAATTGGAATTTTAGAAGCAACCATTTCCAGCAAGCCTGAATTCTGAATAAATATTCAAAAAAAACAATGGGGGTGGCAAGTTTGGTATACCGGACAATGGGGGAGCCAAAATGCCTCCCCTTAATCTTGGTATACATCATAACAGAGTTAACCATACCCAGGCTCGCCCTACACTTGGGCTAACCTCTAAACACGGGCTCCCCTATACACCGCTCCCCTTAATCTTGGGCTTACCCACTTCCCTTGGTCTCACCCCCCTAAACAAGGGATCGCCCATACCAGACTCGCCCTTATCCTGGGCTATACCGCATATGGCTCCACCCTACCTTGGGCTTCTGAAATGCCTTGGGCTAACCCCCAAACACGGGATCCACCATACCAGACCAACCCTTATCCTGGGCTATACCGCATATGGCTCCACCCAACCTTGGGCTTCTGGAATGCCTTGGGCTAACTCCCAAACACGGGATCCACCATACCAGACCAACCTTTATCCTGGGCTATACCGCATATGGCTCCACCCTACCTTGGGCTTCTAGAATGCCTTGGGCTAACCCCCAAACACGGGATCCACCATACCAGACCAACCCGTATCCTGGGCTATACCGCATATGGCTCCACCCTACCTTGGGCTCCCCCTCGCTTTAAATATGGGCTCCCCTCCGTTATATTGGGCCACCCCATTCACTCGCCCCATGCCCTCTCCCCCCTAGTTTGGCTCCCCCATGATCAAAACCCGGACTACCCCCGTCTTATCTCGGGCTCCCTCATTATAACTCGGGCTACCCCCATACTAACTCGGGCTACCCCTATACTAACTCGGGCTCCCCCCCCCCAGTATTGACTCGGGCTCCCCCATGATAACTTGGGCTCCCCCTTGATAACTCGGGCTCCCCCCCATTATTACTCGGGCTCTCCCCCATGTTATCTCGGGCTCCCCCATACCAACTTGGGCTCCCCCACACTAACTTGGGCTCCACCGTACTATCCGGGCTCCCCCATACCAACCTGGGCTCCCCCACTATCAGGGCTCCCCGGCTAACTTGGGCTCCCTGTACTATCTGGGCTCCCCCACTAACTTGGGCTCCCCGCTAAATTGGGCTCCCCCGTACTATCTGGGCTCCCCCGTACTATCTGGGCTCCCCCGCACTAACTTGGGCTCCTCCGTACTATCCGGGCTCCCCATACCAACTTGGGCTCCCCCATTATCAGGGCTCCCCCGTGCTAACTTGGGCTCCCCGTACTATCTGGGCTCCCCGTACTAACTTGCCTAACCCAGGCTCCCCCGTACTAACTTGGGCTCCACCGTACTATCCGGGTTCCCCCATACCAACTTGGGCTCCCCCGTACTATCAGGTCCCCCCGTGCTAACTTGGGCTCCCCCGTACTATCTGGGCTCCCCCATACTAACTTGGGCTCCCCCGTACTAAATTGGGCTCCCCCGTACCAACTTGGGCTCCCCCGTACTATCTGGGCTCCCCCATACTAACTTGGGCTCCCCCTTACTATCAGGGCTCCCCCATACCAACTTGGGCTCCTGCATTATAATTCGGGCTCTCCCGTATAAACCCAAGCTCCCCCATACTAACTCGGGCTCCGCAATACTAACTGGCGCTACCCCATAAGCCGCTCGGGCTCCCCCCGTATTAATTCGGGCTTCCCTTGATCATAACTTGGGCTCCCTAATAATATCTCGGGCTCCCCCATGATCAGTGGTCGACCGGGGGCGGGATCTCAGCCGGGGCCGGGGATGGTGATTCAGGCCAGGGGGGAAGACTTGAATTTGAATTTGACCTGGTATTTAAGCCATGGATAAAGAAAATTAGGGCCGGAGTACTTTTCAGACAAGAAATGGAATGCAATATATGCGCATGAAAAAACTGACAGGTTAGGTACTCAATACACACGCAAAATCACTGAAATTCAATGATATGTAGGGGTTAGGAGGCGGAATATATTTCTCGTATTTTTCAACGAATCTGGCCATAGCTAAACAAGTCTGTCCCTGGAATTAAATGATATGCGGGGGTCTGGGGGCGGCAGCCCCCAGATTCCAGACGACCAGAGCAAATAGAATACGTTAACCTCCGAAAACACGAAAACATAGTCGGCCTATTTTTTAGTCAAAATTCGGATTTCGACTATAAATTCGGCAAACCATAATTATTACCGACTATAGAAAGAGCAACCTGGTCTGAAAATGGATTGTTATGACGTCATTCTAACGTTCGATATCATTTTGGGAGAACTAAGATGGTTGTAGGGATGTGCTCAGTCAGCCATACTAATATTTATGATTTTCGATAATCAGAAATCAAAGAGATTTAAGAAAAAACGCTTTGAAAATCGAAATTTGAGGCTATAAAAATCGCCAAAAATGCCGACTCAAATTTTGGCCGACTATATGCCAAGACTATATTTTTACACGACTAAAATATTGGAGGTTAAGGTATTCGCCTCTTTAGTATTTCAACTCAATTTCTTGTATTTTTCAAACGAATCTGGTCGAAGCAAAATCAAGACCGTCACTGAAATTCAATGATATGCAGGGGTCTGGGGGCGGCAGCCCCCAGAAGCCCAAGTTAGTACGGGGAGCCCACCAAGGGGGAGCCCAAGTTAGATTAGTACGGGGAGCCCAATTTGACAGTAGTGGGGAGCCCAGTTAGTGCGAGGGAGCCCAAGTTGGTATGGGGGAGCCCTTATTTTGGGAGCCCAATTTGGTATGGGGGCCCCGCCCAAAGTTGAGTACAGGGGAGCCCAAGTTAGTACGGGGAGCCCAAGTTGGTATGGGGGGAGCCCTGGTGCATGGGAGGTAGATTGGTATGGGCCAAAGTTAGTACAGGGCCCAGGATTGGTACGGGGAGCCAAGTTAGTGTGGGGAGCCCAGATAGTACAGGGAGTAAGTTGGTATGGGGGGCCCAGGATACAGGGGGGGGCCCAAGTTGGTATGGGGAGCCCAGATTGTGGGGGGCCCAAGATTAACAAGGGGGGGGAGCCCAAGTTAGTACAGGGGAGCCCAGTTGGTGTGGAGCCCAGAGAGGGGGAGCCCAGATAGCCCAAGGGAGAGTACGGGGGGGCCCAGTTAATACGGGGGGCTGGGTTAGTGCGGGGAGCTCAGATGGTACAGGGGGAGCCCAGATAGTACGGGGAGCCAGTTAGTATGGGGAGCCCTTGTTAGCATGGGGGAGCGCCCCAGATGGTATGGGGGCCCAAGATAGTTTGGTGAGCCCAAGTTAGTATGGGGGAGCCTGAGTTGGTTTGGGGAGCCCAAGGGGGGGCCCAAGTTGGTATGGGGGAGCCCAAGTTAGTATGGGGAGCCCGAGCATGGGGGTTTGGGGGGAGCCCCAGATAGGACGGGAGAGCCCAAGTTAATATGGGGGAGCCCAAGTTAATGGGGGGAGCACAAGTAGTACAGAGCCCAAGTTGGTACATGGGGGGGTGCAAGTGTGGGGAGCCAAAGTTAATACGGGGGAGCCCGAGATAACAGTGGGGGAGGCAAGTATAATGGGGGGGCCCGAGTTATCAAGGGGAGCCCAAGTTATCATGGGGAGCCGAGTTGATGGGGAGCCCTGGGAGCCTCACTGGGGGGGGAGCCTGAGTTAATATAGGAGTAGCAGTTAGTATGCGGGTAGCCCGAGTTATCATGAGGGCGAGATAATATGGGGGTGGTCGGGGTTTTGATCATGGGGGAGCCCAAACTAGGGGAGAGGGCATGGGGTGAGTGAATGGGGTGGCCCAATATAACGGAGGGAGCCCATATTTAAAGCGAGGGGAGCCCAAGGTAGGGTGGAGCCATATGCGGTATAGCCCAGGGATAAGGGTTGGTCTGGTATGGTGGATCCCGTGTTTGGGGGGTTAGCCCAAGGCATTCCAGAAGCCCAAGGTAGGGTGGAGCCATATGCGGTATAGCCCAGGATAAGGGTTGGTCTGGTATGGTGGATCCCTGTGTTTGGGGTTAGCCCAAGGCATTCCAGAAGCCCAGGGTAGGGTGGAGCCATATGCGGTATAGCCCAGGATAAGGGTTGGTCTGGTATGGTGGATCCCGTGTTTGGGGGTTAGCCAAAGGCATTCCAGAAGCCCAAGGTAGGGTGGAGCCATATGCGGTATAGCCCAGGATAAAGGGCGAGTCTGGTATGGGCGATCCCTTGTTTAGGTGAGACCAAGGGAAGTGGGTAAGCCCAAGATTAAGGGGAGCGGTGTATAGGGGAGCCCGTGTTTAGAGGTTAGCCCAAGTGTAGGGCGAGCCCTGGGTATGGTTAACTCTGTTATGATGTATACCAGGTTTAGGAGAAGTCCGTGTATCCAAAACGGATACAGGGGCTCCCATAACTTGCCACCCCCATTAGCGTCAGAACATCGCATCGATTAAGTCAAAACCATCCAAGAATCATTTGGCATGATCTTCAAGTCCTTTCACAAAAATAATATTTTTCAAGCATCGGTGCCCAAAAATCGTAGCTCTATCTGGAACATGGCCAATTTCTCCACGCAAAAACACGCCCACTATCAATATCATTATAACTATTGATACGGGGGGGGTTCAGCAGTAAGTGGGAGGACGGCATCACCCTATCTGGTCGAGAATCCCAACCACCCACCCACCCACCAGATAGCGGCATGCCTGTAACTGGTCAAGCTGAACTGAAAATTAGACCCACCCCACAAGCTACAGAAATTGTTTCAGGGGTTACTTTTTTTTCATATAATCTTAGTTTCTCACTCTTATCAAATATATAAAGTCACTTACTCTTTTACGAAGTGATTCCTTTCTAGGGACACAATCAATTTTAATACCCAAAATTGCTACAGATTTTAAAAAAACACAAGAATTTTACCATACAACTGCCTAGATATCTAGATACCTAGAACTATCTAGACTGCACTGGGTAAAATGGGTAGGTATTGATGTGACCCGCAACATTTTTTACGAACTCAAAACTTTTTACTAACTACTCTTAGTACTAATCAACTTGAAACTTTGAAGTCTTATCTACATAGTATTTTATTTATGTCACGTGAATTCTTCAAAAAAATTGTGCCAAATCATTGGCATATATCATCGATATTAGAAATCAGCTGGTTACGTCATCTTTTGTAGCATGTAATAGTCCATGATGACGTCACACCAATTTAAGGTTAAGATTCCTGATTCATAATTAAATTTACTTAAGAGCTAGGAGCAGCCGAGAAATCCAGTTTCAATATCCAAAATTTCTGAAAATGGGCATTTTTGACAAATTTTTCACAAATTTTGTAACAAATTTAGTGGATTTACTGCATTTTACCCTAAAATTTATACCATTTACCGTCTGCCGCTATCTGGTCGCTAGTTCGAAGTACCTACCCACCCCCCATGCCCTTAAGTGTGATGCCGTCCATACCACTTACCGCTGAACCCCCCCCGATTGATATGCTGCTAGACTTTATGTGCGTTTTACTGTTTTAGTAAATTCTTTCGATTTGCATTTTCCTTATAATATTTCCTTAATCTTACTGAATATTATTAATAATAACTTCATATTTCGCAGATTCAATTTACACCAATTTTTCTGCTACCTTATTAACCAGTAACCACTCACACTTATCATTGACCACTCAAAGTTATTACTATCCACTTACACTCCCAAACTCCCAAAGGAGTTTGCCGATGGCAAGTGCAAGTTGCCGCCCTGATATAATTAACACCACTTCCCCGGCCGATAAGGGCGGCTTTGTCTCAGGATCCTCCTACGACGCTCGTTTCACATGTGCAACTTAGGACTCCGATATGAAACGTGTTAATTGGCAATTACAATGGAAAGTGGCAATTACAAAACTCGGGTAATTATTGGCCGGCGGCGCCTCGTGGTGTCTATTATATGAATTATATATGAGTCGTGGGTGATTATTATGCACTTGCGTGGCAAGTCGTTGTCATGGTTTAGAATGGTGTTTAGGTGAGATCTAAACCCAACATATTTTTAGCAAATAGCCTTTAAACACATTTATGAATATATACAGCTCTTGGCGGCAACTCTCTTCAATTCCACGCGCAGACACACCAGAAAGCATCATTTCCTCTCTCTTACACACACAAAGATCCCCTGCCCTCACCCTTCCTCACACCTCTCCCACCCTCTCTCCAACACATTTATATTCTAACTCATCACACTTTCCAGTTGCGAGTGCTCACACATATATATAATGTTATAATGCCCTTCATTATGCATGCAGTGGTGGAGCGGTGGAATATAAGGCTGAGAGAGAGTGTGTATTCCTTTACAGCATTCGAGCCTAACGTCGTTTATCTTGCGAATCATTCACACCGTGTGAGAGTTTTGTACCGTATTATTATATGCTGATCCAGATTAGTGAGCGGTGTTTTAAAGATTTGCAGTCGGAGCACAGTTGAAAATAGTATGGTTGGTTTTGAAATGAAATTTTCTAATTTTACAAGCACTTTATAATAAAGAGATGTTTGTATAAATGCCCGAACCAAATATAGGAAGCTGCTAAATTAAACAGTAAATGCAATTCTTGCAGCATTGTAACTTATAAGATGTTAATGAGTCAATTGCTATTTGATTCGTTTTTTTTTCGGTCATAATACACAGCCTTCCGCCGGCCCATATAACTGCGGATTTAAACATACAATATGACCAGCTTGTGCTTTATCAATGGGCTCATTAAAATAACTCGTCTCCCCTAAAAATCAGCATATAATATTTACCACGCCACTCAGACACCAGATTGCCTGGATTCTGGTGATTTACTGTCTAGGATTAGTTTAATTAATTCTAAAGCTGCTTATAATGTGCACTGCGCTAAACACTGTTAGTCAAGCGAATTGAGGCTAATTTCATGGCGCCAGCTCCAATCTTCGCGTTATTAGTGATGTGAATGGTTTTCCCTCGTAGGGGAAAATTTCATTGCACAACTGCATAAGTAGTGCATATAAGCTGCATAATTCACAGTTTTGCAGTTACTGCTCATGATTTCTCATTTCTCTTCATTGATGGTTCATTTTGTCATCAAAAGCGCTGCACAATAATCTAAATACCGTTTTATTATTATCGTGGCTCATGCAGATCAAATTTTATTCAAAAGTTCTGGCTTTCTAATCACGCACATAATATCTCAGCAACGTTTTTGAGCTTTCCTGACTCATTGTACTCATTACTCAAAAGTCTCTGAAGTTGGCAATATTGAAATGTTATCAAGTTCCTTACACAGCATCGACAAAATCTATGTCGACACTGTCGTCAATCATCGTAAATTAATTTCATCTTTCTTTTATCAGTTCAGTCCACGCTCGCTTTTGAAAAATTGCCCAGGGGAGCTGGCTTTATTCCAATCAGTAAAAGAGTAAAGATCTAACTTTTATAGTTTGTACCTGTTTCAATATATAATACACTGTTAGCACACTAAGTACCTATATAACTCTCACTCTTTTTTATGATGAGGAATAGCTCTAGTTGTATTTTTCGCGTTGTTTTCAGGCTTCACTATTGATCTTCCAACTACTTAGATAACATGATGCGTTTCACTTTCATAGCAGAGTGCAGAGTGCAGACATATATCATTTTCTGTCTCCAGGGTTCCATGAAATTTTAGATTTGAAGTTATGTTTAATCACATACATAATATGCGGAGCCTCAAAAACTCTGTTTTTGAACTCCTCTAGCTAACGATCAATGAGGCAGAATCATTTTGATTGCGAGGACTTTTATATTGCACTGAATTTTAACTGCCAGACACTTGTTTGTTGGAAATCAACATTTCTACCGTCTGTTTATTTGAAATGCGTCTCTTAAAATTCTAATGGTTCATTCGACAATTACATAAACTGTAGCCGTTACCAGTAAACGCATAAACGTGGAACGAAACGAGGGCAATCATATATAAAACCATATAAACACGTGTCTACTTGCACATTGCACAAGGTACCACATAATATTCCATGCGATATACGATGCAATGCTTAATAAATCACTTTACCAGTCAGGATGGGGGCGCTCGAGCGTTTCATATGTATGATTTATTGCACACCTCACATGCCCATCACAAACTATCTCCGATTAAAATACATTTCATAACAGATCTCACAGAACCTCATATAACATCTTCACAAACATGTTATATTTAGCTACAAATATATCTCAATATCATGAGATGAGGATTGAGGAACAACCACCTAGGTTCATCACAATTTCACAGGTGGTTGAGTGATATATTTGTTTACATAATATCATGTATTTTACAAGGCATGAACCCAATGATAAGCGCCCGTACACTTCAACAAACCAACACTTCAACCCATGATAGTTTCATCATTCTCAAAGACTCACATTAATAACATGCCATATATATGTGATATTATATATAAACAGCTCCATCTAGAGAGATGTGTGATGATCGTCTCACCAGATGAAACATGTGTGATGAGACACAGTATAGGTGTTGATGAGGATTTCTAGCGTACACCTAATGTTGAGTGATTGATCGATATTACATATCTGTAGACTGTAGTATTTCGCGTTGGTAACCTAACAGTCTTCGTGCTCACTGTCCATGCTATGATATGCGCTGTGAATTTAATCCCACATTTCGATTTTGAATTTAATCCCAACATTTTGAGGCATTTACACTGGCATCTCTGAGATTCATCAAACTATCAATATATTATCAAGATTCATCAATCACATAGATCATCAAACTTGATTGGTGCAGCAAGTATCTGGTGTATGTACCTATGTCTTACAACCTGTCAAGATAACAAAATCAGAGCGCATCTGTGTGCATCATGGGTCACGGTCAGGTGTAGGAGTGCGGGGTTAGATGGCACTGTTCAGAGATCATGATGTTTTCCATATGAATCACTTTTGTTAAAATCACTTTTGCACAAAAGTTCATATCATGAATGGCAGTCATGATATAACATGCGATAATGGATTATGGACCAAAACTATCCGACCATTGGAATACTCATAAGTCCATAATATAATGTCTGTACGCTGAACTAGTCAGATTTCGGTACAGCGAATTCAGAAATTTCGCGTCTCTACGATCTTGTAGCAATCCAATTGGGGCCTAGTTAAAATCTTGCCATAGTATTTAATAAGAGGACACGGATTCACCATTATAACACTCGGAGGACTCTAGTTAGAAACGTTAGTTCCCAGAAATTGCTAAATTGACAACTTTCTGATTACTTTTGGCAGCAAATCACACGTGTCAAGCGCATCACGTGTTGACACAGGAGATATCACAGTGGAAAGCGCATCTTTTGTAATTTTAATACCTACAGTACAGATCGGCTGATCTCAATAATATTGGCTAATAATCGTTACATAAGGATCACTTTTGCCGCCAATATACTGTTACTGCCAAGATCTCTTGTATCAAATGATACTGTTGGTCGCACACAAAAGCAATATTATGCAGTCGCATGCATGTCATAATCACGGTTTTAACTGGTCAAGTGCTGACATATAAACCAGTCGGCAGTCATCTACTGTACAGAGTGTGTATAATATCTAGTTAGCCGTGCAACCAAAAGTGCAAGAACGGTAATTATCTCGTAGTTACAGATCATGGTCCCAGGTAATTTGATGTTTACAAGATAAATCACGAACTCTCATCACGGATAGATAAGTATAAAGGTAACTGTATATGAACTTGACACTTCTCACTAGTTACGTGATAACTTGTCATTCAATTCATTTGTCAGCCAACCTACTTATATTACTCAACTTGTAACAGGCCGGCGACTATAGTTGAGTTACTTATTTTCTTATTTGTTACTTTGTTAGTTGTTATTTACCTACTTATCAATATTCTACTGATTTCAAATAAATAATCGACTGACTTTTAAGGCAATTCTTCCTGTTACCGTCTTCCCTGTCGCTGTCAAAAAGACTTCTGCCTTCAAAACATGAGACTTCTTTTTGTGATCGCATTCTCATTAATTCGAATTATTCCCCACCAACAGAGACGCTCATTATAAATAACATCGATAATGATAAATAATATCTTAATAATGAATTTCGGAACATCTTCCTTGAGAATTAACATATCTAATATCTATATCACACAGAACCCATATGTTTGAAACCCATCACATATCCGCATCCTGTCACAGCGTAGCTCATCTTCTGCTTGGCAGCATTACAAAATACACTTCCAGAGTCATTACCAGGAACCACAATATAATAGTTTGTAAAAACAAGAAGGAGATGCCTGATGATGACGTCATTATCAGAGTTTAGCGTGGCTCCTTAACGAGGTTTACCTACATACCTTTCCTTTCGTGTTTTATTTCCGTCTCTGCTGCATATATTTCACGATACGTAATATGCGCTCAGAATAAGTAGGCGGTTAAGATGGAGCCAAATAGTTGAAAATAACCGCCTATTTTTCGTGAACAGAGAATAAGGTATGTACTACAAGCTGTCTTTAGAATATATAGACACTATTTACCAGTTTCTATCAAATTCCCGCCTTGCTTCCAGCAGTTTCAGTCGCAACATACAACATTTGTTAGTTGAAGATGTTGTTTTTCTTGTTTCCTTTTTTGAACTGAGTTTTGAGGACTCACTTGTGATGAACCCAAAATCAGGAACAACGGACATGGAAGTTCATGTGAATAAAAAAGGGTAAAAAGTCGCCAATTTTGTGTGGAACAAAAAATGACTATGTGAAAAGCTTTTCTCTTCCTTACTCAGGGGCTACGCCCCAGACCTCTTCCCACAAGTCACCGTACATTGTGTAACGCGCGAAATGCACATTTCCTCTGGTTAATATTGCCGCATTATTTACTAAACTTTAAAATGTATAAAACTGTTTGCGTGGCATATTTCTGTTCGAAGAATTTAACATTAGCTTCATCTAACCTTGGAGCCCTTTTATTTGATTAATCAATGAAACTTTGAATATAACCTTTAATTAATTACTCGTCAAGCAAAGTTGCTTTTGTTTTCTTAATTAGATCCCACATGAAAGTTTATACCTTTCTATTGAAAAGATAATTATCCAATTGTATAATATAGAAACAATGTTGCTAAAACGGAACCCTCTCTTTGATAGAGCAACCCCAGGGAGTTTTGAGGATTTATGTTATACGTGAGTACATTCTGCTTCAGAAAGTCTGTGGCGTCACATTAGAAGCTTGTCTCTTTATACATTCAGTTTGCAGAAACTCTTTGTTGTCACATTAGAAGTTTGTATCTTTTATACATTCAGTTTGCAGAAATTCTGAGTTGTCACATTGGAAGTTTGTATCTTTTATACATTCAGTTTGCAGAAATTCGTTGTTGTCACATTAGAAGTTTGTCCCTTTTATGCATTCAGTTTCCAGAAATTCTGGCTCGTCACATCAGAAAGTTAGAAGTGTGTTTCCTCTCCATAGATTTAGAACTTGGAGCGGGTCATAGTTTGTTTGTTGCAACGTACCTCTGCTTTCTCGGCGAATGTTTCCTAGAAAGCTAGAATCTCAGGCCAATGGCTATGAAACAATCAAAATCACCGTACACCGAGAACTTTGCTTTGTGATTAAGCATATAGTATAACTTATTTAGTTTTACTGACAGTTATTTAGTTTAGATACTCATTCCGAATAACTTAGTTATTTAGATTTTAATGTGCTGCCATGGTCGAGGAAGAACTTCAAAATCAGTAAATTATGTTGAATCTTTTAGAGTTTTAGATAATTGTTAGTTGACTTTGCAAAGCGCAGCCCGCAGCAACTTGAGGAGGTGGGTAGATTTAATACGCTTAAATTATAAGTATGGGCGTTTCATAGGAAAACTTGATTTATAGGTGTTACGATGGAATTTATAGATATAAATAAAGTGTCTGGAGAGTAAGTGCTATTTAGCTACCTATTTATCTTCTCTTCATTCCGGTTCGTGCAAATAAATGGAAGTTAATTCTGTAACTTTTCGCATTATCCAACCCATTTGTGACATTTTATTTTAATAACATATTTTGCACTTTCACAGATAATCCTAAATATGCGCAATATTGTGCGCCCGTGACCTGGGGAATATTTGACCATAATATATTATAGTTCCTAATTCATTAGATTGAACATGTGCTGTTTGGCACGTTGTATACACCGGGAACGGTGGAGTGCTATGCTCAAGCAGTACCTATGTCCTACTGTTCTATATCCTTACTGATGTTATATCGATCGCATTTTATCACCATCGGTTTGCTGACTGGTATCACCAGCAGAACAACTGCATTGGTTGAGGAAGTAACGCATTGTAGTTATTGTACATATTTCCTCACATAATTTCGATAGATATGTGGGTATGCAAAGTCATATTGAATTGAATTCTTTCCATTACAGAAGGTCACTTATGAATTTAAGAATGACTCTCAAATACTCGCCATATGCAGCTATTTTCAAAATATGAAGTATCAAACATGTCATGCAAAATTCATTATAACTCTGAATAACACAATTTAATTGGTAACAAAGAGCTTGGTGGGAATTCATATAAAAGTGCATGGTTGACGCAATTATGTGTTTTTGTTATTAGGCGTCTGGGGGGCCTCCACGACGTAAGGAGGGCAACTGAGCGAGAGAGAGATCTCAGATCTGTTATAAACTTTTTAATTAATTCTCTTTCTCTACCCAGTAACCAGTTTGACCAAATATGAGGCTGCCCGACTGTAAAGAAATCTAGGTTTTAACTGAGACCAGAAGATTTATATACTATATAACATTGTGTTGTATTTCAACAATCGACGAGACTCTTGCACTCGTATTATATGTGTGTGTGGGTTGTCGTGTTATAAGAGTAGCGATTTTCATGCTTAAGTGGCTTTTAAATATTAATCAAGAGGTACAATCCGCAACGATGTTACATTCGGAACATATGTGTTGTGTAGCGTTTTATTAGATAACTCAGCAAAATATCTTAAAGTATCTTTGAGACATTCTGTGACCGTAGTGTTCAAATCCGAATTTTCTGTCCTGGATTCTCATTGGTCGGTTTCTCGTAAATTTGATTTTTGCCGACTGTTTTATAACCTGTTGTTCTACTTCATTATTTTACTTCGACGCCCGTCTTTTACCAAAAGTCACTGCTCAAGAGCGAGAACGGTATATTTTCAATAGCATGTTTAATGTTTTATAACACTGCGTTCGTATGGTGACCACTTGAAACTTGTACGAAGGACCTGTATCCTTATTAAAGTAGGTGCGGTTCTCCATAAACGCCATTACAATAGTTTGAATTGTTAACGTATTACGCAGAGCTACCTTTTCACGAGACATTGCATACTGTCCCAATCATTAAATCAGCAGATTAACGCCGTATTGCAATCTCCGAATCAAGTTCAATATATCAATTGATATATCAAAAGTCCAGTCATCATCGAATCGACACGGGTCGACACAACATGAAAGCGACATTAGACATACCCGCACAAAGCCTGAATATCCATTAGCAGATATTGCTAGTTCTATACCTATACACGCTACGCGATCTGTACGAAAAATATGAGTGTTAAGACGTTATCAATTTACCGTTTTAAACCATCAAAATTACGTCACTATGATTTACCACATATTTTGTGACACAGTCGTGAAGAACGTTTTAAATATACAACACGGGTGCAACTGCTGCAATTTACATTTTACATGTCTCATGTCTGACTTTACAACTTCATTAATAAGTGATCTTGCGGCTGTTTGAACTCAATTTAAGTGCTAATCTATATTTTAGTGCAAATATCTCAGTACGTGATATCTGTTTAAGATGTTTTATAAACGTTTAATAACGGATACGAGCGATTTGTTCATCTCTATCTGTGTCTCAAGAGTCCAATGCGTTGGGCTCTCAGCCTCTCAACTTATTTATTCCGGTACCCTTTTAATTTGTAATTCGCTTTCTTTTTTAAGCTTTCATTCATCTCATTCTGGAGACGATTTTTTTATTCTTCGGAGGCCTTTTTTCGATAAAGTATTCGAGTTACAGTATAGACAATTTCGGTTGATGATTTTAGAGGAAAGTTTTAAATTAGACTGATGAGCAGAAACAATCTCAAGTTACACGTGAGACAATGATAACCTGAGTCCCGTGATATTGTGATAACTTGTGATCTTTATAATATATAACCTAACTCATTTGGAGGAAACGTTCTGCGCACCTGTTACTGCTCAGAATTTGAAATGTAATCCACGTTTAATAAAGTTTACATCTTTTAGCTGTTCTGTTTTTCAAATTCGAGTAACGAGTAGGTCGTGTCGACACTGTTTGTTTTTTGAATATCGCAAATCAAAACATGGCAGAATCTTACTTGAATTTAAATGTCCGTTGAAAATGTTGGAAACCATTGAATTTCGTCGTCATCAACTCAATTTTATCAACATTTTACTTTATAACACCCCTATGTCCTACTTTATACCTGAATTGTCAGAAGTTTGCCATCGATGAATATTGAATCATGAAAGTAAAATCAAAGTTCCCTTTGCTGAATGAAGAAGTATCACCAGCCCCCTCCCTGGGTTGTTTACTTTTAACATCCATTCATCCCAGGTATGTACATCTCGCCATGCACCAACACACCATCTCGCTTGAGGAAATAGACAACATATCTCCCGAGAAACTCGCCGAACTGAAGACCTGCTTCAACTCCTTCGACGATGACGGTAGCGGCACGATAACCAAAAACGAGTTCTCATACGCGCTGACCAAACTCAACATTTACATAGACTCGGGCGAGATCCAGGGCCTCTTCAACGAGTTCGATACGGACGGTAATAACACGCTCGAGTTCGAGGAATTCGTGAAACTCGTTGCACGACTCGACCCTAAACTCGGTCAGGAGATCGAAATAAACAAGGCTTTCAAACTATTCGACCACAACCAGGACGGGTTTATCACGCGGGGCGAACTAATGGAGGGCCTCACGCAGTTCGGGGTAAACACGACTGAGGACGACATCGACCTGCTCTTCCTCATGACGGACGACAACAAGGACGGACTGATAAACCACGCGGAGTTCCGGAACATTCTGTACGACGCGCCGGCGCTCGAGACGCCCTCGCTGCCCTCGCGTCCCGGGAGTGCCAACTCCTCTCCATCGTTTAGGAGACGGGAGAGTTGCGTGCCCGCCCCTAATGTGGGGCTGACGTCGAGGAGAACCTCGTATAATCCGGTGGTAGGGGAGAGGAAGAAGTAAGGGGGATGCCACTCCCTATTCCCTAAGGGGGAAGGGGGATGCCACTCCCTATTCCCTATTCTAGGGGAAAGGGGGTACATCATTCCCTATTCCCTCTCTCGGGAAAGGGGGCGAATCATGATAATTTCCTTATTCCCTCTTTTGGGGACGTGGTTTTAGAGTTTTACGAAGTTGTAGGTTCGAGTATGAGGGTAGACATTATATGTCTGAGAGAAGTTTTACCTATACAAGTTTTACCTATATAAACTGTAAGATTGTAGAATTTGTTACAAATTGCAAACCTGACCCATGACTATTTTCATGATATTTAGATATTTCATTGACTTATTATTTTGAAGAATGAACGGTGATATTTTGAAGAATGGGAAATAGAGAATGGGAAGAATTATTGAATACTTTTATAAATTACAACCATATTTATCGTTGTTGTTGCTTCTCCTATTATTTTTAACCGAGTAGGAACAATTGTGTGGAACTGGAATAACTATGAATTCATTCCGTGACCACGGTTATCAAATTATGTTTTAAATTCTGAAAGTTGAAAGATTGATTGATTGAAAATTTATTGCCGGTTTTAAATTTTATTGATATTGTTGATTGGTTGGACTATTGAATTATACTGAAGCAATGAGAATTAACCGATTTTAAATTTTAAATTTTGAATGGCAATTTTAAATAGCATCGAATACCTGATTGTTTATTTTGTTAATAACCAACATCGATTTCAGTTTTTTCTTTATGCCTAACTGTCTAAGGGTATGCTATAGAAAACTACGCAAAGGAAAGTTTGGATGGAAAGGGTGTAAATATATGCAAGTATGTAGGGTACGGTGTAAAGAGCTTATAACGCTGCAAACTTCTCTCAATTTAAAAACTTGCCAGTTATTTATAACAAGTGATACCTCTACTATCGAAAACAGATGATAAAGGGTTGTAGAATAGAAACAACACATCACCTGTAGAAAGCCGGCCTTTGAGTTGAGGCTAACATCGAATGGCACTTCTCCAATAACGAGCCGAGCTTTTCCCGATTTCAGAATCTGAAGTCGGCCGAGGTAGCCTTCAGGAAGAGAATGGATGCTGGGCTGAGCACCGGATTCGGCGGTTTGCTCGGCAGTCGAGTCGGCGTCATCTTCTGATACTTTCAGCTTCGACATGTCGACTGGCAAGAAGAAATAAGACAGTGAAAACTGCATGAAATATTTTTTTTTTCGATTCTAGTCGGCAGCTTGGCACCTACCGCAGTACGGCACCATTAAATCAATGAAGATGAAATTGAAATATGAAATAATTCAATCCTAATTCAATCCTCTGACTTACCAGGTAGGACATCAGGTAAGTTGAACACGTAAGTACTCTCCGTGTCATCATCAGGAGGTCGGTAAAGCAGCTCCGCCACATTGGTTTCCTGGTTCTCTCCGGCTGCAGCCGTGTCTTTACCAACCTGGGAAGAGTGAATTACTTGCATTATTGGCAGGATTGAGGGCATCGGTGTATGGGCTGACTTTCAAATAGAATTAGAATGTTGATAGGTCGGGTTAGGATTTGGCAAACTTAACGAAATTGCAACACGACATTTAGTAACTGTAATCCGTTATGAAAAAGTAAAAAGTATATTATTGGCTGCAGCCTTAAATTGTTCATTTTACCAACGAGGAGTTTGCTCTTGCTGTCAATACGGGGGTTGATGGGCAGGGTAACTGGAGTTAGCTCGTTGGTGCTCTGGTGGAACGGATCAACGTACGTTTCCTCCTCCAGCTCAGCTGCTGTTCTTACTGAGGCAAAATAACCGGTGATAATGGGTGGGAATTTATGTATAATAGGTAGAAAAAGGAGAAACAGGGCGGAGTTTGCAAGAGAGACAATAACTTTTAGTTTTAATACTTGATAAAAAGTCAAAACAGTGCTGTATGCCACACTGCTACTAGGTAGGTATACATTTCCCAGTCTTGAACAGAAATTCTTCATTTTACTCATATTCATATATTCAAACTGAAATACCTGATGAAAAAGGGTCGTCAGTATCAAGCTTTTGTTCGGATCCACCAAACAAACCAGTAGATGCCCTAACCAACTCTTTCTTTTTCCTTTCAGGCTTCTTTTGATTTCCTGACTTTAAATACGGTATCTTGTTTGAATTTCATGCTTTGAGAAGGTACTGGCAAATGGAAGTTGATATAGTGCTATTGTAATCAAGCAGCAGGATACATTAAACAAACTTACAGCACTAACAGTGTGTGAAATCATAATAAGTATTAATTGAATAGATGTTTAAATACATCTATTCAATTAATACTTATTATACTATATAACAATCCAATTTTAACAATCCAATTTAACAATCCAATTTTATGGAATACAACCTTCATGTTACCAGATTTTTCCTCAAATCTGACTTTGAGCTTTCTGCTGAAAATCAGAGTTATCACTACTCCCAGGTTGTATTTGCTCGCCATCTGCTTTTATCTGGACACCATGCTTTTTCCGACGAATGGGTATTGTTGGCTTGAACTCTTTACGACTGAAACAAAATTGAATAGAAACTCAATTATATTATGTTACAGGTATTCTACATTGATTATTCTGTGCACCATCAGAAATCATAATGTTTCGAAAAATTTCATAAAACATAGAAGAGAGGAAAGGCAGAATTGGTCGAGAATGCAATAAAGTTTAAGATGAATCTTATGATAATAGTTCATCGTGTAGAGTTTATATTCAGTACTTACCTTAGTCCTTTTATCTCAATGTTTTCACCTTGAAGTCGAGATGCTATACTCACCCTGAAAAAAGCTTATGAAATCAAAGATAATTCTTGGAAAATTCAACATAAAGAGGCAATGGGAAATATTTGGGTTGATTTTTTTAAGAATTCTTATAGGTTCAGGATGAAAAAGAGGGGAGGTTCCTCAGTAAATTAGTATGGTCAAGAGCGATTTACTTGGGGTATGGTTTTTTTAAGGTAATCTTACTTTTAAAGTCGGAAATCGTATTTGTTGTACATCAGTTGTTGCAGTAAAAAGTATTGAATCAATTTGAATCGTGGGATTTGAAATTTGTAAATGAGGTGCTGCATAGCAGTGCTGAGTGAGCTGTGTATTTGCAGGCCCAACAGACCTGCTAGTATAGTAATATAGTGAAAGTTGCAATCCTGCAAATAAAGTTGATACTGCAAATGAACAGTGACCTGTTCAAGAAGGGTGATGCACTAGAAGATTTATCCTCATTTATCTTCTTTCTGTCCTTTTTTCTTTCCATTGCCTTTCAAGATATAAAGTTAAACAATGAATAATTGATCAATTGATTTATCTAATATGTACAGTGTAAGCCCAATGTTCAATATCTTATGCACAAATAAATTAACAAAATCAAAATTTATCACAAATTGCACCAAAAAAAATCTGTATCTAAATAATCTGGATCTAAATTATGCTTTAGATACAGTGTTAGCTTTCAGTGCTAGCTTTCAGTGCACCACAGGCCCGTAATTCCTGGGGGGGGACAGGGGGACTAGTCACCCTCAGTTTTTGGTAGATTGCTGGAAAAGAGCTCAAAATTTAATAAAAAATCTAAATTTTCTAAAAATTTCGCCTGCAGCGGGCATGTCTGCCACTTTATGGCTTTACAAAATTTCCACGTCCCCTCCAGTTTTTCTTTTTGATTTACGGCCCTGGTACACCCTATCATTGTTGGTTTCTCATGCTTTATTTGGATCTGCCTAGCTCTCTGATGAAGGCATTTCTTCATGGATCCCATCAAAGACTACAGCCGGAGTTGTTGGAGAGTTCTGTGGCTTGACTACAAAGATGACTGTATTTGTTCTACAAAGAAGATAGATACATACAATGTAACTTTTCTACACACTGAATACTATGCAAATAAAGATGAAAAGTTTGACAGCAGAAAAAGGGTTCAATAGAGTGTAAAACAATGATTAAACCATGACGTAAACTTCAAATTACAGAGCAAGAACTACCATGTGAAAATCAAGTAACGAAATGGCATGAAAAGATGATAGCTAGATTAATTTATCAATTAAAGTAATATGTTTGATGTGATTGATGCAGTGAAAAAAAACAACTTTCAATAAAGTAATCTAACCCACAAACTATACTCCACCATTCTACTGACAGAGATAAATAAATAAAATAAATTAGAACATTTGTTACACGCTTAGACATTGTCAAATAGATATCTAGGAGGGAACTACTCTAGCCATTTAAGCGTGACTAAAACTAAACTCAAAGGCTCAGATACCAAAAGTGTTTCATGTCAAAAATGTGCCCAAGGAAAATTTCTTCTTCAGGAACTCCATGTAGTGCAACACAACATTCTGAGATTAAAGTAACTGATTGTGCAACTGACTCTTCTCACTTCTGACAACAGGGTAAAAATTATGGCCCATGTCAATTGGTAACCAAAGCAGCCAATCCAAAGAAATAACTGGAATGTGCCCTAAAATAAAATAAAATAAAATAAAAAATTTTGATATTACATCAACACTAATTTCATAAACATGTCAATGATTCATTGGCCAATCTGCTGGATCTTCCAGCCCATATTATTTTATAGACATTAACATTGAAAAATAAATTAAACAATATAAGTTAAACATTATAATTTATGGGATAATAAATTAGCGCATAATAATTTAATATTGATAAATTAATAGAAATTAACATACGGCATAGTTCAATTATTCCAGGTCAAGAGAGGAGAGCCAGGGCATTGTCAGAAGTTGTGCAGACACCCTCGCCTTCAACAGCCAAAGCCTGGCTCACTGCTCTCCCAATAGGATGGGTTATCAATTTGAGTGGAATCGAATCAAAATTCAAAAGTTCTAATTTGAAGAAGTCGAATTCCGGATTTTGGGAAATAGAACAGTTATAAAAATATAAAGCACATCTATTTTCAGATTTTCACATCTATTTTCAGATTGCATTCTAGATATCTGATTTCTTTTTGATATGACATATTGACATGGAATTTCCTCCTGATAATTACGCAAGTTAATTAATGCCTCGTACGCGGTGCTAATTAACGTTGTCTGACGTCGTCGCGCGAGGGGTTCAGGCAACGCCTGACAAAATTTACGCGGCTTGTTTCCTAAGCTTGCTAAACACGTATATCCCTGTGTGGCTCGCGCCGCGCGGCCGGCGCGCTTCCCCAGGGAAGCGTTGTCTGACGTCGTCAGACCCATTATTTAAAATTTTAAATTTATTTAAAATAAGTCGCGAGTCGTGGCGCGCGCGCTCCGAGGGGGTCAGGCGAGGGGGTCAGGCAACGCCTGACAAGGGAAGCGCGCGGCTTAGGAATTCCTAGGAATTCCTAACCCGCATAGGTGTGTGTACGCGCCGCGCGCAATTCTGAAGAAGCGCGCGCCGCAAACAGGGGTATACGTGTACTTAGCAAGTGCGAGCGGCTTGCTTCAGCGGAACTTTTAGCATCAGTCATGAATCAAGTTAAACAAAGGTATGCATACCTTTGTTTAACTTGATTCATGACTGATGCTAAAAGTTCCGCTGAAGCAAGCCGCTCGCACTTGCTAAGTACACGTATACCCCTGTTTGCGGCGCGCTTCTGAAGCTTAAGCTTACGCGCACCGCACATGAAAATTAACATTAACAATATTGCATATGCAAGCCTGTTTAAATTAAATCATACCATGCATCGCAGCTTGCCCTAACCAGGACCCTGGTTTCGCGACACCCCTGGTTAGGGGAAATCGCAGCCAGATCTCATGTTTTACATAACATATACACTTGCGCGGCGTAATTTCTTGCTCGTTTGACATCCCTAATTATAAGAAGGTAATATTTTTATTATTTATTTATGATGTCATCATCATAGATAATGAAGGCTTTCCGCTTTCATTTATATGTTATATGGGAGACTGACCAAAGTCAGAGCCCGGTTTTGTACTATTTATGTAATTCCCCCATTTATGGAATGGAAACCATGAGCTATTTTCAAAAGTTATTTTGTACCTGTTGTATTAATTCCAGACAATTATCCTCAAAATTAAAAAGAAATAAAATGTCGAAGTATGAAGTTAGAAATTCCATACCAATACATTTAGTGGAGACGCTTAGGGACATAAAAATCAAAATGTAAAAATTTCTCTAAAATTGACAAATTTGGTACCAAAAGAAAGCTCTTGTTGAGTAGATTACGAGATCGACTAGACGCAATCGCGATTCCACGTGTAAAGTGTCCGTGCGCGGCTCAGAAGCGCGAGCGCGCGCGACGGCTGAAATTGGGTTATTACGTACATTTAATCTCATTTTTATGCTCAAAATTTTATGTCATCGTTTTTCCGCAATTTTTTCACATAAGATACAGTTCAAAACTGGATTTATAATTGGTACTATAAGATTTCAGATTTTTGAGTGCGCCGCGCACAAAAGTTGCGATTTTACTCGACGCGTAAGTGTTACAATATTTGGGCGCTAGGTAAAAATATATTTGTAGGAAATCTGCATAAAACTGACGTTTATGCCATGTCAATGCTGATAACAGTGGTTATGTTTTATTTGGGTCTCATTTCATTATCAAATAATAGCAATGGCTGCATTATGAAGTCATTGCTATACTATTTTAAGGGAATAACTCCAATATGATCTTGATGATCTAGTTTCAGTTAAATGTTATGAACAATGAAATTACTAAGTTGCCATACTCTTGCTATACTCTTTAGTTGTTAGTAAAATGTGCGATGTATTTATGAATACCTACAAATTGAAGACTGTGCTGTCTGTTTTGAGCTTGAAGCCCTTTGATTATGTTAGATTGTAAGAAAGTTATTTCATTGTTATGTGGGATTCATTTGATATACATTAAATACTTACAGTAATGCTGAATGATATCCTCCCTCAGTCCCTCATGTTCTCAGTAACTTTTTGAATTGAATGGAATGTCATTTTACCAGTATCCTTGTTTACCAGTCACTCTAATAGCATGAACTCAAAACCTACTACAGATGGATGCAGTCTATAAATGCAGGAGTCTTCATTGTTCTACACCCTAATTCTGATGCCATGAGGTAATGAATTAGTGCTATTTTTCCTCAGCATTTCCATTTTCATTTATTACATTTAAGCATGTGAAGGAAGGGTTATAACAAATTCATACATTTTAACATTTCAAGCATTGAAGAGTTGAAGCAGTGCTTATAGTGTTGAGAAGTTGAGACAGTTGCACTGCTCAAAAACGGTCATTAGGAAATATGGCAGGCGGAGAAGCAGTGGAAGGTATAGTAACTTAGTAAGGTTGAAAGGAACTCTGAAAGGCTGGAAAGCTGCACAAAGGTATAGTAAGGTTTGGGAAATCTGGCAGGCTGAGAATACCAGACAGAAAGAAGCAAGTTTAGGAAACCTTGCAGGCTGAGGAAGCAACAGTAAGGTTTTCTAAGATTAGTAGAGACACTGGCAGGCTGAGATGGTAGGAGAAGGTAGAGTATGGTTGGTAAGAAATCTTACAGGCTGACAAACAGACAGCTCAGCAGAAGGTAGAGTACCTAATGGTTAGTAGGAAAGGACTGTAGGTCCAAGCTGACAAGTGGGCAGAAGGTGAATAGGTTGATAGAAATCTTACAGGCTGACAAAGCAGCAAGGTAGGAGTAAGGTTGGTGAAATCTGGCAGGATGAGAAGCAGCACAAAGTAAAGCTTGGTTAGGAGGAAATCTGTCAGGCTGAGAAGCAGCAACAGAAGCAGGTCTAATCCTGACTATGGGATTGATTCCCATGATTCCGAGCGAGCGATTTCTTGGTCCGCTTTGTCCGACTTTATCAGACCCAGGAGTCTGGCAGCAGCATAATGTCCCTTCAAGTTCACACTGATACTTCCATACTCATGATAAAAAAGAACAAAACAATAAAACGGATTTTTAGTGTTTCACATTTCACAGATCTCGGGATCGGAATAAGCTTCAAGACTGCCGAAAGATGAAATAGAATTAGGTAGAGGGCCTACTCGTTAAAATATAACAAACTAGGTCACTGTTAACTGGATTTCTTCATGGTCAAAGAGATACTGCTTGCTTCCTCCTCTATCAGTCACGAGAACCTCGTTCTGCTCAGTCATTGGTTGAGGGAGAGTGTCCTCTGCTTTGTCATGTGATCTGACTGGGGACACTCAGCAGTCACATGCACACTCCTGATTGGGATGTACAATTTTAACCCTGTATAGTACTAATGTACTTCAGCTCTCAATTCTCAATGTATAAACTTAAGCTTCCATTTTCCAAGTAATCGCAATTATCAGCTTGAATTGCAATGTCAAAACTTGATTCTTAAATTATTTGCGTTCTGCGTCTATCATAGATTGGTTCACAAATTCGATTATTCAATAAAGATAAGTCTTGCCAATGCCATAGATAGCACAGAATTGACACGGACAATACAACTCAGATCCATGAACGTATAGAATTACAATTGCGCGCGGAATCCTGAGCGCGCACATAAAAGTACTAGCAGGCGGATCACGTGACAGGTCACGTGATGTGACGTCACGAAACAGAAAAACGCCCAGAGGCAAGGAAGACATTGTCCAATTTCAAAAAACTTGATATCCTCGGGATCAGCTCACTGAGATCTATAATCGAGTCAAAGTGCCTAAAAAACTTTGAAAAAAGGGCGCACCCTAATATACATTGTACACTGTAAAGTACATCAAAATGTATGTACAAAAATATTATACAAAATATTGTACAAAAATGCAAATTAAAATGTATATATTGTAAAAAGTGCAAATCAAAATGTACATTTTACGAATGTACACATACAATGTACACTGTACAAGATAAAGGTGTGATGTACCTGTATCTAAAAAGGGGTAGTGTATGATGAAGCAAGCGTCGAGTGCAATAAGGGTCAGGGAGAGTGTAAGCCACCATGTTGGTCAGGACAGATAAGTAGCTGTGTGGCACACCATTCATCTCCCCCCTGGCCAGTGACCAATCACAACACTGAAACAGATTAATTAAGTGGTAGCTAATATTGGTAGCGGGGCAGGGGAGACTCCTGGGAGTCCTTCGGTAGTCCTATTTTTTTAGTAAATGAGCAAAACCTCGTTAGAATTCCACAATAATTCAAAAGTGCTGAGCTGATCTTAGTTTCATTTATGAAGGATCACAATCAAAATTTTACATTTCTCAATGTTTCAAACATCAATGAAACTCCAAAGTCCAATAATAGAACATTAGAACAATGATGCGCCTGATGAACATTTCAGGCTTCTGTTGAATTTTTGATGCACAAAACATGAAATCGTAAGAGGGATACTTTTAATTATCTTTAAGTCATTAAGTCATTATTATCAAAGATTGCCTGGCTTAGGTGTGCAGCAAATCGACTTCTAAATTGGAATCTCTGAAAGATCGAGCTGAAAGATTGATAACTTATTCCGAATCATGATGATAAGTATTAAGTAGGCAGGCCAGGTAGGTACCTGATGAGGTTGCTGATAACGATGGGTCCCCCTATGATGAGGTCCACCAGGGCCAGGTGACCGATGAGGCAGTTGCTGACTGTTCTCAGGTACTTCCTGAGGAAGAGGATGCAGATAGTCAGGAGGTTGCCCACCACACTCAGGACACTGCACGTGCTGAAGTACAGGATCCACCAGTGACTCGACATGATGCCTAATGCTGGAGATAATAAGATAATAGAGGGGTGTTAGATCATTGGATGAGATATATCACATGAACATGAGCAATGTGTATAATCTAGTATTATAGACTATATAACCACGCGACTAGAGAGAGACTTTTGCAATTCGCCACGCGCAGCGTGGTGAATTACAATTAGGCGCGAACGCAGTGAGTGTCTAATTGCTCATATAGTACGAACGCCAGTGAGTGCTATATGTGAAGATCAAAAGTCTCTCTCTTGGCGCGTGGTTATATAGTATATACCTTATTACAGGAAATTAAGTTTACATATAATTAAGCCCTAAGGTCTCAAAAAGGGCTTAATTTCATGCACCTTAATGACATGTATTCTTAATTTCATGAGGACTAATTTTTCAAGCAAATTTGAACATAATAAGTTCGAAAACATTGATTTTTTCAATTATTTATTATTCAGTATTGATTAAGCTTTTGAATTGATGCCGGATGGAAAGCCACTAGTATTGCCAAGACTATCAATAATGCAATAGACACATCTTGGAGCTCACTTCTTGACACTCCATCATACTTTCAAACCTTCATACCTGAATTTACATAGCGTCCAATGTTTTCAAGAATCAAGGCCATTATGATAATCAGCTATTATGTGGTGTTTTGTGGAAACATATTCGATCATTAATTTGATGTAACTGATAAGATTCTCATGATGCTGTGATAATCTATTCTATAGGTTATTTTGTCATTGTAATCATCGTCTCTGAAAATTCCCCAATTGTAATTAATTGTGTTAAGTGGTAATTGGAGAGTAAATCAAACTATCAAAGTGTCAAATAAAGCTAAAAATTCCTAATTCGTAACATGTAAAGTCTCAATTATTTGCATACAAGCTTACAAGGCTGAAATTTATATCTCATAAAATTTATATCTCCACAATGATAATTTGGCTGCATGTATTTAAGAATGCATCAAATTAGGCCTACATGTAATTAAGCCCTAGGGCCTCAAAAAAGGGCTTAATTTCATGTAGCTTAATGACATGTAGGCTCATTTTTCTGTAGGCGATATTTCCTGTAATAAGGTACACGGCCGATTCGAAGTAAGTTTAATTTGGACAGATTTACACCCTAGCAGGACACCTTATGAATTATTTATATTAGTCATCACATTTGTGAATTGACTTAAGTATTTTGAAGCTTTTTGAGGAGGCAGCAATCAGCATAAGAACATAGATTCCATCAAAACGTTCATTTCCATAAACTTTTGCAAAATCAATGGTACAAACAAATCGAAAAGATACAATCACGAAGTGAATATTAAAGACACTCACATTCTCAAAAATCCATTCACATTTGAATGATAATTAGATAATTGTACAAGTACAACATAATTGGTAATGTGTAAATCATCAGCAACATACCAATACATCGGAATGTGAACACTGAAGGACCGACCAAAGTGTACAATATCAAAATGAGAACGAAAGAACTAGGTACCACTCATGGTGTACATCGACATTTGCAATTGCAATTACTCTCAAGATTGTATTGCAGCCACATTCCATTCTATACCTGTGTTACGAGCAGACGTCACGTGACATACTTGTCTAACATATAACGGTTTGCAAATGTACACAGTAATTACAATGTGTTGTGTTGATTGGTATTTTGTGTTCGTTTTTGTGCATGTGTTCATTTGCTTAATACAGTAAACGGGTCAGGTAAAACAGGGTAAATAAAGGTAAATAAACACTAAACAGGGTAAATAAACAGGGTAAATAAACAGGGTAAATAAACAGGGTAAATAAACAGGGTAAATAAACAGGGTAAATAAACAGTGTAATCATGTTTAATTAAGTCTTGTAAAATTCGGTAACTCAGCGTGTCAGAATCCGAATATAAATCTAGAGATGGACTTTCGAAATCTACTGATGGAGTTTTGAAATCTACTGATTGAGTTTCTAGAGAGAGACTTTCGCGCGTGTTTATATAACTCCATCTCTGGTTTCGTAACTCCATCAGTGATGGTTATACGTATGCAGCACGCGCGAAAACAACACGGCCGTGTATATAATCTACAAACTACAGTACAGAAGTGCTGTAGTTTGGACCGTGCATATCTCAGGGTTAGGAAAGGGCAACGTAATAAGAACCAATATACGTGCATTCATATACAACGTAAATATGCAAGATCATTTCATTATATGTATTATGTAAAAAACATTCCAGTAAACTTGCTTAAAGGATTATATGATTTTTAATAATAATTTAAGGCCTGAAAGTGAAAGGTAGTGCTCAAGGGCTAACATGGGTCATCAGTTGGGCAAGGGTGATTGTGCAGCACAAAGTGCCTGAGGAGAAGGCCAGATGTAACAGTATCTCAGCACTTCGTGACTTCGTGGCACCATATTATCTTGTATTGCATCAAGACCACTTTGTAAAATTATACAAATAAAATAATACAATATCATTAGTTCACTAATATCGATGGGCATCAGTAAGTTAGCACGCTTGACGCTCGTGCAAATTATGAATAGAAGGTGCTAACTTACACGGGGGTGGTACAATAAATATAATAACAAAATCAAAGAAACTTTCTCTTGACACAAAACCGTATTCTGTTGAATACGGATGCTGACTGTTTCTTTGATATCAGACATATTATATTTTAATGGATAGGAAATGATTCAAACGTGGTAGCGTTACTGCGTTACCGTGGCTTTGCTCTCTGATATTTCATGAACCGACCAAAAATTCAAAACATTGAGTGGTTAATAAGACGTTTAGAATATCAACAGTTTAATATTGTGACAACTTGATCGATACTGAAGGACAAGATCGAAGTCATAAAAAGCACCAGACTGAATAATACTCATGCACGTCGCATAACCTAGTTGATACGATATAGTAACGACAATTCGGCGATAACAGCTGAAAATCATCTCAAACACAAGAAATATGATAACAAGTATTATGACAAATAAGTATCTTATCACTTTGAAAGCGAAACTAATAGTAATTATCACCGAGACGACGTCGAGACGATTTGCACAGTAATTTCTCTATTTAATAGCAGTGCTAGATCAAAAAAACAGTAGTTTTGAAATGCTACTTTATTTCCGCGATGCCGTGGTCATATAAAGCAAATTATGAAGGCACAAGGCCAATCTTTCCTAGCCAAATATGATTAGATTGGAAAACCTGTCTAACATTTACCGTGGTATAGCTGGTAAAGCGGAAATAGCTAAATAGGCATTAGGCAAACTTTAATAATGTCAACCAAAATATTAGAGTTCTTGGTTTTGATATAGTGTTAAGATTACAATATAAATCCAGAGAAGATTACAATAGATCCGTTGGCCAGTTTAGCAGTTTACCGGCTATCCAATATCCTAGAGCAATTCTTAGAAAACCAATTGGGATAATGATAATGTCATGTTTTTGAGTTATATATTTGAAGATCTATTTAAGCATTAAAGACGAAATCGGTCGTTTCCAAGAAAAAACAAGTAACTATAACTGTAAGCATGGGCTAATCCTGTCAGTGAATATAAACTGCCATGATACTTTGTGCAGTCGCTCGAGAGCTAAGGGTCTTTTGATATAGAGGACATTCCTAAAAAGTGTGTCAAATTCTCTTGAGGGTACCTTTAAAGCGAAAGTTATGTAAATTATCTGAATCAATTTTTCCGTGATTAATTAGTTATATCGAATATTCCGTTTCACGAATTTCTGGATTCTCATGATCTTAGAATCTTGTAAATAGCTGGTATTTATGATTTGTACCACGTTGTACCAGGAATAAAAGTTATATCCCGCAACCTAAATGGAAATCGAGCCACATTTACTCATTTAGGTACATATAGTACGTATCACTGAAAAGTAAATTAGTTTTGCTCACTTTATTATTAAGTCAAAACAAGAAAAAATGTGCGATTCAGGAAAATACTTTCCAGTTAAAATTCAAGGTTGTCTTTGGATTTGCTCATACAAGAAAATCAAAACGCATTCATCGCAGTGTGTATGCTTGTATGTAATCGTGTCATAAAACAGTGACAACTTTCCCTTTCTATTGCCCCCATCTTCATCCCATAATGCCTGGAATAAAATTCATAGCAAATCAATGAGAATGCGGTGCAGTTCCGTGCAGTAAGAGGGATACTGATATCTGACCCTGTGATCACCCTGGACTTCCTCCGCCGAACTTGGGCTTCACCTTCGTAGCTTGTAATGAACACAATTTTAATCAAATTACAACTTTATTACGAGATTTATAACTTTATAACGACAATGATTTATAACTTTATAACGACAAATGACTGGTTATTGTTAGATGTTAGACGATTGAACGCAATGTCACATGTGAGATGTCCAGTTCTTTAAAAGTTAAACTAGTGATTTTAAACTTGTGATTTTATCAGTCACGCTTTCTGTCAATGCCCAATCATGCAAAAACTCAAATAAACTGAAGTAAGATGTCGATATTTAGCATTTAAAAATTCTCAAATAACTTAAATGAGCGCTTGTATTGGGAAATGGGAGCTGTCACATACGTATTACGTCTTCAATTGGGAAGAGGAAATTTGTGGGTAATGCTGATGATGACAGAGGGAAGGAGGGGTCATCATCAAAAGAGAGGCCGGACCCGAGGGTCCGCAAGAGGATAGTCCCGGAGTGGGACTGTGCCTACCTCTAGTCGCCGAGGCGACGGGGGGTGAGGGTGAAAGGTGATGGAGGTGGTGGAGGGTGAAATGAGGGTGTGGCTAGCGAGGGGAGGATACCTTTACCAATACAATACCAGATACTTCAGAGCTATCGGAGAGATGAGTAGATGCTATGTCACCCCTGTATTGTCCGCCTCCTCCTCTGTTCGCTGTAGTCTTTTGGTTTGGAGTGTGTAATTGATCAGTGTCCATACTGTTGTTGTCCATGATGTCGTTAATGGAGTCATAGTATGTCCCGAGTGTGTTGCCTCTGATTCTCATAAAAGCAGGGCATTGTCCAATGAAGTGTGCCACTGTCTCCTCAGTGTCAGTGCAGTAAGGGCAGTTTGGTGTGTCAGCGCGTGTTATTCTGTGCAAGTGTTTGTTCAGTCCTATGTGTCCTGTAATAATGGAGATAGCAGTTCGGTACCGGATACGGTTGCCAGTGTTGTTGTTATGTGCGAAAAACCTTCTTCTGATGGTTACCTATGATCATGTCAGTGTGAGCATGTTTGTTGGTGATCCACCTGTCGTGGCTGAGGTTGGTTACCTTGGTATTGATTAAGTGTTTGATGAATGAAATGGGGACAAGGCTGGTGACGGGGTTACCATCTTTGGTGCCAGCCTTGGCAAGCTGGTCTGCTTTCTCGTTTCCCCAGTGTCCGATGTGGGCTTTTATCCATCTGACTTGGACTGTGTTGTCATGAGCTAGGGAGGTGAGTGACTTGTGACAGTCTGCAACTGATTTGTTCCTGTGGATTCTGTTGGAAAGAGCTTGTAATCGTGTCATAAAACAGTGACAACTTTCCCTTTCTATTGCCCCCATCTTCATCCCATAATGCCTGGAATAAAATTCATAGCAAATCAATGAGAATGCGGTGCAGTTCCGTGCAGTAAGAGGGATACTGATATCTGACCCTGTGATCACCCTGGACTTCCTCCGCCGAACTTGGGCTTCACCTTCGTAGCTTGTAATGAACACAATTTTAATCAAATTACAACTTTATTACGAGATTTATAACTTTATAACGACAATGATTTATAACTTTATAACGACAAATGACTGGTTATTGTTAGATGTTAGACGATTGAACGCAATGTCACATGTGAGATGTCCAGTTCTTTAAAAGTTAAACTAGTGATTTTAAACTTGTGATTTTATCAGTCACGCTTTCTGTCAATGCCCAATCATGCAAAAACTCAAATAAACTGAAGTAAGATGTCGATATTTAGCATTTAAAAATTCTCAAATAACTTAAATGAGCGCTTGTATTGGGAAATGGGAGCTGTCACATACGTATTACGTCTTCAATTGGGAAGAGGAAATTTGTGGGTAATGCTGATGATGACAGAGGGAAGGAGGGGTATTAAAGTATAAAGGGAGAAAATTATCTAAAATGAGCAAAACGTTATGCCAACGTATTAATTTGGTACTCTTAGACTTAAAACTAAAAATATGCCCGTGATCATGATAACAATAATAATCCAAACTATCAAGTAAAGTACTATTCAAGGTGAGAAGTACGTATTGTAAGTACCTCAAACCGGGTACCATACCTACTTCTCTAATCTCATGAAAGGGCATAAACCAGGTATATTATGGAAGTTGATGAAAAATTCCTTTCAAAGAAGACTATGAATGGGGTTGGCAAGTATGGGAGCCCGGAATGGGAAGGCATTGTCTCCCCTATTCCCGGGATCACAAATACAGAGTTCACCGTACGGAGGCTTCCCTAAACCTGGGATCACCTCTTATCACGGACTCCCTGTACACTGCTCCCCTTAATCTAGGGTCTCGCCCATACCAGACTCACCCTACCTTGGGCTTCACCATACCAGGCTCCACCGGACCTCGGGCTTCACCAATGCCTTGGGACAACCCCGATACAGGGGCTCACCCGTACCAGGCTCACCCTTACCTTGGGCTTCGCCATACCAGGCTCACCCGATCCTCGGGCTTCACGGATGTTCTGGGATAACCCCGATACAGGGGCTCACCCGTACCAGACTCACCCTTATCTTGGGCTTCACCATACCAGGCTCCACCGAACCTCGGGCTTCACTGATGTTCTGGGCTCACCCTCAAACATGGCATCACCCATACCAGGCTCACCCTTACATTGGGCTTCACCGTACCTGGCTCCACCTTATCCTGGGCTACACTGATGTTCTGGGCTATCCCTGAAACATGGGATCACCCATACCAGGCTCACCCTTACCTTGGGCTTCACCGTACTTGGCTCCACCTAATCCTAGGCTCCACCATAACCTGGGCTCACCCTGAAACATGGGATCGCCCATACGAGGCTCACCCTTACCTTGGGCTTCACCGTATTTGGCTCCACCTTATCCTGGGCTTCGCCATAGCTTGGGCTCCCCCACACTTATTTGGGCTCCCCTACCAACTCGGGCTCCCCTATGATAACTCGGGCTCCCCCATACTAACTTGGGATCCACCTATCAACTCGGGCTCCCCTATACTAACTCGGGCTCCCCCACACCAACTTGGGCTCCTATACCAATTTGGGCTCCCCATACCAATTTGGGCTCCCCATACTCCCATACTAACTAGGGCTCCCCATACTTACTCGGGGCTCCCCTACCAACTCAGGCTCCCCCATACCAACTCAGGCTCCCCCATACCAACTCAGGCTCCCCATACTACCTCGGGCTCCCCATACTAACTCAGGCTCCCCCATATTAACTCGGGCTCCCCGTGCAGTACGGGCTCCCCATACCAACTTGGGCTCCCCGTGCATCGGGCTCCCCCATACCAACTTGGGCTCCCCGTGCTGTTCGGGCTCCCCCATACCAACTTGGGCTCCTCCCTGTTCGGGCTCCCCATACCAACTTGGGCTCCCCGGCTGTTCGCTCCCCACCAACTTGGGCTCCCCGTGCTGTTCGGGCTCCCCATACCAACTTGGGCTCCCCGTGCTGTTCGGGCTCCCCATACCAACTTGGGCTCCCCGTGCTGTTCGGGCTCCCCATACCAACTTGGGCTCCCCCGCAACTTGGGCTCCTGTTCGGGCTCCCCATACCAACTTGGGCTCCCCGTGCTGTTCGGGCTCCCCATACCAACTTGGGCTCCCCGTGCTGTTCGGGCTCCCCATACCAACTTGGGCTCCCCATATTCGGGCTCCCCATACCAACTTGGGCTCCCAAGTTCGGGCTCCCCATACCAACTTGGGCTCCCCGTGCAACTCGGGCTCCCCATACCAACTTGGGCTCCCCGTGCTGTTCGGGCTCCCATACTAATTTGGGCTCCCCATACTAACTCAGGCTCCCCCCATACAACTCGGGCTCCCCCATACCAACTCGGGCTCCCCATACCTCGGGCTCCCCCATACCAACTCAGACTCCAACACACTGTTAGTGCTGCCGCGTACAATCTTGGGCATCCATGCACTATTTATACTCCCCATGCCTATTTTGGACTTTGGGATCCCCCTTCCTTTCAGTATAAGGGCTCTCTATTTGACTCAGGCTCTCCATCTACGTACGTCGGCTCTCCACACAGTTTTAAATGAAAAACATTATGAATAGTACTAAATCAATGGATTCAATTAAATTAAAAAATTAGAATCAGGAATCCCAATGAATTAATTCTAAACAGTATTAGGAAATTTGAATAACATGATTATTGACTATTAAGAGAACTTTGGATAATTGATAAAATCTTTGTAAGCGTCACTTCGTGCTTAGGAAAAGCCCGCCTCTGACACCCCAGAAAACCAGTAGATTAGGAAAGGGGCACGAGGGCGAGCCCTCGTTATTCAAATTTTCCAGCTCGCAATACCCTGAAAGCTCTAATTGGGACTGCTCCATGCGGGGCAATATCCTACGTATCAGAGGCCTTTCCGGGTTCACTGTCTGATAGAGAAGTTGTGTTATCCAGCAAAGTCTTGGACCAGATGGTTCCAGGGGATCTAATTCTGGCCGATAAGGGCTTCTCGGTGCAAGACATTTGTCCTGATGGTAATTATACGTTAATTAAGGCGTACCCTTTTTCTATTTTTTCATTCACCTAGTTTGGAACGATTTTTGTCTTCAAAAGCATCAATTTGAGTCCGACCCAAACAGGCCCGAAGCCAGGATTTTTTCCGGAGGTACGGGGCCGAGCCCCTGCAAAGGGTTTAGGGGGAGCCCCGAAAAATTTTAGGAAATAAGGATGCTGCAGGATGATTTTTACAATAAAGAAATGTACAGGAAATGTACAGGACGATATTTGTCAAAATTAGAGCATCGAAAGTTGGTATGGGGGAGCCAATCAAATATAAATGTTGGTATAAAACTATAACAGTCAGAATAAGATTAAACTAGTACGGGGAGCCTATTTTACCATGGGGGAGCCCAAAGTATATGATTATGATTATGGGGAGTCAAAAAAAAGTTTTATTCTAACTACAGAACGGGAAATGGTAACTTTTCTTCCGAGGGGGCTGCAGCCCCTAGCCCCCCTCTGTCTGCGGGCCTGGGGGAGCCCAAACTATTACTTGAATTTATACGGGGAGCCCAAGTTGGTATGGGGAGCCCGAACAGCACGGGGGAGCCCAAGTTGGTATGGGGAGCCTTATGGGGAGCCCAAGTTGGTATGGGGAGCCCGAACAGCACGGGGGAGCCCAAGTTGGTATGGGGAGCCCGAACAGCACGGGGGAGCCCAAGTTGGTATGGGGGAGCCCGAACAGAACGGGGGAGCCCAAGTTGGTATGGGGGAGCCCGAACAGAACGGGGAGCCCAAGTTGGTATGGGGGAGCCCGAACAGCACGGGGAGCCCAAGTTGGTATGGGGGAGCCCGATTAGAACGGGGGAGCCCAAGTTGGTATGGGGGAGCCCGGGTTAGTATGGGGGAGCCTGAGTTAGTATGGGGGAGCCCGAGGTAGTATGGGGGAGCCCGAGTTTAGATATGGGGAGCCCGAGTTAGTATGGGGAGCCCGAGTTAGTATGGGGAGCCCGAGTTAGTATGGGGAGCCCGAGTTAGTATGGGAGTATGGGGAGCCCAAATTGGTATGGGGAGCCCAAATTGGTATATGGGAGCCCAAGTTGGTGTGGGGAGCCCGAGTTAGTATAGGGGAGCCCGAGTTGATAGGTGGATCCCAAGTTAGTATGGGGAGCCCGAGTTATCATAGGGGAGCCCGAGTTGGTAGGGGAGCCCAAATAAGTGTGGGGAGCCCAAGCTATGGCGAAGCCCAGGATAAGGTGGAGCCAAGTACGGTGAAGCCCAAGGTAAGGGTGAGCCTCGTATGGGCGATCCCATGTTTCAGGGTGAGCCCAAGTTATGGTGGAGCCTAGGATTAGGTGGAGCCAAGTACGGTGAAGCCCAAGGTAAGGGTGAGCCTGGTATGGGTGATCCCATGTTTCAGGGATAGCCCAGAACATCAGTGTAGCCCAGGATAAGGTGGAGCCAGGTACGGTGAAGCCCAATGTAAGGGTGAGCCTGGTATGGGTGATGCCATGTTTGAGGGTGAGCCCAGAACATCAGTGAAGCCCGAGGTTCGGTGGAGCCTGGTATGGTGAAGCCCAAGATAAGGGTGAGTCTGGTACGGGTGAGCCCCTGTGTCGGGGTTATCCCAGGGCATCCGTGAAGCCCGAGGATCGGGTGAGCCTGGTATGGCGAAGCCCAAGGTAAGGGTGAGCCTGGTACGGGTGAGCCCCTGTATCGGGGTTATCCCAAGGCATTGGTGAAGCCCGAGGTCCGGTGGAGCCTGGTATGGCGAAGCCCAAGGTAAGGGTGAGTCTGTTATGGGCGAGACCGGGTATAGAGGTGAGCCCCGGACAATCGGGGGATCCCTAGATTAGGGGGAGCGGTGTATAGGGGAGCTTTCATAAGAGGTTATCCCATGTGTAGGGGAAGCTTGGGTACGGTGAACTCTGTAATTTGTGATACCTAGAATAGGGGAGCCCTTGTCACCAAAATAAGTTTAAGATATCACATAAGGTAGGTATGCTCTATTCATTATTTATGAGTTTAGGTAAAGAAATTTGTCAGATTTCACCAAAAAACTGCTTTCCCCATGTGACTGCATTGCAGAGAATGCACTAGAACGAACTACTCAATTAATCTTTGAGTACCGCCTGTCATGGAGGCCAGCTACCCTAAAAAAAGGAATTTGACTTTCTGAAGTTGGAAGAAAACATCTGAAAAATAAATGTTAATGAAATGTTTTTCGATGGAAATTCTGATTTCCCATCAGCTGCATAACTATTAAAAAAACATGACAACTTAGGCACATACTCACATAATCGACGACCGAAACGTGGGAGAGCAGAGATTTTACTTAGATAGTACTATGGGAAATGTAAAACGAGTTGCCTGAATCCTGATTAGCTGCAAAAGAACCTGAACACTGGATACACACCATCGAATGCAACTTTGCAACCTGTCCCTCAGTTCAGTCTATGATTATTGTGCAACAGTTTGTGGTACATTTTAAAAATCTACATTTACTCAAAACAGGCATAATTGGACCGCAAAAAAATAATTATTGAACTAAGAAACTATAACCATTTTTCTTCAGTATCAAGTAGACGGGGGGAGGGCTGTAGTTATGGCAAATCGGTTTTTAAATCAACTAGGAAAGATTTAGTAAGTACTCAGGGTTGGTTTTTGATTTACCTTTCGAGACATATTTAAAAGGTACGAAATTTGGGGATTTTTCGAAAAAATCCCCATATTTTCGTACCCCCGAAATTTCGATCCCCAAAATTATTTCCCTCAAATTAGTTAATTGCATATTTGTGATTTGACTAACAGTGCATAGAATATGGTATTCCCAGACAAATTTCAATAAGTTTATCAGTGCAGAAGAGTTTAAAATATATAAAATGCAGTAATTCCAAATTAAATAAAACCTTCAACACTCAACTTGATAAAAAGGATCTTGTACTAGAAACTCAACTACATCGATCACCTCAGTGATATTGGCCTTTCTGAAGTTCTGATTTATTCCCAGAAGTTACCTTATTTTTTCGAATTTGAAAAAAGGCGAAAATCCCCTAATTTAATTTGGTGTACGAAATTTGTGGATTTTTGAAAAAAAATCCCCGTATTTTCGAACTCCTAAAATTTCGATCCCCGGAATTATTGTCCCATGTTATTTTGTCTCGTAAGGTAGTAGATACGAAAGCTGCAAGAGCGACCGGATAGAATGGTTTGCAGATAACAGTTGCCATCAACAAAGCTCTGACGACGAACGGGAATGGTATGCCGAGAAAGCAGATAATAAAACTTCCGGACTACTGTTTTTTGTAAAAATGTTCTAACAAAAAAAATACTAACTTTTTTATCGTATTTTTTCAAAACATTTCAAATGCCTAATTGCCCCCCCTCCCCCTTGGTAGAAATCCAGGAAAAGGTTAACTGCTCCCCCTCCTCCTCTATTCTATACTGAAGAGTACCCGTTTTGAATAACTATTAGTATGGATGGCCAGCATAAAGCAACGGGTGCTATGAACTGTCCGTAATTATGAAATAACCACGATGACCAAACATATTGCAAATATGACAGTAACATTAAAGATGTGACAGAGAATAATATTGAATACAGATCATCCGATGGCAGTTGGTTTAGGGATAACCTCAACCTTGGTAGTAATATGCCAGTACTATGGCATGCCGGAATTCGGAAGTAAAGAATCAGGAATAGATGTAATTTCCCAACTGACGACACTTATCTGATTCTGAACATTTCAGACAGTATAATATATGATGTACTGAACATTTCAGACAGAATGACATTGTGCGTCCCACAACATAATGGGACTGCTGTATAAGTCTAACCAGGAGTTCTCATAAGACAGTTTAATGTGTCCGGGGTGCACCACACCCTCTTCCTGGATACATGTGCGAGGTGGTGGCAACATTTCAATGCTTGTATCGAGTACACTGCCAGCACCACACATTGGAGCAGCGCCTGGGTGCGGCGATCCAGAGTCCCCAAACGAGACGCTGCCCTGTGCCTTTCACTGTCACAGCGCGTGTTTCAACGTGCAACGTTTTTATTTCACATCTTTCAGTATCTTTCGTTTCAGTTTAACATATTTTGAGTCTAAATTATCCACATGTAAGTCATTCATTGCGGATTCAACAACTTATGTATAATTGGTCGCTATCAAAATTAAAAAGGTTAGTCGTTAGAGATCGTTCACATATTACGTAATCACCTAGGGAGAGGGGGGTTCTGAATGATTATGTTACATGTTATTGTAACAAATACAAGTACTGTAAAGTTGATTCCGAGGGGGAGGGGGGGGGGGTAAAATCGTCCAAAAATTGATTACGTAATATGTGAACGATCCTTTACTATAGGTAAATCTAATGCGTTTCGTTCTGGATTGGTTTAAAAACAAGATTGAATAATTCAACATGAAACTTTAAAACGTCCACAAAATACGATGGCACTCCTTCGTGCACCTTGCATGCTTTAGGTGAATTTTATACTAATTTGGTATAATACAGAGATTATTGAAGCATTGAAGTATTCATTAATAATACTAGTCGGTTCCCGTCCTACGGACGGCGAATGATGGCAGCCGCATGAGCTAACGGCCACATGTCCCTTTGACAGTGATTTGACCGAGCGAGTTTGCTGGGGAAATTCGAAACTTAAATTTCTTCGAAAAAAAGCTTCCAACGCCCCAAACGGTAACCCAATATTGCTGACAAAATTCTCAAAACCTTTACTCATCATAAGCAACTCCATAGCGAAGGAATTTTGAAAAAATTCGAAAATCTATTTTTCAGAAAAAAGGGCGTGGCCTCCCACGCCCCTTAGGAACAATAATTCGAGTCTAAAAAATTCTCAAAACTTTTATTCATCATAAGCAACTTGATGGCGAAGGAATTTTTGAAAAAATTGAAAGTTTAATTTTGAAAAAAAAAGGGCGTGGCCTCTCACGCTCCTCAGAGTGACCCAATAATTCCGGACAAAATTTTCAAAATTTTTATTCATCATAAGCAACTCAATGGCGAAGGAATTTTGAAAAAACTCGAAAGTTTAATTTTTGACAAAAGGGCGTGGCCCACCACGCCCCTCAGGGTAGTGGACAAAATTCTCAAAATATTTATTCATCATAAGCAATTCGATGGCGAGAGAATTTTGGAAAAATTCGAAACTTTAATTTTTGAAAAAGGGCGTGGCCCACCACGCCCCTCAGGGTGGCCGAGAAAATCTCATATTATTTTTCTGATTTATTATAAAGTTTTTGCAACACGATGAAAAAAGAATTTCGTCGTCACTTGAAAAACGAATCGCCATAAATAAATAAATATATATATATTAACAACACGCATTATATATAGTAAGATGTTTCTGGGTGAAAGACTAATTCATTCATTCGATTGAAGTGAACATTCGTGTGCTTTATCACTCAGAAGTGTCACTTGATAGCAAGTTTCACCCGGTGACAAAAGGTTTTGGTTGCAAGCAAGTCGAGCCTCATCGGGGAAAGACCTTAAAATACGGCGTCTTTCACCTCAAAATTTGCGGTGAATTAAATCCATGGGACTACACGGCCCCCTGCCGGCGCATTTCTTGTGCCCTTTGTTCCGGTATGCAGGCGCTTAATTTCCTGTTCCCCGGGGCTGGTATAAAACATGCCGTCATTTGATCGTTGACCATTGTCCGTCTCATTTACTGACATGATGAGTTGACGATAAAACACTGCTATCAAGTGTCACACTGTCACATCATAATACCAAAGTACCAATATCATTGAATCAATTTTATAAATATTCGTTCATAAGTATAGACTGAAAACAATAATTGTGCTCATTTTCTCTAACATCGGCGAGCGCTTAAATTTCAGGAAAGTTCGCACGTGATCACAAATCGCACGTGCATTTTATTGCGCGCGCAACACCTGCCATGTTCTGTTTGCGCGCAACACCTGCCATGTTCTGTTTCCCGTTTACGCGCGTACCCATTCATTCTTGGTTGTTTCCTTTTGAGTTGTGTGTGATATCTCGTGCTCTTATTTATCAAGCGTTTCCATTTATGACAATAATTATATCATACGAAATCGCATTATTTTCTGTCCTTGCAAGTTTCTGCAGTTTGAGTTTATATTGCTCAGCTATCACAGTCAGAGCTCACTTTAAAATAATTTAAAAAAAAACTTGATCAAGGATTTCTCATGGTGACTATTGATATTCAACCAAATGCAATGTACTTCCTGGGCGTCGAAATATGTGATTTTAAGATCAACCTTGCCAACTTGAAGATAAAGAGAAGGATTACTAACCAAGATCGAAGGGTCGGATATCGTAAATTAATCAGGTACCGGGACAAAATTTCATCTCTCACTTTCCTCAGTACAATTGCTAAGGTCAATCATCATTGATCGAACTCAAATTGCTCATTGTCAATTGTCTCTTATTTAATAGAAAAATGTTAATTTGATCGAAACCTACTCAAATTTGATGGAGTTTCCTAGAAAATCGTTAGACATTCGTGCACCTCTTGTCCTTGACAAATTTGGTAAAATATGATGAAGATTATGAAAAAGAATCAATTTCCAAATTTCTACATTAGGGTGGACAGAGGATCGAACCGGAACACCAGTAACTCAGTAAGCTAGCTGCTGTGCACACCGTACCGGATGCCACTACACCAAGCTATATTGGCGCGAGTGATATTATAAAGGAGCAGTTGAATGTATGAAAATGGATCAGCATACATACACACATACCAAATTCCGTCGCACCACCTATTTCAGATTTAACAGTACGCGTAAAGGTAGTATACACACAACCCCCACAAAACACGATCAATGAATAAAACATTATTTTAGTACTATTTTTAAGCAAAATAGTAAAAATTATAGCTATGAGAAATGAAAATCTGCCTATGTAAATTTTGGCCCCCCGTAGTTTTCAAAAGCCCCCCCCCCCTAGATTTTTTCTAGGGGGGCCTTGGCCCCCACTAGCTCGAAAAAGTGTGTAATGGCATGATTAAATCTTACGACAAACAAGTCAGCAGAACCTAAGTCAAGTAAGTATAATAGCTTTATAGAACGGCAAGTCGTAGAGCTGTCTTCAAAGGAACGGTATTATTTCCTTTTCAGTGCCAATATTGAATAATTTTAGTCAACGTATGCGCTGATTCGTACTTTATTCGATATCACCCTAAATAGCGTATATATCCACTATCCAGTACCTATACCGACTTTGCTGTAACATTTGAAATTTCCATTTATGCGGCTCAGCATGACTCTGATTATCGGATTATCGGAAAGCAGCTTAAAAAGTTTACGGATCATCCGGGTGGGTCGACTGAGAGCTGGTCATTACCTTTTAAATTGTCAATTATGCGAGTGTGCAGCTTTTTCTCGCGCTCCTTGTCCCTCATTGGTGCAAACACACGTACCCGTACGGTATAAGACTATCAGAGCCCTTATCAGAACCTGCACTATCTCGACAATGGTAGTGAATTAAGCCAGCCTATCCAGCTTGGTTTGATTTTTTTGAATGATAAAATTAATTTGATATAGTCAGCTGGTCATATAAAGGAGAAAAGGAGAGATACCGAGAACATGGACCTGATCTCAAAATACATTAAATCTTGAACTGAACATCGAGCAACAAATTAAAAAAGTACCTAGTACGAGACAAATTTATATTGGGTACGAAATTTGGGGATTTTTCGATAAAATCCTCTTATCTTCCTTCGCCACAAACTTCCAATATGACGTCTTAATCATACGTTAACATGCGTAATATTCCCAAAAATATCCCTAAATTTCGTACCCCAAAATTTCGATCCCCGGAATAATTGTTCCAAGTAAGGTAACAAAAACAGGTATATAATTATCAGGCATCAGAGGGAAGACTAACCTTGTGATTTTGGAGGCAGAAGCGAATAGCGATCTTAAAAAATAATTATATTTACCTACGTGACGTCATATGATTATGCATTATACCGGCCACCGGGTGGGCCAAAAAGAACGTTACAAAAGTAACGCGCTGTAACTTTGGTTGTGTTTTGAGTTTCTTGATGAAATTTTAGAATGTCATAGGTATAGGCTGTAAGTTTTTGCACCAAAAATTTGGAGTGTCTAGCACAAAAAATGTCCGAGTTATCAACAAAAAACCGGTTTTTCGGCTATATTTCAATATTCGAGAGTCAATAACTCGGCTTGTGTTCGGGGTTTCTTGACTAAATTTTAGGAGGTCATAGGTATAGGCTATAAGTCTTTGCAACAAAAATTTGAAGTCTCTAGCTCGAAAAATGTCTCAGTAATCAACAAAAAGCGGGTTTTTTGTCCCTACCTCTGTTTCCTTGCCCATATCTCTGTTTCTGGGACTCAAAAATGTTAGCAACTCCAGGGTCATATTGGTCAGATGTTGCCCGAAATATCCTGAAAGTTTCATCAAGATTGCTCGAAAAACCTCGGAGACATGCGCCCCTTTGTAACGCAAAAAAGTGTACATACGCAAGCGTGCATAGTTTTAACTTCCTCAAAGACACAGTAATTACGCGCTATACACTTTTTGGGTTACAAAAAGGTGCATATCTCCGAGGTTTTTCGAGAAATATTGATGAAACTTTCAGGATCTCAGGATATTTCGGGCAACATCTGACCAATATGAGCCTGGACTAGCTAACATTTTTGAGTCCCAGAAACAGAGATATGGGCAAGGAAACAGAGATAGGGGCAAAAAACCCGCTTTTTGTTGATAACTGAAACATTTTTCGAGCTAGAGACTTCAAATTTTTGTTGCAAAAACTTATAGCCTATATAATATCTACGACCTCCTAAAATTTGGTCAAGAAACTCCAAACACAAGCCGAGTTATTGACTCTCGAATATTGAAATGTGGCCGAAAAACCGGGTTTTTGTTGATAACTCGGACATTTTTTGTGCTAGACACTCCAAATTTTTGGTGCAAAAACTTACAGCCTATACCTATGACATCCCAAAATTTCATTAAGAAACTCAAAACACAATTAAAGTTACAGCACGTTACTTTTGTAACGTTCTTTTTGGCCCACCCGGTATAAACACAAACCTACTGGATGCTCTGCACCTGGACTCTGATGAATTCAGTACAGAGCCATCCGAATTTTGTGCATCTGAATTCTGTCTATCTGAATTTAATACATCTCAATTGAGGTAATCACGTTTTGGATTCAGTGAACCTGAATTCAGTACGTCGGATTTCAATTGAATTTGCTTTGAGATTACATCTCACGGAATGAGAGCGTTTCACAGGTGTGATAATGTAAAATGTGATCTAATATGAATATAGCTGCTATTAAGGAAATATAAGTAATAAAGCTATAGAATAATATTAGTTGTAGCTAGGAAATCAAACCACAGTACAGCAGTACATATGAACAATGAACATAAGTGCACTTATCTTCGAGGATACCTGCATCATCTTAGTATCTGTTGCAATTTTGGCATATTAGTATCTTGCCAATAAAACATGGTACATTTGACATGATACACATAAGCCCGCATAACTTTAGAACTTTCAGCTATGATCCAAGTATGAAAATCAATTCTGCAATATGTCTTCACGATGAACGTCAAGACACGTTGATATTAACTTATTGATAAAAGAACAGATGCTCTAATGTAACATGTGAGCAATTCCCACTAACAATGAATTAGATCGAAATAAATTCTAAATAAAAATTTACGAGTGTAGGTATTCAAGTTCAAATAAACTGAGTCCTCAAGCTCTAGGAGCATGGGTATTTTTACCCATAAAACTAATAGAGTAATGTTAAGATTGATGTGTTTCACTTTGTAAATCAAAATTTATATGCAAGTATAATTCTATCACTGCCGTGTTAATTCATTGAAGAATTGAATTCAAATAAACGGCTGGAATTGAAGTTCTGGAATATGAAAAGATTATCATCTCGCTGAGATCAGCAAATCTCACGTCCTAGCTCTCTTAACCTCCTAGCTTAACACATTCTTTATCACAATTAATTAAGAACATTATATTCTAGAGGATACATCATGTTCTGGGGGAGACATTTTTTGGCCCCTGACTTTGCCGTTTTGAATTATATGGCTAAATGGGGTCATGAAATCTGGGATATTGGATAACTTTGGCAGTTTGGCTTATTTATGTGACCTTAAATATCGTGGAAGACCGTTGTCCTCAAGCAATAACCGATACATTTAATAAGTAGATATTTAGATAAGCGAAGGGACTACAATCATATTAATTCTAAAATTCAAAGCATGGGAACAGGGCACAGGAAGATGCATAAAAATGGCTTCTGCTTTGTTGAATTTAGCAAAATGCCCAAATAGCTTGGATACTCAATCAACTCTTTAACAATGCGAACAGGCGAACTGCGAAAGGAAGAACCAAATAAAGAGAACTCCGTGTATAAATGTACACTGTACGTGCGCGCTGTAACTCTACCCTGTCACGTGATCATGTATCTGACTGCTGGCACGTGCCATCTGGACGCGCGCGCCTGTGTACTCCTTCAGTTGTACAATTTGCATTTGATTGCGTAACTCGTTCATCGCTATTTCGTTGTCTGTGGGTACTTTTGTAGGCACTCTCGTTTTCCTGATAAGAAAATCGAAGAGTGGAGAGCTTCATTGAAGAATTAAGCCTACGGAGTATCCATATTAACAGTTTCCTCGGATGAGCTGATGTTTCCTTATTAGCTTATTCGATCATCCATGGGGCCACGGCACTCAATCATTAACCGACAACTTAAACTCAATAGATTAAATTTGTTTTTTACAGTAATTGAAGCTTCAAAAGCTCCACAAGTTCATCAACAAAACGAACTCATTCTTAGGGCCGGATTACACAATTTTCGTGTTAGGTCGACCTAAGGGGCTCCAATTTTAAGGAGGAGCTCTAAGGAGCACCTCCTGTAGGTCCTCCTTTAGCAAAATCGGTATTACCCAATTCGTAAAGGTCGACCTAAACCGTAAAGGAGGAGGTCGTCCTCAAACGCTAAGGAGCATGTTAGGAGCAGCTCCTCCTTTGACACTTTCTGGGATTACCCAAATTAAAGGAGCAACTCAGTTAAGGAGCAGCTCCATATATGGTAGAGAGCACCATATAAGGGAAGTCATATGGAAGTTAAATTAAATCTAGAAATTAGATGCAAATTGAATCTGTTAGCAAACTAAATTATAGATGGGTTTGAATGTGCTCGGTGCCAGTAAAATGGATTTTACTGCTAGTCAGTGAATTTCTTGCAATGATGATTGATGGGGCTCGTTAAAAAATAAACATGCCTTATCAGTCAATCATACACAGTTGCTGGATAATAGACCTATTGTCAATTCGAGTGACTGAAGCCTACGGTGGGGCACTCACACAGTTCCCAAAAGCATGAGAGCTGTCACTGCCAGCTCTGTTTACCCTAATTGCTGAATTGAGATTGAATACTTGAATATAAATACAAATGTTGTACACAAATTACAGAGCTTATTATCGGTCTAACCGTTAAAAATTTTACCGTTTACGAATCCCAATAAAACACACCACATTATGGAGGTAAATTGTTTAATGATTTTGGCTGTTTTTGCTTGATTACAGCCGGACCGCGAACTAAGCTATCAGCAAATTGAATCATTGAATTTTATCTCTTCTCTTGTGACAACGATGTAGCTGCAAATTATTATCACATATAACTTGTGATTTAAGGAGCACCTACTGGTTTTAAGGACGAGCTGGAGGTACCTTAAAAATTCGCCGTTTAAGGAGCAGCTAAAGGACCAACTTAAGGACGAGGTAGATTGGGTAATACCGATTTTTCGGGAATTTTAAGGTCGACCTAACTCGCTAAGGAGCACCTTAAAATCGCCTTAAAGGAGCAGATTGGGTAATACGGAATTTTAAGGTGGACCTTAAACTGCAGTTTGGGCCGTTTTAAGGAGCACCTAGGGCTAAAGGTCGACCTTAAACGGTTGTGTAATCCGGCCCTAAAGATCGCTCATGACAAACTAATCACGATTCATTGCTGGGCCAACTGTTGCTGGCGTGTCCCTAGAGAGCTAGAGCATGACCCTTATATGGTTTATTGCTAGTATGTTCATTGTGAAGCAGTTAACATTTTGAAAGCTTGAAGTGAGATAACCGTTCTGATTTTCCACTTTTCTGGTGAATTTTATCTATGCTTAGTCCCATTAAAGTACGTTTACACGGTACCATTTAGCATTTTGGAAGTTTTGTACACCGTTAACAATTACGTAGAGTTTTGGAGACTGGAGGTAATGCTTGTTGAATCAGGAAACTCCGGCTTGAAAAGCAGTGAAATCCAGAGCTTTTTGGTAATTATGGTTTCGCCTTAGACTGGCAAGAAGCTTAGCCTAAAACTGAACTTCTCATAATGGTGTTTTATCGTCAAATTTTGGATTAGATCGTAGGACTGTTAAAAAACTAGATTTCTTATCTGCACCGACTTATAGTTTCAAGCTATAGGTGACGTCATCAACTCGCATTATGAGTCATATTCTTCGCCCACATATAGTGGATTTTGGTCTAAAAATTTGATAGTATTATCAAAGCTTAAAGTAGTCGATGATTTGATATTTTGATATTTTAGAGAGCATTTTTCAATCTAATCCCGATGCCAATGCAACTTCATTCGATTTTCAGAAGTCAATCCGCAATCAAAGCTATCTTTGATCATGTTTCTTTATTTTTTAAATTTACCTTAAAGTTTGGACATGTAAATTAATTTTTGACCTCATCCAGATGACAATATATGGGATGATGCGAAATAATCCAGTAATATTGTGCTATATCCAAATCCCTGTTGCTGCTATCTGCTTATCTGGCAATTAACTATTAACTAATTAAATTTGCATGCCAACATTATCTCAAAACTTTCATAATTAGCGTTTTGTAAACGTGAATATCAAATTCACATTGAGCACCAATTATCCTAAGAATAAAATATTGTTTTGATGTCGATAGGAATATCACATACAGTAAAGCAGTAAGAGAATAGAACATCATCTCATAGATAATGCGAAATTGATAGAATGTAAATTCCTACACTCCATCATTTCATATCATAGCTAGCCTTTCTGTTATCAATTCTTTTGCTTCTTTGCTTTGTCACTGCTCTGAAAGATTTCTATTCTTAGAATGGTGAAATCACGGCATGTAGACTGTAGTCAACGTTCCCTTACAAAGTTAGGCGTTTGACAGAGTAGGCACCTACCACCTTGTCGAAATGTTGAAAATTTGAGCTTCCGAACTTCCATAGACCATAGATACCTTAACCTTTATTCTATTCATAAGTTCATAGTGAGATAGTGGAGGGATAATGCTAAAAAGTTGTTCTTGATCCTGTTTACATTCATCCTCTAGGCATGGTAATAGGTAGTAGAAACGACTAAACAGTAACTCTTTTCAATTTTTCAACAGATGGCAGTTATATTGTACATGTTTGGTATTTTTATTTCAATTATTGATTATCCTAATTATTTATCAATTTCTTGCCCAATCTGCCATGTCATTTTGAAATTGTTATCACTTATTTATTGATCATTAATTTATTTATTTAATTTTTCATTTATTTATTGATTTATTATCTTTTCAATAGGTCCATAACTCAGTGACTATGTCACTGAACCCTATTTCAAACAGTTGAAATCAGGCGTTGCATTATCCGTTAGCAAAGTCCAGCTACTTTTTCTTTTTTCATCTAGATAAAGAAATCTGGTTCGATTGTTGTTTGCACGTCACAATATAGTGCAGTGCCATAGATACTTCACACTCATGCTAGGGACACTTCTCACTACTGTCAGTGATACGTCATACTGGTTGAAGTGAAACGTCAGACTGGTGTCAATGATACGTCAGACGGGTGTCAGTGATACGACAGACTGGTGTCAGTGATACGTCAAACTGGTGCCAATGATACGTCAGACGGGTGTCAGTGGTACGCTGTACTGGTGTCAGTGATATATCATACTGGTGTCAGTGATACGTCATACTGGTGTCAGTGATACGTCAGATTGGTGTCAGTGATACGTCAGACTGGTGTCAGTGATACATCATACTGGTGTCAGTGATACGTCATACTGGTGTCAGTGATACGTCAGATTGGTGTCAGTGATACGTCAGACTGGTGTCAGTACTCAGTGATCAATAAAACTGGGGTCAGTGATACGTCATACTGGTGTCAGTGATACGTCATACTGGTGTCAGTGATACGTCAGCCTGGTGTCAGTGGTACGCCGTACTGGTGTCAGTGATACATCATACTGGTGTCAGCGATACACCAGACTGGTGTCAGTGATTATACGCCAGACTGCTGTCAGTTATACGTAAGACTTGTGTTCTTGTGTCAGTGATACGTCAGACTGGTGTCAGTGATGCGTCAGACTGGTGTCAGCTATACACCAGACTAGTGTCAGTGATCGTCAGACTGGTGTCAGTGATACGTAAGACTTGTGTTCTAGTGTCAGTGATACGTCATACTGGTGTCGGTGATACGACTGACTTTTGTCTGTGATACGTCATAGTAGTGTTGGTTTTATAGCGATGGCGCGATGCGTCAGACTGGTGTCAGTGATACGCCATGCTAGTTATTTTTCATATTAGTTCTGTCGCAGTAAAATACTAACCAACTCCTTTTTGAGGTGGCAAGAATGATGAAAATATCGCCTCAACAACGACACAAGGGAACAGTCTGCCTCGGAGAAATGGAAGTTAGTAAATCATTAATTCGAACTCTCGAATAACCGTTGCTAAGTATTAATAACATGAGACCATGTCGTGACGTCCCAATCAGACTATCGTAAAACATAATCTAGCTCTCATATCCACAGACTTCTGTACTTATGTGCCCCCGACCGCGGAGACATGCGACATTTTGCATTTTCACACCTACAGTTGAAATGCATTTATTCAAGTATATTAATAGAATTTAGAATCACGTGAGATGTCCCAGGCTCCGTATTATTAAAACTTATTAAATGTGCAAAGTAAAGTCGCACGTGAATAATGTTTGTCTGTAATTCCGTATACAATTAAATTTGAGCTTGCCAAGAAGATATCAAGAGAAAGGAAGGCTAAGCCGGGATAAGTCGCGCCGTTGCTATGGATACAGATATTCTGCACGTGCAGATTATGATTAGTTCTATGCGAGTGCTTTCTGATACGTTGTTGATTGCTGCATTGTAGTATTTGAAAGAACGACGTGTTTACTGTTTTGTATTTGAAATTCAAGATCTAAAGATAGAGAGCGGGTATGGCTGGCATGGTGGAGGCTATTTCCGATAGCATCTCTTCATAAATCTGTGACAGACGTCAGTCGATTTAAATCAATGCTGAGTTGATATAAACGGAAATAAATGTAAATGTAGAGCAATACAAGATTGGCCAAAAGCAAAATCAGATTGAATCGGATTTGGGCATAGTACATTGCGAATTTGGAAAACTGCTCTTGCCGTGAATCAATGCTTAATTCAACGTTCAGTATGAGTACGATACTCGTTTTTTTTTCAGATTTGACTTCATGATACAATTGAAACTTATAATTATCAAAACTTGCCTGGTCCAGCATTACTAAAAGTAACCAACGAATTTGCTCCTTCGTAAACTTTTTTATGAGCTTAGTATTTGGTTCTGTATTATCTAGCGAGCCCAACGGGCCTGCTAGTATTTCTTATAAAATTCTCCGGGCCTCTGATAATACCCGGCCCTTTTCAATTAAGTGTCTCGTCTACCTTGGTCGGATCCAAAACGTAAAAGCTTTGAGCTTAATTGCCGCAGTCCGTCGATTAAGATCATCATTACGACAGCAAATTAATGAATTAAAGGTACCTTCTCACTTTGACAATGGTACGAATTAATATTCCTTATAATAGAGGTGTTGGGAAACCATGATTTTGATTTGCATGGGAATTTTGTGGTTCTGATTTCATCAGCTCCCAATACTAAGTCAATATTATCCAAACTATCCAACCTGCAGTTCAGCTATTATTTTATGGTAAAAGCCTGAGGGATTTTAGCTGGACTACTAGAGTGCTCCGAAACGAAATAATAAAAATGACCAACAAAATGTGCCCTTACTGTTACGCCAACTGAACCTTCATTAATAAACTCATTGCTCATGAAGTTACTTAGTTACCTGGAAATGAGAATGAGCAGTGCACAAACAATATCCCCAGATGACAGTTACCAGTGGCTACCATTGGATGGTATGTAACCACTTTAGTGGTCACTGACCCATCAAGGCACCTGCAATGCTGAAAGTTGGCATATGCTTACCTTTATGATGTATTTCACTGCCCTGAGCCACACCCCAGAAATACCGAAATGGTACCAACTATCTTTATCTTTATTTCGTATCTTTGTTAATTTGTATGATAATTGATTATGTTAGCACTGACCTTTCAGGATCAGGATCCGGACCGGACTCAGGTGACTGTCATGGGATCACTGGTGCGGGGATCTGTCTTCATCTGTAAACTCGGCAGCAAGGTCAGTTCTTTTCTCTCATTCATCTCTTATTTCTGACTTCTGGGATTTTCCTGTTAATCCGATCAACAAACTGTCGAAATCCTTTTCACCTTCTTGGGCCTTCTCTAATTCGGATGGTTCTAAGAAGTATTTGACATGTTTTAAATGGACTATAACCAATAACAATCTCCCTCTAATTCTGTTGCTAAGACGACGTTAAGCAAGTCCAATGCGTCATTCTGTCAAACAATCCTCAGATCAACGAAGAAGAACTGCGTCAAGGCGTACGGGAGTTCCTCGACACCAACAAATTCAACGAGGTGGAAATTCTTACAGTCAAAATCTTCAAGACCAAGACTGGGATCAGCAAAGGGTATGATTGCGTGTGGCGTGGTCAAATAGGAGTGGGCTACTGGGCTATAAATTGGCGTTGTTAATGTCAGCACATACCCAAATTTAAGGGGGAGGGGGTCCAATGGACCCCCTCCCCCTTAAATTTGGGTATGTGCTGACATTAACAATGCCAATTTATAGCCCGTCAAAATTTCGGTATATGTCCTGGTCAACTTAAATCCCCAAATTGTCTTTCCCAATTTCAAATTATCAGGCATGGACCCGGTCCATGCCTGATAATTTGAAATTGGGAAAGACAATTTTGGGATTTAAGTTGACCAGGACAATGGACATCTACCGACATTTTGAGGATTTCTTTTTCATAGGTCCAACATTGCCCATGTGAGGCCAAGAAGGTTATCTTCTGATTATTTCGATTCGTATCGACGAGCTGATCATTTCATCTTCAAGTCCTCAAATGGACAATATCGTAGCTCCGATCTCTGGGCTCAAATGTTGGTAACTGGTGTCCTGCCGTCCTGGCCATCCTGGCCATTTCGTATACCAAAATCATCGTGTTTTCAAAACTGTTTGGCCTGAAACCCCAATACAAGTTGAAAAGAAATAAAATGAGAACTCTAAACACCTACGTCCTACATAATACATTAAGCAAGTACCTACAAGCAAGTTAAACTTGCACCTTTTTCACCTTTTGACCACATTTAAGTGCTGTACTTATAAAATGAAAACCCTTGATCTCTTTATGCACTTCAGATATAATATTTTTATGATCCAGGAACCTAAAACGCTAAGATTATCTATTATGCTCTTGGAAACAGTACATAATGAACACTGAACCGTAGCGATAGATAACATCAATGATTTGCATTTCCTTTGTTTAGAAATGCAAAAATTTCAACATGTTCTCCATCTTTTTGGTCCTTGCATTATCAGCTTTGATACTCGGAAACTGCAATCGTTTCATTAGAACTTCGGCGAAATTTTGCACTCGCGTCGTCGGTGTTCGTTGTCACAATATCACAGAACTTGGCTCTTTTCTCCGTTACAAAACCCACCATTTTACACTAAGCGAGAAAGAAAGAAAATTTCAGAGCAACTGCTTTAAATCTAGAGACGAGTTGCTGATCCGCAGAACCATAACCTCCTACATTTCAAAGACTTTTTCAAATTCCGAGAATTTGCGAGCTTTCAACGAGTTAAACAGATCATTAAATCAAAACGTAATTTAGATATTGGTCGATTAGTAAGTTATCTTATACATAAGTTGAATAATTTTACCAGAAACTGTCTTGAAGTTAAAAATTAAAGATCGCCTCTTTAAAAAATAAATATTCGCATTTTACTGTACCGAAAGATGATTCGTAGACTACTCACTGCGTAAAAGACATGATTTGTGATCTTCCCATGAAATCTGCTGATTTATATGAGATAGGACATGTCATAACTTCATAATCATAACACGCAAACCAAACAGCAACCTGCTTATCTGAGAACGTGGGCCTCTGCTCGCTTTTCTATCGACGAATCAAACGATGATAAAATAATACTGACCCGCATTTGTATTTGGTGGGTGATAAACTGGCGAATGAGTTCCTGATTTAAATCCATTAATCGAGCTTTCCCCGGAACCGCTATTTCTTTTCCCAATACGTAAGACACCTTGCCCTGCACTTATGACTGATCGGTGTTCATGTAATGGACGCGTACAGTTCCCGGGAGCGTGATCACGAAATAGAATTAAGGATGGGTGACGGGGCGATGGTGGCTTAAAGGGTCACAGGGTAAATCTGGTCATGGGATGTACTTGCAGTGAGCACTGCGAATTAAAATTACAAGGATGTTGACTAAATTTCGCTGAAATTGAAATGTTACCTTTTGAGCTTACGCAATATATGCCAGCTTACCAGTAATTTATAGTAAGACCAATATACGGGGAATCATGACTTTGAACTTCAGCAGAGAAACCTTGAGCTGAGCTACCCACCTAACCATACCATTACTAAAATCTACTAAAAGATAAATATTATTCTCGAGGAAAGTTCGATACCGATACATACGTCATACTTAACCTAATAACCTATTATTGCCGTCTGCTGTCAATATAAAACCACGTGGCAGTTTGCTACATGGCGAAGTGGTAACCTTACATCGCAACTTACGTGGTCGAGTTTGATAACGCAAAGGATTGGGCTCTTATTACTAATTAACTTTCATTTATGATTGCTTTTTTGATAAACGCCAATTTCTCTTCAGTTACGGGTTCATTGAGTTGGATGACGATACTGCTTGCGCTCTAATGATTGAAAACGTGAGTATGCCTTTAATAACTGACCAAAAATCAGATCAATCGAGGAGATACTAATTGTACCTTGTTATTTAGGAGACACTGATTGTACCTCGTTATTCAGGAGACACTGATTGTACCTTGTTATTCAGGAGACACTGATTGTACCTTGTTATTCAGGAGACACTGATTGTACCTTGTTATTCAGGAGACACTGATTGTAACTTGTTATTCAGGAGACACTGATTGTACCTTTAATTCAGGAGACACTGATGGTTGGTGAAAGAGAAGTGATAGTCAGTCAGGCTGTAAGAAGACACTCGGAAGCTATGATTTGCGTGAGTTTCCTTCTCAATCATTGTCATTTTCAGATTCAGAATTGCAAAAAGTAGGGTGGTACCTGATATGATAAGAATGTGATATTTGCCATTAGCTATACTAGTCGGTTCCCGTCCTACGGACGGCGAATGATGGCAGCCGCATGAGCTAATGGCCATGTCCCTTACAGTGATTGCGGAGTTTGGGAGGAAATTCGAAACTTTAATTTCTGTGAAAAAAGCTTCCGCGCCCCCAACGGTAACCCAATATTGCCGACAATATTCTCAAAACCTTTACTCATCATAAGCAACTCCATAGCGAAGGAATTTTGAAAAAATTCGAAACTTTGATTTTGCGAAAAAGGGCGTGGCCTCCACGCCTCAGGGGTGACCCAATAATTCGGACAAAATTCTCAAAATTAGTATTCATCATAAGGAACTCGATGGCGAAGGAATTTTGAAAAAATTCGAAAGTTTAATTTTTGCGAAAAAAAGGGCGTGGCCTACCACGCCCCTCAGGGTGACCCAATATTGTGGACAAAATTCTAAAAATTTCTATTCATCATAAGCAACTCGATAGCGAATGAATTTTGAAAAAATTCGAAACTTTAATTTTGCGAAAAAAGGGCGTGGCCCCACGCCCCTCAGGGGTGAACCAATATTGTGGACAAAATTCTCAAAATTTCTATTCATCATAAGTAACTCGATGGCGAAGGAATTTTGAAAAATTCGAAAACTTTAATTTTTATGAAAAAGGGCGTGGCCGCTCACGCCCTTCAGTGTGAAAAAATTTCTCAATATTTTTCTGATTTATTATAAAGTTTTTGCAACATGATGAAAAAAGAATTTCGATGCCTACTTGAAATCGGTATCGTTACCCAACCATATATATATATATATATATATATTAACAACACGCATTATATAGTAAGATAAGATTAAGGAAATATTTTGGTTGCTCTATTGATCTTTTTTTTCTATTATATAATTAAGTAATGACAAACTCTTACAGGGGCGTGTCGAACTCATCTGTGCGCGGCTTTTCCATGCGCGGCGTAATCGTGCGCGAGCCGCTGCCTTACGGGCGCATTGAGCGCCGCGCACATCTGAGTTCGACACGCCACCGTTACGTGATAGCAATGATTCTTTACGGAAAGAAGTTTCATTGAAATATTGAAAGCCAACGAATGTAGATACACTGCACTTAAATCAAGCCCGTGGTTGACTGCCGTAAAGTGCTCAAAATTCAATAAAAAATCTCAATTTTTCAAAAATTTCCCTGTCCCTACTAATTTTCTTTTCGATTTACGGCTCTGGCTTAAATTTGCAGGTATCACCAAAACCAATTTGAACCTCTTTAGCCAGAGATTGAATTTTAATTTCCTGACTATCTTAGTTAACATTCACGTTTCTCCGACGCATTTAAGCATAACGGACAAATTACAATCTTGATAAAAATTCTTGCAATGATTACGGTCTCCATTTTCGCACCTAAAATTACTTTCTCCGCGTATTTATTTCTGTGAAAGATTATTAATATTTAAGTTTTCTCGGAAACGTTCCAATTTCTGTCGAACGAGATAAAATACTAAAACAGGAAAATAATGTCCGGATAATTGAGGTCATATAGATTGCGTTACTTTACTAGAAAGCTTTTATAATCTGCGATTGACGTGCGGCTGCGGTCCTATCACAATCATGGAGTCAATGGAGTTTGTGCGTCTAGAGAGGTTTTTGGCTACCTTGGTAAATTGTTATAAACGCCCACGGAACTATAATTCTTCGCTTATATAGACTTTTACCGGCCCAGTAATTTGTCCCAAGCTGTAAACTCACCTAGCCTGGTACAGCAACTGAACACATATTTTCATGAAATGGAAACTTTCAGTGTTGACTGAGAGGTTTATATTCCCAAAATTTTCTGTTCCTGACAACTTTTGTAGAGGAGAGACCAGAAAATTTGGTCTCGTGACATGATATATGAACTTTTTACAACCATTTTGACGAATATTTGACTGCTGAGCGCACAAGAATATACGGTTACGCGTAATCCGAGCACAATTCGTATTATCCGCAGAATTTAGCTAACTAGCTAACTATGCATTTTTAAAACACTACATTTCACAGCGGATAGAACACACGGAGATAGCTGCTGACCGAGCAACGAGGAGGGACTCAAGCCACTCGAGCTGTGAGGTGGGATATTATTCTGATAGCTCCAAAAATATGATATATACCTACGTTCCATCGATTATTTCCCTCCCCACTGGCCTTTTTCGTCCTACCGAAAGGCATTGAGGAGGGTTGGCAGAGATCGTGGTTGGGGAAGGTTAGAAATAGGATCTGTGTAGTGTGTATAGCAGGTTCAGGATTGCAATACAACTACTGTTATTTTGGAAAGTGCCCGGATTGCTCCTTTATAATATCATTCGAGAAAATGTCCCTTGTCCGTCCGGTGTTCCCCCCCCCAAAAAAAACACAAATTTCTTAATTTTGGGGCTGTTGGTTGTCGAAAATGTAAATCTTATAGGCCGACCAGGCCCATCCGTGCCACATGTTCAAACTATTTTATATTATGACAAAATCTAAATGAAATTAGGGCTGTTGATGAATTCGTGTACTACTAAAATTTTTGGAGTGAGTTTGGCTATGGATTGGAGAAAAGGCTTCGGTTATGACTTATGTACTTAGTTTAGTGCCAAACTGTATAACTATTCGACTAAGTTCAAGAAATACGGTGTGAAAAACGAAAATCGTCGGAACGAGTGACAACATTGATTCAGAAAACGAAATCATGAAATTTGAAATTCAGAAATAAAGTGATATCAAATTAGTGAACGACTGAAAAACTAAAGTAATAAAGTTTTATTTATACAATCACTATCAGTACATAAGTGTAATGATAGCATTATGACTGCGTGTTGTATCATAATTATAAGGTAACATCCAGCACTGCGGGGGAGGGAAATTAAGCGCCTGCATATGGGATCAACGGACAAATAAGAAAGTAAGAAATGCACCGGCAGGCGCAATTTTCTTGTTTAAGTTTTAAACTTCAGAGTTTAACCCTATAATTTATAGGATTAAGTTCCCTCATGAGCATGTTATGCATAAATAATGTGCAATGCGAAGCTTTTGCCAAAAGTCCACATTATATATGGCAATACCTTATTGAAAAACCTAATAGAGTAATAGTGCACTGAATAACTGCAACCTAGGGAGGTTCAAAAATCATATATTTCGTCAAATAATTAGGGAACAATGTGGAAAAGTTGCTCCTATTATCAATAACTACCAAAAAAATTTCAAGTCAAAATTCACTCCGGAATCACCGGCGCATGGCCACGCCTTTTTTTAGTGCAACCCTTCATTAATGTGATTTTGATAAACTCGCGCTAATGAGTGTGCACTGATCCAAATTGGGTTCTCGTAATTTTTTGTTCATAAAAACTCGCACCTATTAAATTACTGTACAAATTACAAATTACTACGAATTACAAATGTCAAACTCAAGGAAATATCTTGAATATCTTCCGGTTTAAATACAACATTTGTCACAGTACAGTAGTTGTTGGGGTTTCGGCCTAGCCTGGTGACTGGTGAGCTCAGTAAATGTCCTTGCTGAACGGCATGTTAAACAAGACACAGAAGCTGAGATGTTCCGTTCCATCGGGCAGCTGTTGTGTCAAATGTTGGTTTATAAAAATACAGATTAGGGAACTCAGCACACCTTCGCCATAAATACAGTGTTGGCCTAAAAAACAAGAATCAAATCATCTTTTTATAGAATAATCTTATCAGCTTCAAAATTAATAATAAAGGTGTCCATCTTACTATATATAATGCGTGTTGTTAATATATATATATATGTTAATATATATATATATGTGGCAGGCGTTAGCAACTTCAAGTAGGCAATGAAATTATTTTTCAATCGTGTTGCAAAAACTTTATAATAAATCAGAAAAATAATGAGAAATTTTGTCGGCCACCCTGAGGGGCGTGGGTGGCCACGCCCTTTTTTTCGCAAAAATCAAACTTTCGAATTTTTTCAAAATTCCTTCGCCATCGAGTTGCTTATGATGAATAAAAATTTTGAGAATTTTGTCCGAATTATTGGGTCGCCCTGAGGGTCGTGGCGGGCCACGCCCTTTTTTTCGCAAAAATTAAACTTTCGAATTTTTTCAAAATTCTTTCGCCATTGTGTTGCTTATGATGAATAAAAATTTTGAGAATTTTGTCCGAATTATTGGGTCACTCTGAGGATTGTGGGAGGCCACGCCCTTTTTTTCGCAAAAATTAAACTTTCGATTTTTTTCAAAATTCTTTCGCCGTCAAGTTGCTTATGATGAATAAAAGTTTTGAGAATTTTGTCCGAATTATTGGGTCACCCTAAGGGGCGTGGGAGGCCACGCCCTTTTTTCGCAAAAAATATATATTTTCGAATTTTCCCAAAATTCCTTCGCTATGGAGTTGCTTATGATGAGTAAAGGTTTTGAGAATATTGTCGACAATCTTGGGTTACCGTTGGGGGCGTGGGAAGCTTTTTTTCGCAGAAATTAAAGGTTCGAATTTCCCCTCCAAACTCGCACGGTCAAATCACTGTCAAAGGGACATGTGGCCGTTATATTAGCTCATGCGGCTGCCATCATTCGCCGTCCGTAGGACGGGAACCGACTATATTTATAATCAATGATATAAATAAAAAATAACTACTAAGTCACAACTTTTATATTACAGATTGAAAAGTTAACTAAGAATTAATGATGAATATAAATACAAACATTTTAGGCAGATATAAGCATTTACTACCAACTACTGACTACATATACCTACATGTCTCAGTATAAATTAGAGTTGAGGAGTTGAACGACATGATTGTCACATGGCAGAGGGACTGGAGGTTGCAGTACCTACTTTTAAAATAATATGAAATATAATATAGCACAAGGTATCCGACACTATAAAAAGCCAAGAAGCTGTTTTATACAAATGTCCTATTGCCCTGAGTGTAGCTGTAGTTGCCTGTAGCTTTTCTGGGGAACAGCTAAATCCTAATTGATGTGGAAGGTGTCATTCCTGAGTATTTATGCTACCAACTGCAGGTCACGTTTTCGGTGCAAACTGCTTCTGGCCGGAAATCATGATTGACGTAATGGCTTCGACCTCTCATGTCTCAACAAATAATATGCTATAGTCGGTACATACCGCAGTACGTACCACCTCTGCGCGCATTTATTCCCAAATTTCTTGTCATAAAAAGGTGAAGCTTGAATCTTGTTGCCTTTACTTTGTTTGCCTTGATTCTGGAAGATTGGAGTTCGACTGTGGTTGCTTTAACTGTTTATGTTGTAAATACGTAGTGACATGCTTCAATTGAGTTGATAAGGGGGCAGAGGGGTCTTCGGGGTGTCGATGGCCAAAATGATCTTAAAAATCTCCTCCTACATTTTATGGAGAATCGTCCTGAAACTTTCCAGATAATATGTTCTAGGGATCAAGACGAAGAGATTTGTACGACGGATTTTAATTGAGGCCTCAGAACCGAAAATATTCGATTTTGAATTTTTGTGACCGGAAAAAATCATCAAAATTTGGCTCCTTGAAAATTCAAAATCGAATATTTTGGGTTCTGAGGCCTAAATCAAAAATCCATCGTACAAATCTCTTCGTCTTGATCCCTAGAACATATTATCTGGAAAGTTTCAGGACGATTCTCCATAAAATGTAGTAGGAGGAGATAGATTTTTAAGATCATTTTCGGCAAATCGCGATTGAAGTTTGCGTGCGTACTGTAATTACAGGCAAATTCCTATAGCTCAGGCTAGGAAAAAGATTTTTTCTTCTGTAAAGTTTTTTCTGGTGCCTACGATGCTCCTCTATCATTTCTAGCCAAAAATTCCATTTTGACCATCGACACCCTGAAGACCCCCCTCTTGCCCCCTTAATCATTGGCCCTTGTTTAACGCAAGCTTCACCTCTTCATCTCCAGAAATTTGGAAATAAATGCGCGCGCAGAGGCGTTATGTACCGACTGCATTAGGAGGTGTATTTATGGAGATTGTAATATTGGGATGTTTCGGAAAAATCCTCATTTTTTCACACACCGTGACAGTTCAAAATGACGTCATTATCATGTGTTAGCTAAAGTAATGACTTGAGAAAGATCCCCAAATTGCACCCTACCAAATTTGTAAACACCAAAATTTCACTCCACATAAATGCATAAAGGTAGTTAGGATATGTTCCGGGGTAATACCCCGCGGAACATGCCCCAACAAATCGGTCATAGTACGTACCGCGGTATGTACCGACGTGTTGGGGTCTTACGCACCTATAAAGGCTATTACATGGCTCATAAGCCCTTATTTGCTACCATATACATCGGGGTATTTCTATATTATAGGGTCGGTCAGATCCTATAACCCCATGTTATGGGTCGACCCTCAGATCCTATAAGCCCCCAAGATTTTTGAACTGACTCAAAAATTTTTCAACTCCCTATTAAAATTTCCAACTTTACTGATCTTTACAGTTTACTCTGAATGGGGAATGATATTGATGCATCATTTGCAACGAAGGTTTCAACATCATATCAACTCTTCATGTATGCTAGTTCATCATGTTTTTTTATCCACAAACCACAGTACAGAAGCTGTAATAAATCGAATTTGCATAATTTGGATAATAAGGAAAGGAATAACTAAATATCGTGCCTATCATGCTCATAACATGCTCATAGATTTATGCAAGTGACAAACTCGAATGAATAATTCAATGACTCCGGATGGAGGATAGAGTGTCTCTAACCATTGGGCGAAACAAAATGTTCAATGATGGGGACGTCTTTGGGCAGACACTCTGTCCATCTGGAGCTCGCTTTCAATGATCAAGGACCTTCAGCCTCAGGGATATCTTGGGGAAGTCAAAAGATTCAATGATGTTCATAATAATTTAACGCCTTAAAACAAGTGCTCTGGGCTAACAATTCTTCAGGGTGATTTTGATGCACATGTCTGCACCACCAACATGTCTAAGACCATTGTATACGATTCTACCCATTCTGTAGCCCAAAATTCATTCTCAGACATTGAAAACCCAAAAATTTTGGGGATGCCCCCTAAATTTCTCTGGGGCTGCGCCCCCAGACCTGCTCCCCCGGATGTTTTTGGTTTATCTTGCCCAGCCCCCCAACTTGTGTCTAAGAATTTTCACTGATTTTCTGGGGGTTATTCGGGGAACGTATATTTTATGCGCTGATTAGTAAAGTGTCAATCGAATTTTTGCATAATTTGGATGGGACAAACATAGATCTGCATTCTGTGGTAATAGAATTTCTATACATTCCACGATGAACAAAATGTTCAGAGTGACGTCTTTATCAAGATTTACAGTTGTAGGTTGATGGCAAAATGCGTATAATTCTTCATGCATGACACACCACCAACGATTTAGCACTAATTTGTTCTGATCCGGCCCGGATGTAAATTTAAACATCAACCTGTCTGACGGCTGTATGCTACTTGTCAAAGTCTATTTTTCACGTTATTACGTATTTTTAGCGCGTTAATTTTTGTGGTTTCGCCATGTAATATCACCATAGGTCTCAGGAGTACCTAATACCACATTGTTTTGAACTCGGCTTCGCCTCGTCCAAAACAAACCATTATTGACCTCAGCTTCGCTTCGGCCAATAATGCGTCTATATATAGTTCGCGCTTCGCGCTCACTACATATATTTGGTATTAGGTTACTCCTTCGACCTATAGTTCTATACTATGCTGCTAGTAAATATGTTATTTTTGTCGGAGTGGTTTGAAACAGGAACAGTTATAACTACACGTTGTACGCTCGTGGTAAGATATTAAACTCAATTTAAGTTGCTGCGTTGTGCCGTGTTGCACCACTTAATTCACGCACTGAAATTTAGACTTCTTGGAGGAGGGCTAGCCTGGAAAGCTGTGCTAACTTGCAAGGCAATTTAGGTAGGGGTGTGGTGTAAAACAACACGAAGCAGCGAGGTGTTCTATAATGGTCATACACGAATATAGCTGGTAGGTGAGATGGACATCACGGTCATTTCAAGGGCTGAATGCCATCCAGCATTGGCATATCAAAGTATAAAACAGATTCGGATCATGCTTCGTGATTATCAGTCTTGGTTCTTCAATACCAGTCAAGACATGTGCTCTGTAACATAGGTCCGTCAAGCTTTTAGTCCTTAGCTGGCACCCTGGTCCGCTGTGTATGAACAGGGAGAGTCGCCGAGGGTCGGTCAGTGGACTGCTACTTTGCTCTGGTATTTACCAAAATCATGGTACTCTTGATTTGCGTAGTCTCAGTAAAAGGTAGTAATCAATGAGTAGATGAAGGGTTTTGTAACTGAGAAAAGGTGCGAACAGGATATTTTTATAACGAGTAAAAAGTACAAACTGTGATATTACGCGAGTGGCCGAAAGCCTGAGTGTGTACCTAATCACCAATGATAGGTTAAACCATCATTAGATTAAGGTTAAAAGGTTGGAAGTGTTAAACCAGGATATTATGCACACAAAGGTGAAGCCTGAGTACATAATATCGCATTAAGACTGAGGCCGAAGGGCGAGGTTTTAATTGGAAGTTCACACTTCTTACGAGTCACTCTACGGAATTATGTTCCGACCAAAACACAACGAAACTCGAAAGTCGAAAACAAAATCGAAACGCAGTTAAGTAATGAACTAATAAACACAGCGAAATTTTCCCTGACTGAGCCTTACAATGGACCATGTTGCAAACAACTGCATCTGATCTTGCGTATTTCGATTTGGAACCACCTTATTTGCCAGAGAGCTGATTGAATCGGTACTGCACTCAATAAGCATTTTTATAGCAAACCAGTGCCATAATGAATTGTTTTGAACTGCACAGCGGTGACTATAAAAAAGGGATTTGAAATACACTGCGAAACCCTGCTTAGGACGTACATAATATCGCATTAAGACCGAAACCGAAGACCGATGTTTTAATCAAAACTTCAAAAAGAGAACGGTTTGAAGTTTTAACGAGTTATTAAACTAAATTATGCGCCATACCAACCAATTTACAATTTAAAATGAGGATCTTCGCAAACACAAGGAAATATCTGTGATGACAATATGAAGGTATAAATTATTGCTTCCTTGCTTGATAAATTATTTTTCACTTAATCACATCCCCATAATAAATTGTTGTTCTCCCTTAGTTCACAATTAATTGTCTCGGCAGTGCATAAGTTGATAAACGCTGAGCTTACTATCAATTTTGAGTCATGACTTTGGGTTCATCTCAACTGCCTATTTATTCTGTGTGCATTTAAAACCTCAGGATTTTCTTAATGCCTTTTTATAATATTACTCTCCGGCTCTGGATCTGGGCAAAGCCCATTGCCCTAGGGGTTGTTGAATCTTAGAATGAACTTTTAGTACCTATCGCTTTTGTGAAATGGAATCCATCCTCTAACAGGCATTTCCTAAGAGTTTGAAAGGCTAGTGAAATTAATTCACCACTTTAATACCACCCTAGTTCGTGTGAAACTGAATGATATGCAAAACTATTTGATTTTTGAGTATTTCAATGAAGTGAGGTTTGAAACCATTAAAATTTGTTTGATGAGTTTTGGTGTTCATCGTGAATTCTTGCGAAAAATATAAATGATTTGTAAGGAGTAAAGACACTATATTTCAAATCTTTCGACTGAGCAAACGTTAGTTCTAAAGCATAACCAAATAAGGCATATCACTATTCACTACTGGTTGGAAAATGGGAACATTTTAAATGCTTTTAAAACAAGAAAAACAATACTTAACTTATTGAAATAATAATAGAATAGAACCATAGAATAAAACTGCTTGCATTGATTCATTATTCATCACCTATGAAAAAAATGGAGTTGCTTTCTTTGTTAGATTATTAAAATATAATACAAAATCCAAGATATTATTAGATAGTGTTGTTTGTGCTTTACTATTGGTTATTGTTTCAAATATAAAAAACATCAATTCTCGTAATGCGCAAAAACGGAATCCGGTGATTTCTACTTATTCTGTCCTGTTTTTGTGCGCAAGAAAGCAATGTACAGCAAAAGTAAATCTGCATCTTTGGTAGCCCAACGTTAACCAATGGCTGGGAATTAACTGTAGGGTTTTCGAGATAAACACTCGTCTGGGTTCGGCCCTGGCTCCTGATAGTCCTTCGACTGACAAGGACAACCACCATATAAAGCGATAATATCCTAATCATGGTTATATCAACCGAAGATTTGGGCCTCTTATCAAATAAATAGTAGGACTGTAAGGTATCAGCAATATGCCTCTCAAGTCTTAAATGGACGCCTGAAGGGTCTGATAAACGCCTGTCAACTGCAAAATATCATTTCCTTTGATTATGGACATTTTGAAATCCCGGCTCATCAGTGGTGAACTTCATCTGTGCTTAAAAGGATACCAAAAGCCTTTTTTGGTCAACAAAAAGGTGATTTAACCGTAAGAATTGGACAAGTTTTAAAAGTGGCCGCAAGATCTGAATATAATATGACTGCTGAGTGCTGCAGCGCCTGCAAAAATGAACAGTGGCACAATTCTGGTTTCACAACGTAATTTCTACATAACCAACCCCAGCTTCTACCAATTAACTATCCACAAATCGTTAATTCCGGGTGTTTCAGGATCCACCAGCAGTGTTGAGCAACTCCCCCCTCCAAACCATGGGGCAGATGATGGTCCCCAACCTGACTACCACTCCTCTCATCCCTGGCTCATCCCTCATTCCGGGCTCATCTCTTTCTTCTGACCCCTCGGAGCTGTGCCCCTGTTCCGCGTGTTTACCCCTGGGAAGTCAGCCCCTGGGGGTCGGGGGGACTAGCCCCGGTGCAGCTGTGGGGGGCTCCGCCCCCGGATCCCCCGTGTCTCCTGTGATGATGAGCCCCGCCCCCGTCATGCTGTACGCTCAGTCCGCGGGTATGTCTCCCCCCGCCCACTCCTCCTCGCACGCAGGCGGGCTCTCTCCAGCCTGCCCGCCTGCCGGCCCTCAAGTTGCTGTGCCACAAGTCCAGATGTCAGCAGTTAGTGGCACCATGGCTCCCGCTTATGGGTACCCCAACCCCATGGGCATGTCAGCGGCAGCTATGGGAATGTCACCGATGGGTATGTCACCGCCCATGGGAATGGCACCGCCTATTGGTATGTCACCCCCCACAATGGGTGGCATGGCGCCCTCCAATGGACTGATGAGCTTCTCACCCACCTCCAGCCCTCTCACTTACTCCATGTTGCCAGGTAATTCTCTCCCCCACAATTATTGATTGACAACTGTTTGTAAGTTTCATTGCCTTATTTAGTTATTTCACCAACTACCAGTGGTAAAGTATATCTCCGTTCCCATGGTTACTGTGGCAATGTGTAGAGCAGCGTTAAACCTTACGCCCTAAATTCGTTGCACTCTTTAAATGTAGTGAATTTAACCCGATCCCTTTCTTTTGAACGGGGCTGGAGATTTAACCTGACCGCCATCTTTTCGTTAAATTAAGGCTGGGGGTTTAAAACGACCCTCATCCTACAGTTGAAAAAGGCTGCGGTGTATAAACCGACCCTTAACTCCAGTTGAGCAAAGGCTGGGGTTTAACCCACCCCTATAACCCTAAACCCAGATTAATGAAGGTTAGGGGTTTAACCCGACTCCTATAATCCAGATTAATCAAGGTTAGGGGTTTAACCCGACTCCTATAATCCAGATTAATCAAGGTTAGGAGTTTAACCCGACTCCTATAATCCAGATTAATCAAGGTTAGGGGTTTAACCCGACTCTTATAATCCAGATTAATCAAGGTCAGGAGTTTAACCCGACTCCTATAATCCAGATTAATCAAGGTTAGGGGTTTAACCCACCCCTATAACCCAGATTAATCAAGGTTAGGAGTTTAACCCGACTCCTATAATCCAGATTAATCAAGGTCAGGAGTTTAACCCGACTCCTATAATCCAGGTTAATCAAGGTCAGGAGTTTAACCCACCCCATCTCGCAGGATCGCCAGGTTGTGGTGCCTCCTTTCTGTCTAAAGTAGTGGTTCCTCCCACCTATGTCCCCGTGTTCTACAACTACCATGCTCCCCAGTACATGCAGTACCCCTCCACCCCACTCCCAGAACCTCTTCCCTGCCAGCTCTGCACTGTCCTGCCCATGTGAAGATGCTCTGCCCATGTGAAGATGCTCTGCCCATGAGAAGATGCTCTGCCCATGTGAAGATGCTCTGCCCATGTGAAGATGCTCTGCCCATGTGAAGATGCTCTGCCCATGTGAAGATGCTCTGCCCATGAGAAGATGCTCTACCCATGTGAAGATTCTCTACAACCTTTCACCAATTATGTGAATTGTCAAAGCCAAGGTTCAAGAAATCTTTATTAAAGATTTAAAACCCTTCTTGCATTAATCATTAAATTTTTATATTATCTTGGCGCTGTAACGCTCAACTCTTAAAATTCTGATCATTGTTGTTAATGTGAAGTATTTAGAATTTAAAAAGCAAATGGTTATGAAATCATCCTGTGAAATCTAATTCTTTATTTAAAAACTTAAATTTAAAAGATTAAAGTAGCGTGATGGTTTTGTGAAGCTGTCTCCATCTTATAAATCCTAAATAAATCTTTTATGAACTACTTATTACATATTTTATGTCTGTATTAAATTTAAACTTCATAATTATCATTTTGGCTTGCAAGGGAATATCCTAACGGAATATTCTCGACAAAAACGAGCTCATTAATTAATATCATTTTATTAAACTGATTATAGCACGTTTAGTCACAGAGTATTTTAACACTGATGTCCAAAAATTTATTTTCGGGCATGGTGGAGCAAATACTTTTCAAAAGTATATATTGAGAGATGATGACATCGCAATTCTCCAATTCATTAAATCATTAATTAGTTTGTCGGGTTGCGAGTCTTTGACGTTGATACTACAAAACAGGAACTGGTCGAAAGAAACCGAAACCACCTCGATTTCCGAATCAGTCCAAAAACCTCCCCGAATCAAGCCGAAACAATCGAATGAACCCGAAACAAGCGAATCAACCAGGGTCGACACTTGATAAGCTTGTTTCGGTTTATTTCGGCTCGTTTCGGCTTGATTCAGGGAGGTTTTTGGGTTGGTTCGGGGTGGTATCGGGTTGATCCGCTTGTTTTGGCTTGATTTGGCTATTTCCTGCTTTTAGTTTTAGTGGCTAGTGTCCCATATAACTCTGGGCTCTTCATTATCTATGATAATGAAATCAGTCAGAAAAATATAGTTAAGCGCATCAAGCGCTTTAAAGGTTAAGGTTAGGATCAGGATTGGGGTCAGGATTTGTTAGGTTTAGGGTCAGGACTAAGGTTAGGGTTTTGGTTAGGGCCATATTTAGGTTTAGGATACAGAAAAATTGACTTTTAGATCTGTGACGTCACTCAGCCAGAGTTATATGGGACACATGTACCCTTTTATTATCGACGGAGTCTTTGAAATCTATAAATATGAACGACTTAATCTCAAGTATTGAACTTAATTTTAGTATTTATATATTGATGATAATTTGCATATACATAATTATATTGATTGATAGTTTAATACCAGTGTGTTGAAATTCAATTTCACAAAGTGCTCTAGCATAAGCGAGCGAGTTACAACAAATTAAAACACAAGGTTAATCGTCTTTACTTTGAGTTTCATGGGTAAATTCATACCCAATCGTCAGAAGACAAGTAACATGAAAATAATGGCAAAATGATCCTGATCTACTCCTTTATAAAATCCATCGTTAAAGTTCAGCAATAAATCGAAATAAAAGATTCGTTCTTAAAAAAACCCACTTTGAAAAAAATATAAACATTTAAACACTTTTAGGTCTCAAGTTAAAATACCGTCGGCTGAGTATTCGTATTAATATCACGAAAGTTACTACTACGAGCCGCAGCGAGTGTGTACTTCACTAAAACTTAAAACCATAAAGTGTAAAAATGTAAATTATAATGTTTCTCTCTCTAATAAAAATTTGCGTTTATGTCGGCACTTAGAAATAAATTCAGTCTTTTATTTAAAAGTTTTTTGATTGTCCTTAAATTTTATGATTTGGAGCTTTTCGCTCAGGCAGAGGTCACAGTTGAGCCGTCCGTTCTGATAGGGCCTGGCAAACTGCAAATCTTCCACTTCAGCACGGGGATGCGGCCTTGGTCCTTCATCTCCCGGAGCTTCTTGGAGAGTTCGGTGTCCTGTTCGTGCTCCCTGTGCTTCGTTGAGTTCTTGTGTTTGGAGACTCTTTTCTTCACTTCTGGCTCTGATGTGCCGGTGTGGGAGAGGAATCCGTGGTGTCCGATATGGTAGCTTGGTACACAACTGCTTTGGCCCGACATTGGCCGTCCAGGGGGCACTGCTCTTTGTTCCTGCAGTTACAGGGCAGTGTTTGGGTCTCTTCAGTTCTGTCTAGGGTCTTTCTATTGTGGGATTTTATCATACTTCCTATGTTTGGGGTACAAGAGTATGATAGTTTAACGTTGTTCCTGTTCAAGATTTTATGGAACTTGTGTCGCTTCGGGAAGTGTATTAATACGAATACTCAGCCGACGGTATTTTGCTTTAACTTGAGACCTAAAAGTGTTTAAATGTTTATATTTTTTTCAAAGTGGGTTTTTTTAAGAACGAATCTTTTATTTCGATTTATTGCTGAACTTTAACGATGGATTTTATAAAGGAGTAGATCAGGATCATTTTGCCATTATTTTCATGTTACTTGTCTTCTGACGATTGGGTATGAATTTACCCATGAAACTTAAAGTAAAGACGATTAACCTTGTGTTTTAATTGATTGATAATTTAATAGAAAAATATTATCGGCAATTAGTCTCATCGGCGACTCGGTGATATTACTACGGACAGTTTCTGGGTTGTTTCAGACCTTAGAAAGGTTTATTACTGCCCTATTTTGAACTGCCAAATGTTTGAAGTTTGCGTCATGAGTGTATTGCTCAGATTTTCCACGCCTTGAGAGATTTAATTTTAATGCTCAGAAATTGCCCTGAAATCTATCTTTATTTTAAAGACAGTACAGTGTCTAACATTGTTAAATTTAATGTTTAATATTATGATATTGGTACAATTTTAAAATCATGATCTATTTTAATCAAGTCAAGTTAATGAGCGATGATATATCGAAGGATAGAATTTGTAAATTACACGTATTAGTATAAACTAAAACTAATGTCGGTTACCTTAGTGGTAGAAATTAAGATGTGTATTTATTAAGGACGTACTAATTAAGAAGTGTACTAATTAAGGCAGTAAAATTTCTACAAAAAAATCAGGCAAATCTAGGACTAAATTTCACGTCGTTTCACCAATTTTCAGCCAAAAATACCGATATGAAAACAAGAAGAGGGCAGATTTTTTCCATTGAATTCAATTTATTTGGGATCTATGAAATTTAGACAAAAGTAAAACTAGGCGTTCTTGAGAAACAGATTAGCAAACAGGTCAATGAGCATCCTAGAGTCAACACCATGCCTCCGTTTGATCAAAAGATTGGCCGATGATTCCGCTGAAATTTTGAAGGCCTTGTTTCCTGATGAATACACCGGAGAAGATATCGAATATGGTTCTATTGGACTTGAGGTGGAAGATATGAATTATGGAAGATGTGCAGGGAGACGAAGAAGCTGAAGAAATGCCTATAATTTTTATCGAGTGATAATTGTTTATCATGTCAAGTTTGATTTTGTCTGCACTGATGCTTTCGCAGAAAAATTCTGAACCTGTATTGTGAGAAAATAGAATGCCTTAATATTGTAGGAAATAAAAGATAGGTATAGATGTACAAATCTTTACTTAAACAAAATTTTCTAAAATTTTGGTATTGTACAAATTACGGTAGGTAGAAATTAAGATTTGTAGAATTTAAGGAGTGTATTATTTAAGGCAGTAAAATTGCTTACTGCCTTAAATAGTACACTTCTTAATTTCTACCACTAAGGTAGTCTCCCATATTAATTAACGAGAGCTTTCAATATTGATGAGTAATTAATTTATTCTCTTTTGACTCAGTGGTGCAGGTGCGGGTCTGAACGATGTGGTTCTTTAATGACAGTCAATTTCGTCGTTCTACGACATCTTCAGGTCTGTAAATACAATAACATTAGAATACTAGCAGGCCCGTTGGGTTGAATAACAAATGATGGACCTGCTAGAATAATATTATTCTAGCAGGTCCATCATTTACATATTATTCTAGCAGGCCCAACGGGCCTGCTAGTATTCTAATAATGTTATTGTATTTACAGACCTGAAGATGTCGTAGAACGACGAAATTGATTGTCATTAAAGAACCACATCGTTTGGATTTGTACCTGTGCCATTGAGTCGGAAGAGAATAAATTAATTACTCATCAATTGTAATCATGCGACTCTTATTCAACGACCCGATCCGTGAAATCAGCTTTCAATATCATGAGGAAAACTTCACTCTTCGTTGGCGGGCGCTTTTATGTTGAGAACTTTCGTTAGGGTTGGGTTGAGGTTAAGACACGATTTGTGTAACAAGAAGACTTAGGTTTTGATAAATTACGTTATTTACTCAGAGCCGTTCATATGGACATATGAGAGACATGCCGTAAAATCAGTTTAAACCGAGGTTCTTTATCTTATGATAATAAATGAAAAATGAATCATTATGCATTTTTGATTCTGATGAACAGTTGTAATAGAACGATTAGGTGTCACACTACTGTAAAACCTTGGTGTCTCGACCTCTTGAGGCGCGGCGTATTACGCCGCGCTTGTGTACTTTTTTGGCGCGCAAGACGCTAAGTATTTGAATTTCAATTTGAAAATACTTTGCGCGCCATCACCAATCACGTGTCACACAAAAGTACCCAAGCGCGGCGTAAAACGCCGCACCTTTAAAAGGTCGATACACCACGGTCAAGGGTTACTGTTATACTTAATCGTAACACGCCGCGCAGAGTCAAAGTGTTAAACTTTAAGGTTAAAATCTCAATTCTCAACCTCAACCAGTCACGATGACAATTGCTATGCTAAACAATTGGCGACTATTATACTGCCGTGATTTGGAAAAAGGAAGTAACTAGCATGACCTTCGTTTCGAGATAATGGCACTTTTGCGTTTCACATTTTTTCGACAATATATTTTCGGATAAATATGATGAAATTCATATTCCCGCCCTGGCCAGGGCGGTAACCCCCCTGCATATCAGAAAAATAAAAAGAAATAGAGAGTCAGGACCTATCTAGAACGATTCGTCGTAAAATTTTAGGTCTAGAACAACCGTTCTTATAGATACGCGTATACTTAAATCGCACGCTACAGTAACGTAACTGGCCAGGGCTATATATGAGAGAATTCAGTGTCACAGGAGTTTATATAATAATAATGGTATGACCAAAAACAATTGGAAATTGTATAGGTTCCGCAGCGCCCTTGTAATTTTGTGCGATTAAAAGTGGTGATATGGACTTTAATCGCAGCGCTGGCGTGGCAGTGAACTGTTAGTTCAAGGATTATAGGCTATCAAATTCAATGAATTTTTCATTCATCTATTAATGACTCCACCGGTCAACAAGAATTGTGTCGGCAGGCGCAGTTCTTGTTGCTACGGATTAAATCTTTGCAAAGTTCCCAAAGTTGCAAGCACAGCTCACCACCACACCAGCGCTGCGATTGAAGTCCATATCACCACTTTTAATCGCACAAAATTACAAGGGCGCTGCGGAACCTATACAATTTCCAATTGTTTTTGGTCATACCATATCATTCTTTTTGTTGAACAAATTCTGCGTCACCTATCTCATTCAACTTGAATCATGATAGTGATTCAAAGTTTCAGATGCCGTTTGATTTAAGTCGATGCCATAATGCCATGTTCCTGAGACGAGATATAATCGATAATTGGTTTAATTGGCCAATTATCAAATTAATCGATTTTTGACGAAAATTTTTACACAGCTCACTACACAAAATTCATGCCAAAGTTTCTGATGCCGTTGGATTAAAGTCGATACCACCGATCTGAGACGAGATATAAGCGATAATTGGTTTAATTGGCCAATTATCAGATTAAGCGATTTGTAATGAAAATTTTTACATGTCTGACTACACGCAATCCATGTCCGAGTTTACGTTGGCGTTGGAATGAAGTCGATACCATATTCCTGAGACGAGATATAAGCGATAATTGGTTTAATTGACCAATTATCCAATTAAGCGATTTGTAATAAAAGGTTTTAAATAGTTGACTACACGCAATCCATGTCAAAGTTTACGATGGGGTTGGAATGAAGTCGATACCATGTTCCTGAGACGAGATACAAGCGATAATTGGTTTAATTGGCCAATTATCCAATTAAGCGATTTTTAATCAAAACCTTCACATGTCTGACTACACGCAATACATGTCCAAGTTTACGTTGGCGTTAGAATGAAGTCGATACCATGTTCCTGAAACGAGATATAAGCGATAATTGGTTTAATTGGGCAATTATCCAATAAAGCGATTTTTAATCAAAACCTTCACATGTCTGACTACACGCAATACATGTCCAAGTTTACGTTGGCGTTAGAATGAAGTCGATACCATGTTCCTGAAACGAGATATAAGCGATAATTGGTTTAATTGGCCAATTATCCAATTAAGTAATTTGATGTTAAAATTCCCATATAGCCTACGACACGCACCCTATGCCAAAGTTTACGATACTCTTGGATTTATGTCAATATCTGTTTTGGTTTTCACACAAACTTACTTACAAAAAGTGTCGTGCCGAGAGACGACGATAATACTAATTTCCGTGATTTTAGGCATTTTTTGATAATTTTTCCTGTCGAAACGGTACGGTCGATTTTCATGAAATTTTCAGCGTCTCTTTATCATGTGATGGACTAACCCTGTGCAAATTTTCGTGATCAACAACTAAAGTTAACATCTTGAAAACGCGTCACGAAAATCGCGATTTTCGCAAATCACTGTATTTTTATATAATGGGCGCTGGCAAGCAAGTTTTTCAATACTTAAAAAACGATTCCACTACCAATTTTATCACTTCATGCTGGTACTACTGGCTTGTTTGGAATGTCTGGCCAGCAGTCCCGGCCCTTCGGGCCGGGACTGCTGGCCAATTTGGCTGCCCTCGGCCCTTCGGGCCGAGAGCATCTGCCCTTCGGGCAGATGCCCTGAGTTGTGTCTTAACTTGCGCTGCGGGCGCTTGCCAGCGCCCTGATAAGATAATTTGTGACCCAATTTAAATCGATGAGATCTCAAGTTCTACAAATGGTAGAGACATGATCGAGGTCACGTTTTGTAGATCTAAGATGGGGAATTGCATTAGGCTATAAAAGAATTTCTGGTGACGTCATTATGACGTCATTATGACGTCATCAACTTAGCGAAATTTTACTGTTTTTTTAGCGAAAATAGGTCGTTTTCGAGCGCATTTTTCACCAAGAAGGAATGGAGATAGCTCAAAAATTTTGAAAAAATCGTTGGTTGGAAATTTAAAGAGCTTTCAGAAAATCATACTGATCATTGGGCTATCTCGATTTTTCATCGAGATATACGCGATTTTCTAAGGTGCGGTGAAAAATCGATGTCGAAATTTTAGGACAAAACTTTTAATGAGTGAGATGTCAAGAACTACGACTTATCTTGAGATGAGATCGGCCAAAGTATGTTGTACTAAGGCGGAATTTCTTATAGGCTATATGGGAAGATGGTTTGAGCCTATTTGGGTGCTGTGATGACGTCATCAAAATCGCGTAAAACCACTAAAATAGCGTATTTTGCGATAAAATGCTATTTTGCGCTACTTTGAACATCTCTAACTGAGAGAGTTTTCATCGGAATATGTTTTACTTCGATATTTTGCTTTTAGACCTCGAGATTTAGCTATAAAACGAGTTTCAAGGTGATCGGTCGAAATATGTTGTCATGCGAAGCCTCTAAAAAATTGAGCCGCAAAATGGTTGAAATTACGTTAATGATGAAAAATTGTACTTGAGCCTTATTCTGTGTTACGATGACGAACTAATAATGGTTTCTTCATGTCTCGCAGTTACTAAATGTGGGAAATATACGATGAAATAGTGAATCACGTGAGTTCACATGGACGTTTTGTAGAAATTAGGTGATTTAAATAGATTGATATTTACACGCGATTTTCGACTTGATAACGTTGAAATGGGTTCAAATACGACTAATGCACGAAGAATTAGATCTGGGTGCTACATTTCGGCACGTGAGTTCACGTGGACGATTTGTAGAAATTAGGAAATTGGTCAATTCTAGTAATTCCAAGTTAGAATAACGTTGTTTCGGAATGCGTGAGGTTTAGTTACGTTAGTTCCAACCGAAAGAAATGGACTGACGTCACCAAATCAGCAGGGGGTTACTACGACAACCGTCTCGGTTTTGGAGAGCCTATACTGAGAGATGAATGATAATAAATTCTCGCTAGGTAATTTTCATTTCTATTCAATAATCAGTGCATCCACGGTAATGGGTTAATTGCTAATGACTTGAAAGAAATGACGACTAAAACTGCAGTTACTTCCTTTTTCTGGGACATTTGTCAGTTACTTCCTTTTATCCTGAAACTGCCATCAAAACTATGTCCAGTAAAGGAAGTAACTACCACATTTTCAAGATTTATCTGAAAAAAGGAAGTATCTGTGTAAGATACTTCCTTTCAATTCTGGCCTTTATGAGAGTATTACCTAGAAAAAAGAAGTAAAAGCCACAATGATCGGTAAGTTACTTCCTTTTTAACTTTAACCCACTTGATGAAACCGTCTCAAAAAGGAAGTAAGTGCCCAATTTTCAAGGATTATCTGGAAAAAGGAAGTATCTATGTAAGATACTTCCAGTTCCTTCTTCCAGATAACAAAATCGCAAAATCCCTAAAATGTTTTCAAAAATGACAGTTACTTCTTTTAAAGTTTTTTCAGGAGCATTTCCTATTCACATGACCTAGCTCATCTTGTAGAGCTCAACGAGCTGAAAATTTTGGTACCCATATGTCCAAAACTTCAAAATTTGCAGTTAATTCCTTTTTGCAGATCACGGCAGTATATTATCATGAAAGATTATCAACGTAGAAATTCTGGACGTGTACGGTTATTAATTTACTTTTAGTGCTATATATTCTATTTTTCGCAAAAGTCAACTTCCAGGGGCCTTACTACTTATGAATCGGGTAATTTTAATTGTAGGCAGTATTGAAATTTAATAAGGAAATGCTGAGTTTTTAATGCTGATAGTGATAGACCGACGCCCGTATCATTTGCCCTAACCAGGGCCCTGGTTATGTGGTTACAGTTAGGGGAACCGTACCACATATTAGATTTAAATTGCATTTTGAATCATGTCTTACTTTTAAGCATTGCATTCATTTGCAAGTGATTTTGTATTTGTAATTGTGTATTCATTCAATCATATTGATATACATATCGTTTTCATAATTAAACCCATTTAATTTTCGTTTCAATTTCAAAACTGTTTCTTCAATTGTGAAGCCGTCGCATATTATCATAACGCCTTTTGCCATTTTCAACACCCCCCCCCTTCTGTCAGTATATGCAATATGATATTGCCAGACGTTGTCTGCCCCGACTCTGCGAGTCGGGGCGCGCGCGCGAGGGGGCCAGGCAACGCCTGGCAAATATGATATATAATTATATGTCACTATCAAAGTCAACCCCCTTCTTTTTGTTATTTTGTAGTATAGTAGGATAGGATTTTGTAGTAGGATTCTGTAGTAAGATTTTACCCTACTATCTTCCCCGCACGCTGCGCTAGTTGCGCTACCTTTGTCGTACGATGTATGACCCGCTGACGCCAGCCGCGAAGCGGCTGGCGTCAGCGATGAGAATCAGCGATGAGAATCAGCGATGAGAATCAGCGATGAGAATCAGCGATGAGAATCAGCGATGAGAATCAGTGATGAGAATCAGCGATGAGAATCAGCGATGAGAATCAGCGATGAGAATCAGCGATGAGAATCAGCGATGAGAATCAGCGATGAGAATCAGCGATGAGAATCAGCGATGAGAATCAGCGATGAGAATCAGCGATGAGAATCAGCGATGAGAATCAGCGATGAGAATCAGCGATGAGAATCAGCGATGAGAATCAGCGATGAGAATCAGCGATGAGAATCAGCGATGAGAATCAGCGATGAGAATCAGCGCCGCGCGCGCGGCGCTGATTCTCGAGAGGGTCTGTCAACTCGGCAACGCTACACTGCACTTTTCCACAACATGACACGACCCTGCAAATTTCTAAATTGCTAAACACGTAGAGTAGATGTTCTAGCAGAATTGTCATGGAATCGTCATGATCTACATGGGGGTTCCTCTTCATTATTGTCATGGATTTCCCAGTAATCCGTGAATTAAAGTATCCTCTTTTTCTCCTTGTGGCATACATTATTTGCAGATATTCTTTGAAAATAGTTGGAGCTTTTTTGCGTTTCCTACGGCACGCGCGGCATGCTTTGTCGAGGATCAATAGGTAAATCCAGATGTAGAATCATGACAATTTTGGGCTAGAACATCTACTGAACACGTATATCACCCCGGGGCGCGCCATTGGACCCGGAAAGCTGTCGCGCGGCGTGGAAGTAAGACATCCTTTAATATCAAAGACGAAATTTTCAAGAACAAAAGTTTGATGGTTCTGATTTTTTGACAGCATGAAAGCAGAAAGTCTACTCTTCATTTTGATATAAAATTTATGGCATTTATCAATTATATGCCGCCGTAGCACCACAGATCAATCACTAGAAGGTAATAAAACACGTAAATTTACGCACGAAAATTAGGAACAAAAATGAACAAAACTTTTAACAAAATGACTTGATCAAATCGTGACTATTATAGTCCGATGGTAGAAACCTTTGTGATCACACAGATGCAAAAAGTTTGGTTCAACGAGGCTCACAACAAGAGATTTCGTTGTACAACTGAAGACGATCATAAGTATTCATTGCACGCGTGTGATTCAGTCGCTTAAACATTGGCAAGAGTTAAACTAAAACTTGAATACGATTAATACAGGGAGTGTGAAGATAAATCGGCGATAGCATATGTTGATCTATGTTGATTTTATTATAATTGATAGTTCTCAACCAGATCACTCAGTGATTTAGAATGAAGTCTTAATCATAAACAGTGAAGTTTTAAGAAATCCAAGAGAACCAGTAAACCAGTAAAATCCAAGATCGTACGTAGGACAGGAGAATTCCACAACAGACAAGTCTGCGCACCATTTTATGAAATTTCATGAAACAAAAAAGAAAACAATCTGCAACTATTCTTTTTTCTTTTGGTTTAAAAATGTAAGAAATTGAGAAATATCATGAGAAACAGCTTCAATTTGAAGTGAGACCAGTCATCTGCAGTCGCACACGCGGTGGCGCGCGGGTCCAATGGCGTTCCGCGGGGTGTATATCCCTGTGTGGGCGTGTGGCTCGCGCGGCGCGCTTCTCCTGTAGGGAAGCGCGCGGCGCGTACACACACCTATGCGTTGTTTGACGTCGTCAGACCCATCATTTCGGTTGGTCTCCCATATAAACGGGAGCCTTCATTATATATGACAATGACGTCACTCAAAAAAATATAATTAAGCGCACCTAGCGCTTTAAGGACTAGGGTTAGGGTCAGGATTAGGGTCAGGATTTGTTAGGGTTAGGGTTAGGATTAAGGTTAGGGTTTTGGTTAGGGCTATGGTTAGGTTTAGAGTACAGAAAAATTGACGTTTAGATCTGTGACGTCACTCAGAGCCGTTTATATGGGAGACATACCGAAATGTGCGCGCCGAACAGAGCAGCTAGATACCAGTCTATCAACGAGGAGACGCCGCGCGCAAATCTCTATAGATTCATACCCATTCTAAGTTTACTCCGCAAGAATTCACAAATTTTACCCTTAGAATCTAACCTACAGTTTATCGTTATTCAAACGTCGTTTCTGTTGAACTTGAGGTACCTGACCGTTGTTTTTCAAAATTCCAGTAGGTACTTACTCTGCCGAGCCTTATAAGCGGGTTTCGCATAGCAATTTTACAGCCAGGCACATTTATTAGGAACCCTACACACGTAAGTGAAATAGAAAATTTAAAATTCGAATCCAGCATATTCTGTCATTTTGAAACCTTGTTTTGCTTGAGTTATTGGTTCTCCACTTGATAATTTGGCTATGAAATGCCTTGAAACTTTGATATGCTTTATAGGTCAATGAGAGTGAACATTGTACATAGGTACTTGCAGGGTTCATTGGTTACATCCGCCATCCAGGCCCACCCGCTTATTTGGCAGCATCTCAGTTAGTACGAAATTATCCAAATTGCCACCCGGTTTTTTAAAATTTTTTGAAGAATATGCTTGTTAATAATTAAGGTGTTATTTATCTGAAATAATATAAACGTCAGTGTTTTTCATTAAGCTCTGATTTGTTTTGGGTACCCCTTTTTGTCAAATATTGTTGTAACAACAGTAGTTATAGGACTTGAGTCTTGACTCTTGTATCTCTTGTCGGATCTTGCTGGAAATCCGAGCTAGACTATCTCTTGATTAACATTAATCAGACTTGTCTGAATGTTAGGAGTAATGTGATAAATAATTACACACATTCATCTAGCAAGAGGCCATGGTTTAAGTTTCGAGTCTACTAAGGATACTTGATGGTTGACGCCGCTGTGATAAAGAAAACCCAGGACTCCTTGGGGAAAATAATCAAGAAACCGCCGCTAACAGATAAACTACTTTCAAAGCCTCCCTTCAGATATCTACATGACATTATCTCTGAGGTTAAACACTATGTACATCATGTACTACAATATACAGTTATCAATATACATTGTACCTTATACATAGTACCATTCCTTGAATTACAAAGTTCAAAACCAACTGGTACCTTGAAACCACATTTTCTATTCAAGTATTAGCTCTGTAGTGTCTGAACTAATTCACTGATTTCTTTCTAAATAGCCGCTGTAGGTATAATTATGCGACTGGTTATTACTACTGAAAGCTATCGTATTACTAGCAATACCTGTGTATTGTACAATGTATTGAATACTATACATTTTCTTCAATACCTACTCCTTTTTGGATCTTTGGAAACCAAAAGATCTCATTTCCATAACCTTCATTTTTTCAGTCACGCTAAAAAGTTAACATTTCAGGTTATAAAGAACACTGGTTTTCTTGAAGGATTGTATGCAGACGAAGAGAAGACATCTGCCAATGTCAAGGTTAGACACATCAGATAGGTTATGTACTAGAGTACTAGAGTACTCACTAGAAGTTACTATAATCCACCTTATCAGGTAGATACCTTAGTATGGGCTACTGAGCACTCACTGACCTTCAGATCGATTGTGTGCTCGCGGAAAGTTGGTACTGAGTTACCTAAAAACCAGTATTCATATCATTCAATGCATTTATATTTGAAGAGTGATTGCGATTTTTTTCAGGAAAAAGAACAGAAAATCCAGTTCCTCCAAAAAGCTATTGATGCAGTAGGTGTGTATGATGATCAAGCTGTTGTGTGTTACACCTACCATCATATTGTATTCGTGTAACGTGCACACTATGTAACGTGTAGGCACATGTATGATTTAGTGTCTATATGACATAGTGTGCTCACTCCGTACTTACACTGACTCACATGCACACACTATATGACCGTGCATGTTGCTCACCAGTCACAACTAATGATAGCTGACACTGAATCAGTAAGTGTTACAAGTGTAACGGGCCACATGGGACACAGTGAGACATTCGATCAAAATGATTGTTAATTATGGACCCCTCCGATTTTTTATCGGTGTTTGAAGTACCCTCGGCTACGGTTCTAAACCAGATACATTGGCAAATGGCCCATAATGGAGTGGAAAGCCGCGGTGCGGGTCTATGGATTTGAATAAACGCATCTTAGAGAGCAAGTTAAAACGTTTAAATGATACGATAAACTTTAAATCAGGAGCTTTCGAAAATCATGTGATTATCGTCGTCAGCTGAAGATGGAAGCAGATTATAAGCAAAACGAAAATTGTAAATACTTAGATATAACTGGTACAGCACTCGGCGTATTAGTAATTGGCGGATCGAATAGGACATCCGCGCCGGCTCAAAAGTACAATTCGTCACGTGACATCATGACATTGGCCAATCAGAGGGCAGTATCAGACGTTGGACGCGCGCACTCTCAGCGCGTTCTCAGAGACAGATAATCCTCGGACGCAGGACGATCGTATCCCTTGCGAGGTACTCACGAATTGAAGACAGGATATAGAGGACCCCAAGTATAGTGCTTTAACCTTGATCGAAGTCTAAGCTTCAGAAAATATCAGATTTGTGAGCCATGCATTGCTCGATTACTGTTTTAGCACTCGACTGTTCCGTCAAGCGGCACAAATATCCAACGAGACGGAGCAGACCTTCAAATTATCTGAAGTTGTCTCACAGTCCCACATTGACCATATGCTTGAGAGGCAGTTCATTGATTTCCAACTTGATTACCAATTTCCATTTGTTCATATACCGTATAGCAATATTTCCTTGTGTTTAAAGAATAATGACAGATCTGGATATTGTTGCAGTTTTGTGCTGTAAAATTTGGAGCTGATGTACCTTGTCTACCTTCAAATAGTTTGATCACCGTCTGACATCCAAAGAGCAAATTTAAAAAGCTTGTTTATTATTATTTTATTCTCATTAAACTGAGTAATCACATTGTACGTGGCACAAATAACAACAGAGAAACAAGGTATAGATCGGGTGATTGGCTGGCAGAGGTTTCGTAATCAGAAATACAATCATTGAATGTGTTGGAACCCGACAATTTTGTCTTTGATTTTGCTATTCTTACGTCGTAATTCGAAAAGCATGTTGAATGCTTTCCCGCAACTATCTCAAATTTAAACCATTTCAGGTAACCCGACTTTCGTCAGGTGGAACAAATATAGCGATCGGATGATCATGAACAGAAGTTCTCAATCAAGCTGCATTGCTGAGTGAAACATGAATTTTGAAATTATTTCAGAGTCCAGATTTTCTGCAAACTTATAGCCCCGATAAAGATATTTCCTTGTGTTTCGATCCAATTAAAATTTTCTGAAAATACCACAAACGAATGGTTTTGGTCGCTAAAACAGTAGCATTTTGGCTTGTTAACATCCCCCAAGCAATTTAAAAGATTTTGGCAACTCACAATGCGTTGATATAAGCCTGTTGCACACTTGAAACAACATAATTATGATTTCAGGCGACTCGCATGCTACACTCATGGGTGAAGATAAAGCTCTTGGACTTTGGAGGATGCCGGTTACAGTTCATCATATCATCTCGGTAGTCCATTTTCTAGCTGATCTGATGAGGTAAGTAAGTTTTAAAATACTCATCTGACCGAGCAAACTCGAAGCATTGTCTTTATTTATAAGCTGTGAGCGACTATTGATTGATGGCGGTATCCTTATATGGAAGTAGGACTTGAAATTCTAGCTTCCCATCCCTCTAAATTTGTAATTATATTGAGCTTGCATTATGATTCTTTTGGCTTCATAATTGTAAAATGTAGAAGGTCTTGTTGTCCGATGAGGTCGAGATCGAAAAAAACAAAAAGATCCATCGGGTCTCGAACTCAGGGCCTTCTGCTCATGAGGCCGTAAAGTTGACCACTACACCAACGTAGATATGAGCTAAATGTATTTCGATGCAAGATATTCACAATTTCGTAATTCGAACAAAAATTTTCGAAATTGCAAGATTTTTTTCTTTCTTAGGCCATTTCCACTTGCAAACTCAACACCTACTCAGTTTTAGAGTGAAATTACTCTGGTGTACGCCATTTCTCCGGATGGAAAGCTAAAATATCAAGTCGTACTGTCATAAGGATATCGCTACCAATATATAGTTGAGATGATAGTATCCTATCAGTGGTTTGTTCTCTTGTTCATCTGATGAGGTGAGTAAGTTACAAAGTAATCTTCTGGTTGAGAAGCTTTATTTACATTTCTAACGTCTACTGCTAGTGGTATGTATCTCTATGAAATTAGGGATTGAAATTCTAGCTTCCCATCCGAGGAAATAGCGTACACCAGAGTAATTTCACTCTAAAACTGAGTAGGTATTGAGTTTGCAAGTGGAAATGGCCTAGGAAAGAAAAAATCTTGCAATTTCGAAAATTTTTGTTCGAATTACGAAATTGTGAATATCTTGCATCGAAATACATTTAGCTCATATCTACGTTGGTGTAGTGGTCAACTTTACGGCCTCATGAGCAGAAGGCCCTGAGTTCGAGACCCGATAGATCTTTTTGTTTTTTTCGATCTCGACCTCATCGGACAACAAGACCTTCTACATTTTACAATTATGAAGCCAAAAGAATCATAATGCAAGCTCAATATAATTACAAATTTAGAGGGATGGGAAGCTAGAATTTCAAGTCCTACTTCCATATAAGGATACCGCCATCAATCAATAGTCGCTCACAGCTTATAAATAAAGGCAATGCTTCGAGTTTGCTCGGTCAGATGAGTATTTTAAAACTTACTTACCTCATCAGATCAGCTAGAAAATGGACTACCGAGATGATATGATGAACTGTAACCGGCATCCTCCAAAGTCCAAGAGCTTTATCTTCACCCATGAGTGTAGCATGCGAGTCGCCTGAAATCATAATTATGTTGTTTCAAGTGTGCAACAGGCTTATATCAACGCATTGTGAGTTGCCAAAATCTTTTAAATTGCTTGGGGGATGTTAACAAGCCAAAATGCTACTGTTTTAGCGACCAAAATCATTCGTTTGTGGTATTTTCAGAAAATTTTAATTGGATCGAAACACAAGGAAATATCTTTATCGGGGCTATAAGTTTGCAGAAAATCTGGACTCTGAAATAATTTCAAAATTCATGTTTCACTCAGCGATGCAGCTTGAATGAGAACTTCTGTTCATGATCATCCGATCGCTATATTTGTTCCACCTGACGAAAGTCGGGTTACCTGAAATGGTTTAAATTTGAGATAGTTGCGGGAAAGCATTCAACATGCTTTTCGAATTACGACGTAAGAATAGCAAAATCAAGACAAATTGTCGGGATTCAACACATTCAATGATTGTATTTCTGATTACGAAACCTCTGCCAGCCAATCACCCGATCTATACCTTGTTTCTCTGTTGTTATTTGTGCCACGTACAATGTGATTACTCAGTTTAATGAGAATAAAATAATAATAAACAAGCTTTTAAATTTGCTCTTTGGATGTCAGACGGTGATCAAACTATTTGAAGGTAGACAAGGTACATCAGCTCCAAATTTTTACAGCACAAAACTGCAACAATATCCAGATCTGTCATTATTCTTTAAACACAAGGAAATATTGCTATACGGTATATGAACAAATGGAAATTGGTAATCAAGTTGGAAATCAATGAACTGCCTCTCAAGCATATGGTCAATGTGGGACTGTGAGACAACTTCAGATAATTTGAAGGTCTGCTCCGTCTCGTTGGATATTTGTACCGCTTGACGGAACAGTCGAGTGCTAAAACAGTAATCGAGCAATGCATGGCTCACAAATCTGATATTTTCTGAAGCTTAGACTTCGATCAAGGTTAAAGCACTATACTTGGGGTCCTCTATATCCTGTCTTCAATTCGTGAGTACCTCGCAAGGGATACGATCGTCCTGCGTCCGAGGATTATCTGTCTCTGAGAACGCGCTGAGAGTGCGCGCGTCCAACGTCTGATACTGCCCTCTGATTGGCCAATGTAACGTCACGCGCTGGTCACGTGCGAGGCAGCTCAAGAGTCACCGAGGAGTCCGCCAATCTTATAATAACTACTTGCCTAACTTTATTTTAAACAACGTTATTGTGTTAATGATCGTTGTCTCCAGAGTACAAGAATCAACATTCGATGCCTATTGACCATCCAATGATTGCAAATTTCATATTCAAGAATTCGGACCTTGAGACAAGCTCTCAAATATATATTGCTCGTCTTTGAAGTGCCTCTCATAAGTCATAATGACAGACCCTGCAACAGCTTAACCAGACAGGAGACAGGTGCGCAAATCGGAATATCAAACGAAATTATTGACAAGATTCTGTGGGAATCGCAAATCAGTCCGTGCTAAATCTCGCGTTGATTAAATTAAAAACAGAATACTTTTTAAAACCCAGAGGAGACTGGCGATGTTCCACACAGTAAGAGACCACTTAGAAAGAATTGACATGTTTCATACTATATATCATCAGAATTCTCAAATTTGATTGTAATTAGTAGCGTTGTTAAGGTTAAATTAATGATTGTTCGTACAAGTTTTGAAAGCTTGGAGCATACTAACCAAGTTCCATGAAGCAACGCACACTGCTCGCCAGCGACGAGTCACCTGGGTGCCACTGTTGGTAGCATTTATGAGTCACCTCATTCACCCTTGCTTTCCCTCACCTGGGCCCAATAAGGACTTGGTAGCTTGTATTTTGCAATACCCGATGAAACAATCAACAGGAGATCGCGGGGACGTGTAATTAAAATCAATAATCAATATGTGAATAGATATGAAGGTCAAACACAAGCCGTTACAAAACCTTTAAAGCTTTTACACTTTATCGTTATGGGCTCCAAGTTTTCTTTATCCTTATTGAGACAATCGTCAAAACAGTTCGTGTCCGGCATATTGTCGAATCGCTTCATTTTTATCCTTTCTGAAGGTATGAAATTTGGTGGAAGCTCGTGATTTGTAATTAATTACACCTTAACTTCGTTAATTCGAGGTTTGTCGTTAGGGAGCCTTTCTCATATTATTTACTAGATTGGACACGTTGCTGAGCTGTTCTTGACCTTATAAAATGCTGAGTAAATGATCACATGGTCATATTACCAACTTCTGCTCGTGCTTCACACAACCATTCACACCTTCTTCTGAATTAATCATGACCCTAATCATGGGAATATGCTTCCCAGATATGATACATCAAACCACTGATCAGAAAATCAACCAACTGCACCAGCACTAAAGCAGTAGGAGGAATGACATCAACATACTCCTGGGGAGGAACGGGACTCGTTCCCATCCACAGTAGCCCTAGCAACAGGGACCTTTCTGCGGGAGGTCCTGTGCTGGGGACTCTGTTTGGATCTCTCGTGGATCCATCCCCCGCTTAGTAGTAGACATCAACATACCCACATATTATTAACATAATGGTTCAGTATCACCAATTTTACCAGTGCAAGGTTATCATCTCGATTCTTTTATCAAGAGCTAATCTTTTGATTGTATTAGCTTATAAAAAGGGGGATTGGTGATGCTGATCAATGATCATTGACAATGACCGTGAACTACCTTAACTGAGGGATATTTATGAGTGCTTATTTACACATCTAACGAAAGGCTCTCTTCACAAATCCTCTAATTTCAGGACATGTAACTGGATCTGCCTTGACAGCAAGACCTTCCAAAATAATAGCTGGCCAAGAACCGGAGAAAACCAATGAGTTCCTCCAGTTGCTGGGCAGATGTGCTGCCAAAGGGGTGAGTGAAAGGCGGTGGAATTGTGGTTTGAGGGTTCCAAGTGGGTTTAAGTTACATGCTGAAATGAAAGAATTGTGTAACCAATCATTCTCTTATTTAATCAACGTCTGCGATAAGATTGTTGAATATTAGTTAGTAATTCTATATTTAATTTTCGTCCATTGTTAAAGAGTTTAAAACTACTCGTATTTTATTGGTTTCCTGTGTTATCAAGAAGAATAGGTAGCACCGTTCCATCAACGGAAGAAAACGTTTTAAGTTCAAAGAATTAAATAATTTGATGATGAAAAGCCTTTGATAATAGTGAAAATAATAACCTTTTTAAATGATAACCTTCAGGCTGACAGCGAGGTTGTACAGAAAGTAAAGAAAGGAGAAAAACCAGGCAAGAAGTCAGAGTAAGTGGATCTTAAAGCTTTAAATTCAGTCCGATTTCATTCCATTTTCATTTCCTCATTGCACAACTCGTTTTTAATTCAACAATTTAAATATGGATCCTGGTCGATGATATCACGAATCACGAATTCACGATATCTGTCGTAACTTAATATTTATATAAGCTACATCTTAATGTTGCATGCAAACGGTTAACAAACAATCATGGCATCATGCTGACACAATATGATGTTTGAATAAGACAAACAATATGGCAACAGGAATATTTAGCATTGTGGCTGTCAAACAGTGAAGAAATAGGCTCAACCAGTCGTTAAATTATAGCTACATTTTGAGCTTGAAAGATGGATCATTTAGCTTTTAAAAAACCTTTTAGCCATCATTATCTCATTTTAGTTTGAAATTACGCCATAAATAGTGTCCACAAAGACGACTGCTCCAGTTCTTTGGAAGCGTGCTTCGTGACGGATGCTGCTGTTTTTAATTTGACCTTTCCAATTAACCGACTTCCGTTTTATCATAGAATTTTTCAAAGGGTAATATCAGTTGACGCGAACTCTAGAAATGAGAATCATTCTGAAATTTCCGGTCGCGTGGTGCCATGTACGCACGACACACGTGGATTAGTCATTAGGAATATACTAATATATTTTTTCCCAAAACCAAAAAGGATTTGGTTGTGATGTCCGCGGCGGTTTTAAGGCGTTCTTTACTGTAAAACCCATGATATGAGAAAGAACGCGACGGTTAAAACTGCTGCAACGTCACAATTATACAGCATTCACGTAACTTTAATGCATCAAGAAAGTGCCGTTGCGGCAGTTTTAACCGTCGCGTTCTTTCTCATATCATGGGTTTTACAGTAAAGAACGCCTTAAAACCGCCGCGGACATCACAACCAAATCCTTTTTGGTTTTGGGAAAAAATATCACCCTTTTTCTGTGCCCAGATATTGAAATTTGGCGTCAAACCGCGCGTAAAAATTCGCGTTACCTAGCATTACTGATGACGTCACAATTACGTCATAAAATTAGATAAGCTATCTGAGACCCATTCATTAACACAATTGGGACTATGACCGACAACATATCCAAAGATGAAGTTCTGGGGTTGTCCCGTTCTCTCTCCACTAGCTTCACAAGTTTTGCCATTTTTTGGGATTTTTTTCGTGTCAAAGTGTTTCAAACAATCGCATATATCTCAATGATGCTGGGGAGCTTAGAACTTTTCAACCACATTTTTAAAAAGTACATTAAATTTCATTTCCACGCTAGGAGGAGCATTTTTTCCTATCTCGAAAGCTTCATACCGAAAAATTGCGTTGAAAAACGCCTATTTTTGGGAAAATCGACATTTGAAATTCTTAGTTTTGTGACGTCATTATGACGTCATTGGCATGACGTAAGATACTTTTTAAGGTCATTTTTCGTAAGTTCTATCTTTCTACTTTCCAACGCTGGGTCGATGAGCTCTGTATCTTTTATGGTTCACGAGATATCACCTTCTAAATAGAGTATACTTCTTTCACTAAAAAAGTCTCTCGATATGTATCTGCAGCGTCGTAACCCTTTTTAACAAGAACACCCTCAATTTTGGCGATTTCAAGTAGTTATAAGTCAGCCATTTCTGAACGAATTGATCTCAAATTTTAAACTCCGAGCGCGCCCCTAATCAATATCATTGAGAACGGAAGACCATATGGGGACGACCAAAAATGTCAAATTTAAAAAAAAATTTTGACACTAGAACTTTTTAACAGTTTCCATTGAATTTCTGCAGAGATAACTAGAACTAAACATTGGGCACATAATCTAACTCTCGCGATGATTCTTGTCTTACTCTAAAGGCGTAATGCACATGGGAGAAATAGGCGGATAAATTGCTGTAATTATTATAATTCAATGTTGTAGGTCCTTGACGTTGAGCTGCCTATTCGCGGGGTTTACATCATCATCATATATCATATGAAGCGCCTATACGTTTGTATATGTAAATCAGTTAAAGTGATACTTTAATACTTTAATGGAGAACGCTGGTAATGGCCAATGAAAATTCCGAACCGCTCGAGAACGCTGGCAATGGCCAATGGGCTGCTCGAACGAAAAACATAGGTTAACCTTAGATTCAATGATCCTGTAATTAGATTTTGGTCTTCTGTAATTTATTTCTATAGCTCACTATTTTGCATATGGGGGCAAGCGAGAAGTAAATCATTTTCGGGGAATCGGGGATCGAAGAACATGATACTGTAGTACAGCTGTAGTACTGTGTGTTGCAAATCATTCATGAAAGAAAGGAATTTGCGATGATATTACCAAAGTTAACATGTACCTACCTAGTAGTAGTGGTACCTACCTACATAAGTACGTCATATACTTGATTGTATTTTGTATCGCTGTTTTATCACAACATCCTTCAAGTATTCAAGCCGTTTCAAGAAGTCTTTTCGTTTTGCAATTTGTATGGAAATGTTATCGTTATCAATTTAGTCCACGTGCAAAACGATAATTCAAATACGTTTAAATCCAGAACTTCTATCAATTTTTATAAGAGGATTAAGTAGTGCCTGATTTCTGTATTATAACGTGTATTAAGAACTGCGTCTCTTAATTACTGCGTTTTTGATAAACTCACACTAATTAACTACGCAGTATAATTCCATTGTCCAGAGTCTATAAGTTGTTATAATTATCATATGTTCTGGTACCTATTGCATGATTTTATACAAATTCAATCTACAATTAATTAATAATTAATCGTAGATTGATTCCAATCGATATTAATCAATTTGCAACGACATTCTAACCGTCCATTATTTTATATTTTACCAAATTTAAACCAACTCCAAAAATAATTTCGATAAGAATGTACTTATTATCATAGATTGTTAGTAAAATTCTATAGTAGTTTATGGTATCTAAAATAGTAATTAGTATATCATAGTATCTAATAGATAAGAAATACCGAATTACACATACTTTATATGGTAGATTTTGACTATGTTACTATGTTAGTGCTCAAGATTGCTACAAGTTTAATAGTTTGAATAAATACGTACGGTCTACGGCTGCAAAATTCAACGGAAATGATATAATGTTTAATTTCGTCAAAAATCGCACAGTATTTTTGCCAAAAAAAAGGAGAACCAATTATTTTCTTGGGGACGACCAATCAATTACGATATTGATATGGGGAGCGCGCGCACAGCGAAGGCGCGGAAACTCAATTTTTCAATTTATTTGATCGTCGGGAACGTACCGTAAAAATTTTTGAAATTCGGCGAATCCATGAAAACATATAGTTGGGGGCTGGCAAGCGCAGCGATGCGTACGCATCGCGTGTACGATTTCGGTGTGAATAAGTTGTTATAACTTGGTCATTTTTCATCCAATTGATCTGAAATTTTGACAGTTGCGCCTTTGACCCTCAAAGAAGCGACGTATCGATTTTTGTGGAAATCCAACCAGGGGAAATTCCCAAAATTGCTTCGTGAAATATGTGGAAATTAATGAAATTTATACCGTCAGAATCGATGTGCAATGCTCGCCCTCGGACCCTTCGGGTCCTCGGGCTCGCGCTCGGGCCTTCGGCCCTCGCACTGTAAGGTTCGCCGTCCAAAGCTCGCCCTCGGGCCCTTCGGGCCCTCGGGCTCGCAAACCGCCGCGGGGGGCTTGCCAGCCCCCTGACCACGCACTTACAAGTAGTGTTTTTGTGGAAACTTCAGACAAAAACTCTCAGAGGTGTGAAGACACATCCGTAACTTTATTTGATGCTTGAAAGGAACAGCGAGCTTTTTGGTCATTTTTCGTGATTAAATGAGTAAAATGATTTTTTTTCAGCGCAAACAAAGATGGTGGGAGAGCGAGAGAACGAAAACCTCGAGCTAAAGAGGAAGAATCGAAGTCTGCGCGGGCAGCCAAAGAAAGGGGCAGTTCCAAAGGAAGAGAGGGAGCTGCTCGAGGGGGCGCCAAGGGTCAGGCAGCAGCGCGGGATAAGGTCGCGTCGAAAGAACGGGTGTCATCAAAAGAACGGGTTTCATCTAACGAGCGAGTTTCGTCAAAAGAACGACAAAAGGAGCGTGCTAGTGGGTCTAAGGAGCAAGGGGCAGCAGCCAAAGACCGTCCTGAGCGGAGCAGGAGAGACCGGGCTAAGGAGGAGGCTAAGGGAGGGGAGAGTGAGGTGAAGAAGGAGAAGGTAAAGGAGGAACCTCCCAAGGAGGAGGAGAAACCCGCCCCCAAAGTGGAGGAGAGTAATGAGGAAGTGGAGCCTCCTCCTCTAGCTGCCGCTACAGAGGAGCAGCAGCAGGCACCGCCCACCCAACCGGTAACAGTTTATAATGCACATTTCTTATAGTTATTGGTACTTCCCGGATAACTGTTCTTGGAGGCATGCTTGGTGAGGTTCCCTATCGTGCCAACTAGAGTTCTAACTTAAGCTGTGATACTTCAATTATACAATACTCAGAATTTGTAGCTGTTAGAAGGGCGGTAGTTGTAAGTGTCTGCAAGCCAACTCACCCCTGTAACCAGGAAGGAGAGGATGACGAGGATAAGGGGCTGACTAATGGTTTCCACGAAGAGGATGCTCCAGCTCGCATTCCTCGTCCCTCGTCCGCCAAAGGAGCACGTCGCAGACCTGACCCTCCCGCTGCTGAGCCAGGTAAACACTGGCGTTTTCAACTCATTTTCTCCATGATTATCAAAATATATTCTCAAAAATACAGGCCAAAATCCTCCATAATAACGACACTTAATCTCCAAGTGTCAGCATAGAATAAGAGTTGTAGTTCAGCTCTCACTAAACATCGTCAGCGGATGTACGTGGTGACTGGCGTGTTTCCTCGATTTCTGGCGGCAAGTCACATTTCTAAATTCAGGAGATGATCACAGCCGCCTCCGTGTTAAATCCAGCCGGGTCTCCAAGAGGCGTGAAGTTGCTTCTGCTAGGCGACCCAGATCCTCCGTAAACTTGTCAGGTGCCACGGAGCTGCCTTTAGGGTCGCCTGATCAAGTGTATTATTACCAGTACTCCACTAGATTCCGTCAATAAACCCACTGGAGGGCTTGCTTTAAGCTTCATTGAAACACCATTACTTAATAAACGGGTTCATGTGACAAGTCACTTGTTGTTTATTCAATAAACTGCGTTGATTAAAGTTGAAGTTGGAAACTATGCTCCATGATTATCATTAAGCTCTGTGTATTGATTTGGTGATTTCTATGTCATATTTCCAATCAATTCGGTCCATTTGATTATCGGTCTTATAATATATAATCTTCTATTCCCTTCTCTTCTCTTTTCTTCTTTCTTCTCTTCTCTTCTCCATTCTCTAGTAATTTATTAGGAATATAATCCTTGGAGGTCTGGAGGATCTTTGTCAGCTGTCCATTATCATGTACAATATTTTTGATTATTCATGTCCTGACAGCTTCTTAGCGCTTCTCTGTAGGTGTATATTTTATCGATGTAAATTTTCAGCTGTGCCTCACACTCCAAATGATGCCATTCACAAACCACACCATTTGATGCATAATATGGTGTGTTTTACCTCCCACATCATCTGATGCACATGATTCTATGACAGTATACCCCACACATGACTCACACACTTCTTTCATCGCAGCTGAAGAAGAAAAGCCGACGCCGACATACGCTGAAGCTGTGATGGGTATCAAACCTGCTGACCCGCCCCCTGTGCCAATAGTATCCGGGTCAGTCACCTTATCAGACATACGATCATTACTTTATTAGTTTATTAGATACTGTGCCATTTTATTGATCGCAGTTTCCTTGAATTTCTGATTAATGGTCGCGGTTCCAAATAACTCTCTTGATCCAACGTGGCATGATCACTGATCATACGCTTTTTGTTTTTTGATTCAGTAGCCAATGAAGTTGCCTTCCAGGAAGAGGAGAGAACGGCCCACAAGTGCTAGGCCAGCTCCACCCCGAATTAAGAAGAGAGAAGATGACCAGGCCCCGGAAGTGGCTGCCAGGTAAAAATGTATACAAATACAAATTACATGTACATGCAATATGCATGTTTTATGTAGTATATTGTGTACATCACACATTTATTGTATTGAACATCACCAGTCCCCTCTGGGCTTCAAAAAGGTTTTGTATCGGATGGGTCAGGCCGGCCCCCGGCTGGTATCATAGTCGACTCATCTGTCACCCTTCCAGGGAAGGGTCAGGCCGGCCCCAGGCTGGTATCATAGTAGACTCATCCCCACCCTCCCAGGGAAGGGTCAGGCCGGCCCCCGGCTGGTATCATAGTAGACTCATCCTCACCCTCCCAGGGAAGGGTCAGGCCGGCCCCCGGCTGGTATCATAGTAGACTCATCCTCACCCTTCCAGGGAAGGGTCAGGCCGGCCCCCGGCCGGTATTATAGTAGACTCATCCGCCACACAAGACGATGACGAGGACGACATGTTTGTGAGCGAGGAGCCGGAGGAGACTGCTCCTATCAAGAACACTGTGTCCCTGAGCAGCTCTACCGGACAACACGGCGGACTTGTCCAGAAGATAATAGACTCGCAGAAAAACTACACGGATATCGAGAAGCAGGTGATTCATACCTTAAAATACTAAGTTACCTTCATACTTTCATAGAATAAGGAAATACAAAAATCTAGGCGATTACATATTCCGCCAGTTTGACTTTAAAACGCACAATTAAGCTGTTGAAATACAGGTTTGCCCCCATTTGAAGTAAGAGGCCTGTAGGCACCGTTAATTACATAGGTGCCAACCAATGAGGCCCATTTTTGTGACATCTGCATATTGGTTCAACTCAACATATAATATGCGATAACTACTAGCATTTCACGGTTTATAAATGGGAATATTTATAATTTATAATAGATATAATACCTTATTGGCCTTTATTTAGCCGGCCTTTTTTTAACCGGCCTCTTTTTTAACCGGCCCTATGGACAAAAAATGAATCATCTTTGAACCGTTTTAACCGGCCCCTTGGACAAAAATTTTTGTGGAGGTTGCCAGATCAAGGATTTTTTGCTCTGAAATAACAACTAAAACCCTTTTTTACTTGATAAATTGCATCAAAAGACCCAAATCCCGGTCTGATATTATGATTTAGGTCGTTATCGTGTTATTATGTGATGACGTTCCAGTGAATTTTACACTATATAAGCCAATTCATAAAGGTTTAATTTGACCTAAATTACCTGGCCTTTAATTTGACCGGCCCCACTTTAACCGGCCTTTTTTTAACCGGCCCTTTGGACAAAAATTTCAAAGTCGTTTTTGTCCTTAAGGGTCGGTTAAATAAAGGCCAATAAGGTAGTTATATAGTATCAGCGCAAATATTAAATTCGTTGATGGTGGATGGTGACTATTGCGAACAGGTTTGATAACGGCTTTCATTCAACTTTAATCAAAGCCAGTACAATGAAAATGAGAAAATCACGTTCGGACGAAATAACAATCGAGCTACGATATGTTGTTCAATGGTGATCCGATGTTTTAGCAATTTTAGAATTAACCGGGTGTTATACTTTTTATCGGCTGTTCAACGGTGACCTATTCTACTTGATAAACACACATATTACTGAGATAGTAGGACTGTTTTGCTAGATTTATCAGCGACCACCCGATGCTGGTTCATTTCAAGTCACGCATAAGACGTAGGTGATTTTGCGTCATCAATACCCTATTTTAAAAGTAAACCATGACACCTAATTCTAAGATACTCCCAAATGCCCAACATAAAATTGTGACAGTCGTTTAGCTATTTAATTAAATGGGAGTGGCCCGATTCGCCGGACCTAGGTCAGTGTTACACTGTGAATGTCGCGAGTTCTGAGAACGCCTTCTGTAATTTCCACATGACTGTGTGTACGTACAGTATATCTCCGTACATGGTGCCGCACGACTTGGAAGTTTCAGAATGATTCTCATTTCTCGAACTCGCAACGCCAAAATATTCCATATTGCTTGGCTTGAAGTTAAAACTTACCCGGAAAACTCTCCCTCTCAGGACGACAAAGCTCCCATGATGAACCAAGCAGCCCGGCAGAAGGAGAGAGCGATCGTAAAGAAACAGGTTGGATATGGGTGTTTAGTTGATATCTTAGCACGTCCTTTTAACTACCTACTTATTGTAACGAAACAGGTCAGTGGGGGGTTTATATAGTTGGTATCTTAGCACGTCCTTTCAACTACCTACTTGTTGTGATCAATGTCTGAAGAATCGCTGAAAACTTATTATGTTGTCAATTTTCGAGTCTGTCATGATAAAATGTTTATATGCAATTTCATCTATAATAAATATGATAGCCAGATGGTTATCAAATGATACCATAAAACGAGAGCCTTTCCTCTTGATGGTTTAACCAAACAACTCATCAAAACTCGAGAAAAGCTTAAAGGGGAACTGATATGATGATAATATTTATTTTTCGGTAATAATGGGTTATTGATTAAAGAAATTCTAATTACAGTCGATTCTCTTAAGTGGCCGTTTAAGAGAAAATAGGGAACTTCAACTAAATCATGCACGTATTTATCTCGAGGCAAAAATCGAGTCTTTCTTCAGATCGTTGTAAAATAATAGTGCGTTCGGAAAAGATTGTCACTTGCAATTTTCTGGAGAAACGGCAGCCGGAGTGACTTTTAGATGTGATATTCGTTTTTTTCAGACATTTTTGAATTAAGATAATCGGGTTTTACCGATAACTAAGTTTTCTTAGCCCATTCTACAGCAGATTCGAATTTCTAATTGTTTGCTCCGCTGTACGAAACTGACCACAAATTTCGTTGTCAAAGAAAACGCGCTATCAACGGACCCAAGAAGTGTGAGATAATCAAAATGAGGCTGTTGCAGCACATGTGGATGCTAAACGGAACAAATGAACTGTTTTTTGTCGAGTCGAAATATTCCTAAGGGGGTGCTTTGACCTCAAAAAGGATATGCCCGAGATAGGGCAGTTGAAACTTTTGCTCTAGCAATTTTCCAGAAATATGACGTTTAAATTACTTGAAACGTTCGGGTATCGTGTTAGGCTATTAGTTCAGACCCTTCCGTACACGATACAACCATTTTTAAGATTCTGACTAATTTTCGTTACTTCAGAAACGTGTGTGCTAGCTGTGTACTGCATTATCGGTAACTGAATTGTTAAATTTGCCACCTTTTATCTCTACTCATTATCAATCATGCAGGCTTAAATTGTACAGAAATTTGCCCCAGATGCCAACCAGTCATCCTATTCTTTAGTTTTGGACCTGAACGCCCTGAATACGTCCTGAATACGTCCTGAATAGTGAAATCGGACCATAAAAACATGGCCTAGAAGATATAGAATTCGCCATACAGCGGAGCACCTAAAAACAATCAAAAAACAAGCTAGATGACCCACTCAAAAATCTTCGTTAACACTGAAAATTTGTAATTCAGTCTGGTAGAGACCCTTGTACTCGAATATGTCGAAATTTTGACATATTTGGTCATATTTGTCATTTTACGCCTGTAGTGACAATCATTTCCGAACGCCCTAGTATATCATCATCAAGACATCAGGCTCTGTTCATGAAAGCATTTTAAAACAAGGCATAACTGCGTAGAGTAGGGGTAGGTACTCAATGAATATCTGTTAGTCCTCTGAAGGGTTTTCTCGCGTGTCGTTTTCGAGAGGAAATCGGAGTTTGGTTAAATACGGGGTAAAAAGAAACGATAGTCGAGAAGGATGAAAAAATTACAATTGAAATACAGTCTACGAAGTATTATGATAGTTCGATATTCCTGTTTTCGCGTTTTCTACACACCTTGGCCATTATTTCGCTGAAAAGTACTTCAAATTAAAAAATAAATCAATGCAATGGAAGGAGCGTAAATTAGCGACGAACTAGCAAATCAACAAATCAGTAATCTGGTTTCACAACACTCGCAGTGAAACTCGCAAGCTTTATAACTTTTTCAAAGCTATGAAAGAAGATTAAATTGAGTGCCGTCGGCCATCGCGTGACGCATCTTTATTGGTTTTAGCTTTCTGCTTTGTAATAAAACCTTACATTATACGCTTAGAGCATGGCTGGGAATGCGCTAATAGAAATTATTGCACGAGGCGTAGACGAGTGCAATAATTTGTATTGTCGCACGAGGAGCAGGCCGAGTGCGACAATACCAAATTATTGCACGAGGCGAAGCCGAGTGCAATAATTTTATTAGCGTCATGACCATTTGCCATGCTCTTAGTGTATTAGCCAATGTGAGGAGTGCAATATTACTTATTATTGCACGCGTACAAGTACCCTCAAAATTGGCTAATAACATTATGGGTACTGTGCTCTGCGCACCTTACAGAGTCTCTGGCTGGGGCAAGCTTCTGGGTCATCATTTCATTGATAATTAGGCACCAACAGGGCCGTAATTCTCAATTTTGAGTTGGGGGGGCTGGGCGAGCGAAGCGAGCCTGGGAGGACGGGGGTTTTGGGGAAATGAGGGGCGGGGCCCCCGAGGCAGGGTCTGGGGGCGCAGCCCCATCAGGGGCAGGGGTCAGGGGGCGGAGCCCCGAAAATTTTTTGGGTTTTGAATGCCTGAGAATGAATTTTGGGCAACAGAAATGGGAAGGAATCGTGAAGATTATGAGTGTCAGACAATGGCACTTTGACTAGTCTTGAGCAAGTTTTCATGTTAAAAACCTGTGGAATTGTGTAGAACATACTGTGCCTCATAATCAGCCGTGTCTTACTGATGATCCAAGTTTGCTATCCCAGAGCACTCGTTGGTTTTTAGACGTCAAATTATTATGATCATATTCTACAGTAATCCATTCCAGTACCTATGTCACTTTCATCTATGAACATGTTATGAGCTTATGATCATGATATTTAGTTATTACTTTCTAACTATTTATTATCATTTTGTCAACTAACTATGGAGACATGCCACATGGATTGATTACAGCACTTCTGTACTGTCGTTTGTAGATGAAAAATACCATGATGAACCAACAAAATGGCCTATATGAAGTGTTGATATGATTTTGAAACCTTCATAATTACGAATGATGTATCAATATCATTCTCTAAAGTTTAAAAAATCAGTTAAGTTGTAAATTTTGATTGGAAGGTATAATTTTTTTCGAGTCAGTTCAAAAATCTTGGGGGGGCTTCAGCCCCCCTAGCCCCCCCGGGAATTACGGCCCTGGGCACCAATGCTATTTTGAGCCACACTTCGAAAAATACCAAAGTTTGCTTATAATTAGAACTCATAACCTCAGATAGCTTAAAATAGATATCTTACTCTGGTTTTTTAGTTGCTGAGGGCTGTGCAGTGTACTTTTCATTGGTGTTCTCAACGGTTTTTCTAAGTTTAAAAGGTTGATAAATCAACCTTACTTACCGAAGTTATATGTGAGTCAACGTCCTGGGAGTCATACGACTACGCCCATTTCTAGCGTGGGAAATATTTTGAAAGCCCATTTCTTACATACTTACATCTATGAACAATAGATTATGGGTGACGATCTTAATTTATTTCAGTTGTTGTATTCATTTCAGTTGTTGTATAAGGTATACCCTTTTGGTTATTTTTCCTCTTCGTTGCAGGGTGTTCCTAAGACCATTCCGCAGATGATGAGCTCCGTACCAGTGTGTGGGTTCGCTTTACTGTTAATTATACTCCCGAGCGTTATTATTGGGCATGATATTTCAACCTGTCAACATAATTTTATGGTTCCTTAGGTCCGACACAAAGTTACACAACCACAAAGTATTCTATCAAATTAATACCCCCTCACTTGTCAAGTTATCAATGCGACTCTCTAAGTGAGAGAATTGGAATTAATTTGTTTCAAGATGAATGAGTGCACATACAGTGCTTGAACGAATTAGTTGAGCCGAGAGTCAGCACCTTGTATGGATATTTCATTGGTCAAGCCACCTCAAACGAGAAACTAACACAAAAATCTTGTTGACTCAGAAATCGATTGCAGATGCCTATTTTTCCCAAAATGGTCCTAAAATGAGATATTCTATACAGCCATGCCTATTATCTTATTATAATCGTGGGAAAATTGTTCGACTTTTATTTCCAACATCTTCACTGCTTGGGCGAAACTTTGATTTTCGATTGGAATATTTTCGAAAATCGACTTCTAGCAATTTATCAATATTTAACATACTTAAGTACGATTATCATGTTGACCTTTATTATGTTCTGTGTCCTGTTCTCAAGAATCGTTACTAAGCATTTATTTTCCTCTGAGACACTCGTATTGCCTCCAGCCTCGTCCGCAGAAATCAAGTTTTGCCTTACAACTTTACAATGTGAAAAACTAAAAGGTACATATTATGACTGTGCATGAGAGCAGGTGTGCAGGCTTACTCAGGCAAGTAGTATCCTGACACACACGAGTCGGACAATTCCTGGCCAAATTTGTTATAGCCCGACAAACCTCGACTGAAATCCAACCGAACCCCAACAGAAAGACCCTACCAAAAACCTAAAAAGGTAAAAATTCGAGTTAAAGACGACTGAAGTCCACCCGTAAATCGTCCGTCGGGCTCATGTGTGCTAGCTTTGGGGGTGTTGGAATAATAAATTGCGATAGCTTTTCATAAGTATGCTCCCATTCGCAGACATTCAACCTCTGGCTGTCTGGCACCTGCCTCACAGCAGCAGACGCTTCTACTTGTCTGACGTCTGCCTACAGCTGAGCAATAGACTGTGTTTGAATGTTATCTGTCGTGTATGGATGAAAATTTGTTTAATTGATTGAAAGCTTCAGTTATTGAGCTATTGCTATTCTTAAATAGAATGGTCATATCTACCTAAGCTAAATAGGGTAATTACAAAATGACAGTCTCCCAGCAACGATCAAAATTTTTCCGCTAAAAATTGCTTTATTCATGTAAAAAGCAAAATATTTAAGCATTCAGTGTAGCAAAATGTTTCGCGCGCGCGATGCGCGTAGCAGCTGTGCACAGATTCTGAGCATCTTCGGATTCCTGCAGATGAAAGTCAACTCTCAACGTTAAGCAAAATCATTCTTCATGGGAGAACATCTGGTGAGATGAATATTCTCAGGACTCCATATGATGTTTCGCCAAAAGTGGAACAAAAATGAGACAATTTGCTGACACGTTTTACCTGCAACTATAGGACCGATTTTTCGTCCGATATTGCCTTAGAACTACCAATGAAACCTCAAAACAAAACGTTCAATGTGTAACTTCACCAATCAGCAATTTATGCCCTAAGAATATTTCAGCATTTTGTCTCATTTTCGCAGTATGTCAGCGTTTTGTCTCACTTTCGTTCCAAGCACCAAATATCAGCCAGATTGAAATTTAAAAGCCTCAGGATGGTCAATAAGGGTTTTTGCTCGTCTTGATAAACTATTCAGTACCTTAGGAGCTTAGGAGGGCCTCTAGGTATATTTCAGCATTATGTCAGCGTTTTGTCTCATTTTCGTTCCAAGCACCAAATATCAGCCAGATTGAAATTCAAAAGCCTCAGGATGGTCAATAAGGGTTTTTGCTCGTCTTGATAAACTTTTCAGTACCCTAGGAGGGCCTCTAGGTAAGTCAGCATTTTGTCTCATTTTTGCCAAGGCCAAATATCTGTAGATTTGAATTTCTGAACCTTAAGAACTGCTGGTTCCATCTCTTAAAACACATTTGATGTTTTTTTAATCAATTTTGACCATTTCTCACCTATTTGGTATATGTCAGCAATTTGTCTCTTTTTTGTTCTAATTATGTTTCAATTTTTTCCAATCGCGCGGAAACATCAAATAACTAAACAAACGGCTAAAAAATGGGTGGACTCAACTCCGCGGCGGACCCGCTGCGGACCCGGTGGACCCGCTGCGGGTCCGCCGCGGACTCCACTAAAGTCCACCATAGAATTTTTTTGGTGGACTTTGGTGGACCCGCAGCGGACTTTTTAAAACTCCGCCGCGGAGTGGTGGATCCGCTGCGGGTCCGCTCGGGCTCCGCCGCGCACTGGTGGACAGTCCGCCAGAAAAGTCCACCAAAAAAGTCCACCAGGGAAAAAAGTGCGCCGCGGATTGGAGTCCACCGCGGAGTTTTTGTCCACAGGTGGACTCCGCAGGTGGACTCCACCAGCGGACTTTGGTCCACCTGCGGAGTCCACAGGTGGAGTCCACCAGCGGAGTCCACAGGTGGAGTCCACCAGCGGAGTCCACCTGCGGAGTCCACCGGCGGAGTCCAACTCCATCGGCAGTGGACCCCGCAGGCGGAGTCCACCTGCGGAGCTCACTGGCGCACTAGGTATGTATGTTAATGTATGTTTTGGAAATGATGAGCTCATCACTTACGGGCAAAATTTTGTCATCTACCACTCCTTGTAAAATAAGTGCATTCGCTTATTTGGAGAGGATTTGGAAATGGAAAGGTGGTGGAAAGGATGAGAACGAAATGAGAACGGGGATTTTGAAGGGTTTAAAGGTGGTAAATGACTCCAAATGCCAAAACTTGTTCAGGGTTGTAGAGGAGATAACTTTTGCAAAGTTTTTGCGACTTTCTGACTTTGGACTTTGGGGATTGCGGGGCCACGCCCATTTGTCTAAAATTTAAAATTGAGTAAAATGACTCAAAATCAGTTGGAACGTGTTTATATAGTCTAGGAGTGCCCATACAAATTTTTTCCTTGGCAGACGATTTATAACAACCACAATGGGCCTTTCCTGCTTTCCATAGTAAATTTTCATGGTGAAAGAATGAACCAAAATGAGAACAGGGACTCCCTGTTCTCATTTGAGGAAGAAACTCAATTTACTTGCATAATCAGTAAGAACACATATCAAGATAAAGGCTGAAGAGGACTCTTTAATTCAAATTAACAACATCTAAAGTTAGATAAATTGAACTTGAATTGCAGTAGTGACGCGTCACTCCAGCCCTTCATATTGAATGAGTGACGTAACATAAATCTTTAAATGATGAGATGAGGTTGGGATATTTATATATCTTTTCTAAATGATGAGGTAGTGATGAGGTTGTATGTATGTATGTTCAAAAAAGGCCGATTTTTGATGAGCTCATTTCTGGATGGCCCCTAGGACTCCTGGGTACTCCCATAGAATTCCTGGGGTACTCCCGTAGGACTCCCAGGGTACTCACGTCGGACTCCCGGGGCACACCCGTGGTACTCCCGCAGGACTCCCGGGGGACTCCCGGGGTACTCCCGCAGGACTCCTGGGGTACTTTCGCAGTACTCCCGAGGAGTCTCCCGCAGTATTATTCGCTCGTATGACTCTAGTTCTAATTGTATTGTTAGCCATCCAGTCAGAAGAAATAGACGGGCAACGTCCGTCCATTTTATTCTTAAACGCAAATGGTTTTAAACGCACATGCTCATTACTCCCGAGTTGGTTTTTTTTTAAATATCGACCGAATCTGAGACAGCTTTGTGTACACATGGCACTCCTTTCCAAAAACCAAAAATAAAAGCATAAGGTGCATGTAACGTTCGTCGGTCGATCGAATGGAATTGGTCGATCGATCAAATTCATTTGATCGACTGATGTGTTTTTAATAGAAAATCTTTAAGCTAGTAGGGAAACAATTAAATATTGCTCATTTAAACACGATTCAAGTCAACAGGGAGCATTAAAACACATCATTCATTCAAATGGAGTTGATCGATCGACCAATTCCATTCGATCGACCGACGAACGTAACGGGCGCCTAACTTATAATATTCATAATTGATAATGGCGGAATCCACTGGCGGATTCCGCCAGTGGAGTCTACTGGTGGACTCTACCAATGAACTCCGCCAGTGGAGTCAATTCGCTGGTGGAGTCCACCAGTGGAGTTCGACGGAGGACTCCGCTGGCGGAGTCCACTGGTGGAGTCCGCCAGTGGACTCCACTGGTGGACTCGACTCCGCCAGTGGACTCCGCCAGTGGAGTCCACTGACTCCGCGGCGGACTAACCTCCGGTGGACTAAACTCCACGGTGGACTTTCTTGGTGGACTTTTTCGGTGGACTGTCCACCAGTGCGCGGCGGAGCTCGAGCGGACCCGCAGCGGATCCACTACTCCGCGGCGGAGTTTCGAAAAGTCCGCTGCGGGTCCACCAAAGTCCACAAAAAAAAATTTATGGTGGACTTTAGTGGAGTCCGCGGCGGACCCGCAGCGGGTCCACCGGGTCCGCCGCGGAGTTAAGTCCACCCATTTTTTAGCCAAACAAACTATAATGATGTGTTGCACAATGTTGAGAAATACGGGAAATTTGAAAATCAACATAGATGGATGCTATATAGGCTATCCCAACGACGAACGTGGTCAATTTAATGGAATATATAGACAAAGCCGTTTCAATTTTCTTTCATAGTATTTTCTTTTATAGAGCATGACTGTTAATGTTTCATAGAGCATGACTGTTAATGTTTCATACTTTAGTACTTTCATAGAACATGATTGTTCGTACGATTCTTAAACCAGATGATTTAATATTCTTTCTATGAACTTATGAAAGGATCTAACACGCTGGAGTCATATTCAGGATAAGAGGATTATTCATTATATTCTTCAAGATTATCACTTACTCACTCCATGGCATTGTGTACAGCCAGCTCGAATATCCTCATATTCGATGAATATGAACGGGGTACGGACATTTCACCTCCAACTTTTTCACCTACGAAGCTACGATATTTAAAGATTTAACGTCATGATATTCAGAAAACGGTTAGACATCTAAACCAACATTTGAACCCGATCAGGCAAGTGTCTGTGTATTATAGACCATGTATATTAACAAATCACCACCATTTCAGATACTCCTCCATTTCAGATAGACGAGTTGCGGTGTGGTATCCAGACGCTGGCAAGCAGTGCAGCCCCTCTGGGCAAAGTGCTGGACTACCTACAGGAGGACCTTGACAGCATGCAGAAGGAACTTGAGAACTGGCGCTCAGAGAACAAGTACCACGAGACAGCTATAAAGGCTGAGGAAAGGTATGGTGACCGCACCTATATTGGGATTATTTATGTTAATTATGCATTACAATGATTTTGAATTGAATGGTTTTGAATTTCCAATGCTCACTGTTTTGGTGTTTTCTCAGAATAACCAAATGACGACCTTGGGTAAGTACTGTTTTGTCGAGATTTCATGATCCATTGACATCATTGTGGTGGCATAAAATGGTTAAATGGGTTTAATTGATTTTGAGAGTGAATGTCATTTTCAGTCACATGGAGAAAACATTGGAACCGCTGAGAGATCAATTGGAAGAAACAGAACAACAGATTATCGACATGATAAGGATTTAGGAGTGACATCATGCCCGTTCTCATTGCAACATATTATTTATTTTGACACCACATTTCACACCATATTATGACAAACTCTGACACCACATTCCAAATGCTGACACCACATTCCATGCTTTACAAGGATTACAAGGATTGCAAATAATTGCTTTTTATTACATTGTAATGTCAAAAGAATAAACATATCTAATATCCTAGCCTACTGTTGACATCATATTTTCATTTTCTCCAGATCTGTCAGAATTATAGCTGCACAATTTGTAATGGCTGCATATATTCGAAAGATAGCTCTTCTGGCGCGCTGTGGTGTGGCAGTTGCTTTGAGGTCACTGATGCCGATTCTCAATTCAATTACTCAGCATGATTCAAGTCACGAAGATTACTCACATGTAGAATTGAGCGACTCATTAAACTTTTTGCGACGATTGAAACAAATAGTTATGAAACGCGCGAGTTCTGAAAAAGTGTGCATTTTCTTCTTCCACAGTTGCGCTTCCTCCTTCCATAATGGCCGGGATCAAATGGATTGTGTTGTTGAGTGCGGTTATGTTTGATTGAGGAGTAGTGAATAACTTTTGTGATGTAATGGTTCTGTTGACTGCATAGAGATCACACCACATTTGACACTACATTTCACACACTGACACCGCATTCCAAAAACTGAAACGATATTGCAAACCCAGACAGCTGACACCACATTACACACACTGACACCGCATCTCGCTTATACCAAATTGCACATGAAATGTTCGCAAATCTTATAATCATTGTAAGTTGTGACTCGCCCTTCAAACCCCTGTATTTCAGATAAACAAGATCAACTCCACGAAGTGTAACATACACAACAACGACCACAAGATAGAGCAGATGTTGTCCACGATGAGCTTCAGTGCTGCTTGACACTGAGATGTGCAGTGAGGTCGTCTTATCGCCAACGGCTACCTCTTCAGTGTGGCTACGGAATTGGAAATATGTGGGTAGCGCAGCGCGTCTTTCCGTCAATGGTGTGACAAGAAACAGGAAAGTGCATGCTCATCGTCCCATAGAAAACCACACACGTAGGCTTGTCCAAGGTCAGGGTTTTAGGAAATATCCGAACACCCCCTCTCGCATGCGAAGCAGTGCAGTACGAAGTTCTGTGGTGGTGGGACGTTATCATTATACCATGCTGCTGGCAGCTTCCACTCATAGGACTATCAGATTCATCGGGTTTATATTGACAGTCAACAGTGAGAAAGACAGTATAGATACGGGTAGGATATTGAGCAGTGATCGGTATTACGAAAAGTGGTTGGGTAGATGATTGGTTATGATAGGAAATGAATAATTTAGAAATAACTAATTTGTGATCAGTGAACGGTCCTTTACTGAGCAGATATCGATTTCAATAGATTTCCAGCCATCTGCCATGTTTTCAGGTTTGATCTTGATTGATTGATATCTTTTGCTTCCACTGTAAGTGTATGCCGCATGTCCAGAATTAAAGGTGGAATTAAATTCTATTTTCAAAAGGCACGTTTCTCATTATGATTTGATTTATTTTTAATTTCGATTTTGAACTGATGGATTCTTTAACATTTTATTGGCGAGTGATACATTAATAAAAAGGCCAATGATACAAGAGTGTTTCTGTAAAAATGTAACTGATTGGTAATGATAATATTTAAGTGTTGTAAATGTAAATTTACGAAACCATCTTGAAAATTATTGACTAACTGTTCGTTTATGTAGTTATCAGTTAAATATATAAGTATTAATATTTTGAAAAACGATCCTGCTACCAATTGAGCAATGTAGCACTTTACACTGGTAGTTCTGGCTCCCTTATGGCACCTGGTCAGCAGTCTCAAGCCGACGGCATCTGCCCTTCAGGCAGAAGCCTAAGCGTGTGCGCCAACATGCGTTGTAGGAACTTGCCAGCACTCAGATTAGTAATCAATCGTTGAGTAGCCTCATCGGTATGCTAGAGCTCGACTTGTTCGAGGTTGTTGACCGGGTCCCTGACACATCTCGCAGCTTGATCAAATTCTTGACGAACGTGTAAAACCTGCCAGGTTTGAGTTTTATTAGTCGAAAGACTTGTTCAATTTCTGACAACATAATAAGGGTCAAACTTCACATACTGTTTGCAAAGTATAGCCTTACAGTTACTGAAAGGGTGGCAGACACGTACGTTACCTTCTGTTAGTAAAGGAGTAGATGAATGGGTTGGCTGTCAGGTTCATCTGCATGGTCAGCATTCCCACCGTGATGAGTTGTGGAGGAACGTGATCCCCTGCTCCCACCAGGCCCCAGTAGCCTAGCCAGGGCCCGTAGCTGGCTACAAAGACCCAGCAGATCAGGGAAACTGTGCGAGTTGCCTTCTTCGTCACCTCCTCACTGAGCCGCCTTGCCACCCCAGAATAGCCACGTTAGTGAGGAATATCCCAGAGATTACCAGGAAGTGGAAAGAGAGGAAGATGTAGTTAGCTGTAGGTTTCAGCCAGGGCATGCACAGATTTACTGTGGGGTCGAATATGACCATGTAGCTGGTGAAGGGCCAGGTAGCCACGTAACCAATGGACAGCACCCAGATACCAATAACTATCCTAACAACCAGAGTGTGGGTCAGGGAGTGAGAGAGGGGTCGGGACAGGCAGTACAGCTTGCAGACCCCTATCAGAACTATCAGACAAAACTCTGCCACGAATAGGATGTGCTTCAGGAACCCGCTCATCAGACAGAAATGTGTCCCGAATACCCACCTGGGGGGGGGGGGGGAATGTGGCAATATTAAGTGGGACAATATTACTACAAGATAAAAAGAATGCAGGAAGTGGTGCATAAAAAGCTCGATATCAGATCGACCTTACACTTACATTACCCATGAACATAGCTGTCATACATACCTTCCAGTGATAAGGCCAGGGAACATTGGAACGTACAGGAAGAGTAGGATAGATAAGTCTGTAGCTGCTATGTTTTCTATCAAGAAAACTGTCACACTGTCAAGACTCACAGCCTTGTATTTAAGGGACGCGATTAGAACCAAACTGTTACCAGCCAGACCTGAGAACGGTGGCATCAGGAAGGCAAAATTGAAATGAGAGGTCGATTTCAACTTTAAGTCGACCTCTCATTTGGCAATCATAAATATCTGATATTCAGAGCCATTAATCGTCTCACCAATGATGGTGAGGATCATCTGTACTGCGGTGTAGCCATAAACCACCCCTGCTGAAAAACCATTCACTTCTCCAAACGTTGTGTTACTATACGGCACTGTATCCAACATTTCCTTCTCCCTCTTGGGTTCATGAGTAATGAGTACAAGTTTTAGAAAAGGCAAAAGCTGAGCAAAACTTTGAAGGCAAAACCTTTCAAATTTGACCCTATTAGCCTATTTGCTATTTCAGCGTGATCTGTACGGATGGCCTTAGCGAAACATACCTTAACCTCCAATATTTTAGTCGGGTAAAAATATAGTCGGAATTATTATAGTCGTAAAATGTTAGTCATAGAGGGTCTGGGGGTATGGTCGGCCGAAATTTTAGTCGGCATTTTTGGTGATTTTCAGCCTCAAATTTCGATTTTCAAAGCGTTTTTCTTTACATTTCTTCGATTTTCGATTATCGAAAATCATGAATTTTAGTATGGCTGACTGAATCAATCCCTACAACCGTCTTAATTCTTACAAAATTCATCTTAGATGCTAAAATGACGTCATAAGAATTCATTTTCAGACCATATTGCAAATGCACTCTCATAATATGCTGAATTGCAAAAACCTACAAAAATTATGCTTGGAAAGCTTAAGTCTGCTGTTTCTATAGTCGGTAATAATTATGGTTTGCCGAATTTATAGTCGAAATTCGAATTTTGACTAAAAAATAGGCCGACTATATTTTCGGAGGTTAAGGTATTCGAATAGAACAGGCACCAGCAGTGACAAAACATTGGCTGATCCTGTTAGTGCAAGTGATATTATTATTATTGGTGCAAGTGTCACGCCTACAGAGCTACAGGATTAGAAAACAGTCTACCTACGGTAGAGCTTTAGTATCTACTGTAGACCACTATGACATGACTAATTCTGGCACTTGGTGGCTCACTGGCAAACAATTGTAAGATTGTCAGATTGCTGCTAAACTGTGTCAGTGCAAGACGGGTATAAAAATGGGGCTTCTTCAATCTTTCCCGGTACCCTGAACTAGGTGTCAATTCAGGAACTAAATAAAGCAAAGGAAACTTGCTGGCCTAGGACAGGTAATGGATTAAATATTACTATTTGAGTTGGCTGCCTCAAGGTCTCAAAGTGAAACGATCAGTAATCAAAAAATGAAACATCTGCTGGAACATCTGCTGCAGTACAGAAGGAGCCTTACCATTTCCCAGTAAAATGGTAGTCTTCACTGAAAGTTCTACCGATACTATAACTTCCTAATCCTTAATGATGATTATAAACATGTGCTCAAGTAGGTGAAAATGTGAGATTATCTTCTCCCTCTTTCGGGGAATGTCGTGCTACTCAAAGATAGATTGTAATAGGAGTACAAAATAATTTGCCGCTATGACAGGTCACAGGTGCAATCAAAGTACAATTCCATTCTTAGAATTGCTGGATATCTGATCAATATCAGTTATATCGCTTTTTGGATCGCTATTTGCCCTACTCCAAGGAAGGTTTTCTATTTTCTGTCCATGCCCATCAAATCAATTCCGCAAGAGACCCTGTGTGTATCAGTATGACACATCAGTATAAATAACTGTTTCCTGAAAAAGTGTTTCCAGCGCAGCAGTGTCTCGTACTGTTTTGAACAGTATGGCGTACTGTTGTCAATAGTATGGCGTACTGTTTTCAACAGTATGCCGTACTGTTGTCAACAGTATGGCGTACTGTTGTCAACAGTATGACGTACTGTTGTCAACAGTATGGCGTACTGTTGTCAACAGTATGACGTACTGCTGTCAACAGTATGACGTACTGTTGTCAAACAGTATGGCGTACTGTTGTCAACAGTATGGCGTACTGTTGTCAACAGTATGGCGTACTGTTGTCAACAGTATGGCGTACTGTTGTCAACAGTATGTCGTACTGTTGTCAACAGTATGGCGTACTGTTGTCAACAGTATGACGTACTGTTGTCAACAGTATGGCGTACTGTCAAACAGTATCAACAGTATGGCGTACTGTTGTCAAACAGTATGGCGTACTGTTGTCAAACAGTATGGCGTACTGTTGTCGTATGGCGTACTGTTGTCAAACAGTATGGCGTACTGTTGTCAACAGTTGTCAAAGCGTACTGTTGTCAACAGTATGACGTACTGTTGTCAAACAGTATGGCGTACTGTTGTCAACAGTATGACGTACTGTTGTCAAACAGTATGGCGTACTGTTGTCAAACAGTATGGCGTACTGTTGTCAAACAGTATGGCGTACTGTTGTCAAACAGTATGGCGTACTGTTGTCAAACAGTATGACGTACTGTTGTCAACAGTATGACGTACTGTTGTCAACAGTATGACGTACTGCTGTCAACAGTATGGCGTACTGTTGTCAACAGTATGATTGTTGTCAAAATGACGTCTGTCAACGCAAACAGTATGACGTACTGTTGTCAACAGTATGGCGTACTGTTGTCAACAGTATGACGTACTGTTGTCAACAGTATGACGTACTGTTGTCAACAGTACGACGTCCTGTTGACAACAGTACGACATCCTGTTGACAACAGTACGACATCCTGTTGACAACAGCAGTGGCGTACTGTTGTCAACAGTACGACATCCTGTTGACAACAGTACGACGTCCTGTTGTCAACAGTACGTTGTATGGTGTACTTTTGTCGCGCAGACGCCGCGCTTGCTCCACGACGGTTGTCAACAGTACGACGTCCTGTTGACAACAGTACGACGTCCAACTGTTGTCAACAGTATGACGTACTGTTGTCAACAGTACGGTCAGTACGACGTCCTGTTGACAATAGTACGACGTATCCTGTCAACAGTACGACGTCCTGTTGACAACAACAGTACGACGTCCTGTTGACAACAGTACGACGTCCTGCTGACAACAGTACGACGTCCTGCTGACAACAGTACGACGTCCTGCTGACAACAGTACGACGTCCTGCTGACAACAGTACGACATCCTGCTGACAACAGTACGACGTCCTGCTGACAACAGTACGACGTCCTGTTGACAACAGTACGACATCCTGTTGACAAGTACTGTACGACGTCCTGTTGACAACAGTACGACGTCCTGTTGACAACAGTACGACGTGTCCTGCCAACAGTACGACATCCTGCTGACAACAGTACGACGTCCTGTTGACAACAGTACGACGTCCTGTTGACAACAGTACGACGTCCTGTTGACAACAGTACGACGTCCTGTTGACAACAGTACGACGTCCTTAAGCTGACAACAGTTTTACGACGTCCTGTTGACAACAGTACGACGTCCTGCTGACAACAGTACGACGTCCTGTTGACAACACGTCCTGTAACAGTACGACGTCCTGCTGACAACAGTACGACGTCCTGCTGACAACAGTACGACGTCCTGCTGACAACAGACGTCCTGTTGACGTCGACGTCCTGTTGACAACAGTACGACGTCCTGTTGACAACAGTACGACGTCCTGTTGACAACAGTACGACGTCCTGTTGACAACAGTACGACGTCCTGTTGACAACAGTACGACGTCCTGTTGACAACAGTACGACGTCCTGCTGACAACAGTACGACGTCCTGCTGACAACAGTACGACGTCCTGCTGACAACAGTACGACGTCCTGTTGACAACAGTACGACGTCCTGTTGACAACAGTACGACGTCCTGTTGACAACAGTACGACGTCCTTTTGACAACAGTACGACGTCCTGTTGACAACAGTATGACGTCCTGTTGACAACAGTACGAAGTCCTGTTGAACACAGTACGTCGTCTAGTTGACAACAGTACGTCGTCCAGTTGACAACAGTACGTCGTCCAGTTGACAACAGTACGTCGTCCAGTTGACAACAGTACGTCGTCCAGTTGACAACAGTACGTCGTCCAGTTGACAACAGTACGTCGTCCAGTTGACAACAGCATCAGCATGACTTCCTGTCAACAACAGCATGCAGTACGCATGGTTTCTCTAAATTTCAGTCGAAATTAAACCATTTTCACTACACAGGAAAACACAGCATCTCATATTTTAGAAAGTTGGTTAAATGACGATCACCATAAGCATAACATTAACAAAAACAATGAACAAGGATAATTACTTGTCAATGAGCAATTTAAAACATCTATTAAATAAACATTTAGTTCAGCTAAAAAATTTTATGGAATGAGGTACCTTTTATCTGTCATTCATAGTTTTGATACCTCACACTAATACATCATACAATTACAAGCAAAATACTAAAATATTAATAATATTCTTTCTTACAGCATCGAACCGGAACATGCAATTGCAAACAGTAACTATCTTAACTTACAGTCAGTTTATCTGTTTCAATACAAAATGAATGAATAGTTTTCTGAGACTCAAATTTCAATAATTCTACAAATAATATTCTATTTTTTTAAAGTTTTTAGTTTACGAGAAATTCACCAAGTAACCATAAGCTAACAGTGACTAGAAACAAGCAGTATTTATTATTGATAAGTGAAAGTCATTGTTCAGACTGAACATCAGTCATTACATAAGCAAAATATCCCTGAGAATCATTTCAAGGCTATCACGTTCTCTGATTACTTTTTGATTTAAGAAAGTTTAAGAAGTTTAGGTAGTTTGACCTAGTCAAACTCAATCGACTGCTTTATAGAAATAAATAAGGTAGCGCTATGTTGTCACTCCATATAGTGCATGTTGTAACTTCCCACAGGACTCATTGTTGTCACTTCACACGGTGCCGAGTGCGGCAATGCGCTGAGAGATATGCTCTGCAATGTCCTTGTGGTAGACAGCAACACAAGACTCGTGGTCTCCCAGGACACTGTCTACATGGATAGAGCCTCCACATACCTCCTTCAACTGATAGTCCTCTCCGACCTGGAAGTGGGGTACTGTTAGAGAATAGCTTACACAACACAAAGACATGGCACATTGTCAATGTCTAGTGAGATGGGACATTTTCTACTAAAATAAGACATTCTAAAGTGCCATGAGACACTGTCAAAGACAGAAGAGATTGTGTGATTGGGAGGGGTGCTGCCAACAATGGGATGATGATTGAGCAAAAGAATTTCCCAAAGTATTAGAAAACTCAAATCCTTTGGAAAAATCATTTCAGATACACAAACTTAGAATCTTAGAGCTAGAGGAGTAGAGGAGTACTATGACGTGTCGTTTCTTACCTGGAGACTATCGGTCGCCTTCACAAGATGCACATCCCCTGAGTAGTTGAGTTTAGGAGTATACTGGTCAGCCAGCACCATTAATTTGGCGAAGTAGGTCAGCTTCTGTTCGGTGTCTGCAAGAACCAGACTCGGCCATGTGGTTGTCAGGATACCCATCGCTACCTGGGGATAGGAAACTTATTGGGAGGGGATTATACTGCTGTTTGTTTCCATTTTTAGTGGTCTGTGAAGAGTGATAAGGTAATTTACGGTAAAAAGTCAGCATCAATGCTTGAAAAGTTGAAAAAAAGAAAATTGGCAGCAGCCAAAAATCCACGTAACTGGTCTAACAAATTACCTTAATCTGCTTATCAAGGTCCGGGCTGTGACTAGCAATCTTCTCGTAAAGTCCCTCCGGCTCCGACCCGAATGTGCGTCTCACGAATCCTAGGATGGCCTCTGTAGGTCTGTCCAGCGCACAGTTTCTCTTGCTGACCACCTCCTCCTTGTAGCGCTCTATCTGCCCCGTCACCCAGTTCGGGGCCCCGTCTATCAGGACCACATACTCCGGGCCCCGACCCTCCTCCTCTGCCAGCTGTAGCGACATCTCAAAGGCCAGGACAGCTCCAAAGGAGTAGCCCCCGAGCCTGAAGCCACCTGATGATCCTCCCTGGTGTGATTTTATCTCGGAGAGGTAGTGAGCTGCCACAGCCTCCAGGGATGTGAGGGGCACCTGATCTGTGAACTGTACAGCGTAGACCGAGCAAGGTAGGTGCTGGGCGATGTTCAGGAGGGGCTCCACTTCCAGAGTGATGGGATGCACCAGGTACAAGGGGAGGGTGTTATCCACTGTCTTCAGCTCCACGATACACGAGCTGCTGTCCTGTCTCACACTTTCAGTTGTTATCTCTTTCCCTGCCCCTTCCTGCAGTTTCCTGATGTCAGAGAGAGTCAGGGCTCTTATTTCCTTGTTAGAGAGTCTGATATCCGCTCTGTCCAGAGCCTGCTTCACTTCAACTCCCATTAAACTGTCCAGTCCTAGATCTCCAAGTGAAATAGTGTGATCTAGTTTAGAAGGATCTGAAGCTCCCAGGATGTTTGATACAATCTCCACCAAGTCACTGCCCTTGTCACAGGACCCGCTGTTCTCCTTGTCTGCTAGCACAATGGAAGAGACTACAGGACATGCCATCGTCATAGCACGAGACATGGTGCTGAGACAGTCCCATATCCTCTGGGGGTAAGTGCCCCCAATGTTAGCCTCATTCCCCACCATGCTGTGTGCCATCCCTACATCCCCGATAGCTCCCCACTGGATAGCCACTCCAGGCAGTCCGTCCCTCATCCTCCCCTCACAGATGCGTTCCAGCACGCTGTTAGCAGCTGCGTAGTTTGCCTGTCCTGAGTTGCCCCTCCCACTCACGACACTGCTGAAGCACACGAAGTGCTGCAGTCCGGCACACAGGTCACGTGACACGGCGTCAAGGTGTCTGGCGGTGTCCGCCTTGGCTCGGAACACCTCCTCGAACTGAGCCACTGTCAGGTTCTCCAGGAGTCCGTCCCTCAAGATGCCCGCCAGGTGGAAGATGGCTGTGACAGGAGCGTCACGTGATGCCTCGCTCAGGAGGTGCGTGACCCCCTCACGCGTGGTGGTGTCACGTGTCACGACACGCAGCGTGACCCCCAACGCTCTCAGCCTGTGGACCACCCAGCGCTGGTAGCTCCCTCGCACTCCAGACCTGCTTGTCACGGTGATGTGCCGCGCACCTGAGCAGGGGATGTTGGTAAATTGGGGGGTAAATGTGTCAGGTAAACGAGTATTCAATCGTGATACTGCTAGTGCTAATCAAGGTATCTGGAATTGCTCCCGATTTCCGAGCAATTAACAATAGTTACAATCAATGTTAAATATCGTTCAACTTCAATCAGTAGAAGCCTAGGCTTGGCAGGCTTGCGATGCACAAGACAAGGCTTCCATACGCTGAATCAATATGCAAGTTGCATATCGACAGATCGTGTGTGAATTTGCTTATGTCTATTAAAATTAAAAAAAAGGATTAGCCGACATCACATGAGTGACATCACAATGTAACATGATAAAGCCTGACACGTGTGTATCAGATTTTAAACTTACAGTAGGAGTAAAAATATATTATTCTACAACGTTGTTAAATAAAACTTTTTCGCCCAAACAATTTAAAACTCACCATGTCATGGACTCGTGCTTAATAACGAAATTTTCTGACGGATAAAAAAATAGAAAACTATCGACGTACCATGTTCGGCGAGCCATTGCACGAGCTCCAGTCCGAACCCACCCAGGCCTCCGGTCACCACATAGGACCTATCCGCATGACAAGAGAACCTTGGCACCACGGTGTCTGGGGCCCTGCCCTCCTCATCTCGAGTACTGATCACCACTTTACCGATGTGTTTCCCTTGGGCCATGTAGCGGAATGCTGCCTCCAGGTCGGTACAGTGGAAAAGGGTCGTGGGCAGGGGTCGAACTACTCCTTCCCTCATGCCAGCCTCCATTAGGCTCTTAACCTGGGGAAGGAGGAGGGGTTATGAGAGGCAGGGGGGGCAGGGGCCGGACTACTCCTTCCCTCATGCCAGCCTCCATCAGGCTTTTTACCTGGGGAAGGAGAGGGGTTATGAGTGGGGGGGGGAGGGGCAAATGGGGGGGGGGAGCAGGGGCCGGACTACTCCTTCCCTCATGCCAGTCTCCATCAGGCTTTTTACCTGGGGAAGGAGGAGGGGTTATGAGGGGGCGTGATAAGAGGGGGGGGGGCATGGTGAGGGCGTGATGAGAGGAAACAAAGGGTTCTTCTTCCTCTCCTTGATGTGGAAACTGACAACATCACTACACACATTGTCTCGCAGAAATTCATTCCAGTAGTAATTAGTAACCGAGATGGAAGTTATTAAAAATTATTCGTTATTCATAATTGCACACGACTGATGAATGATCCATTTGAATCCAATCCACCCTCCACTGACCTCCTCCCACTCAGAGTTGCCCTCCTCGAACAGGGCATCCAGCAAGATTCCGTGGAAGGAGACGTTCTTCAGGAACAGTGACATCCCCACAGGGTTATTCTCACTCATGTCAAACTTCCCTATTTCCAGGAAACGACCATGTCTCGCCAGACACCGGAGACTTGCCTGAGGGTAGAAGAAGGGGTTCATTCGAGAGTCTCAATGTTATTGAGGTTTTTCAAAATTATTGGGAAACCACTGCCCCACTGGTAGAAGAATTGACGAATTTATCAGCTTTGCATGTGTCATGGAAATTGGAAAATGTTTTAATTTTAGTAAATTAAATCCAAGAAGTAGAACACTTCGTCATTCATGCGTAAAATGAGTCATGGAAACGAACGCCAAGCTGTCTCGTAAACTGGAACATTTAATTATCAACGTGCATTGAGCTACGTTGTCATAAGACATGAATATTAATCAATTTAATAAAAATCACTTTATTTATGCACTTTAAATGTTTTTCTCTGATGACTCTGTCGCCACTGATTTACTTTAAACTTTATACATTAACATAGCAATTAATTTTCTGCGCTACTCAACCAGCTGTTCTTATGACATGCTGATTTTATATTTTATACCATTCCGACCACAATAGTTTAATTTATTGAAAAGGTGAATTGCGGTTTAATGTTTAAGTACTTAAGCCTTCCATGGCCCCTCCCTTGATGACACCTTCACCCTTATATGATAATAATGTGGATGACATCATTATTAGCGCTTACAGTTGGTAATTGACTTCAGGAATCCAGTTCATATTTTACAGTGTAAGAAATAGAAATACAAATAAATGCACATTCTAATCACATCAATAATCCACTGTCAGACCAGTGAAGTACCTGGAGTTTATCGCCGGCCAGTGAGTTGAGTACCACGTGCACCCCACGTGACCCTGTCAGGTTGAGAATGTCCTGTTCGAACTGCGTGCTCCGAGAGTGGAGAATGTGATCACGTGACAGGAGAGGAAACTGGGACAGCAGGAAGTCTACCTTCTGCTGTGACCCAACTGTTGTGAACACCTGTAGTTAAGTCGTGTGAGAGTCGCCAATTCATCATCATCATGTACATGTGGCGTGCTTTAGCGATAGCAACTTGTCCCATTCCCCTGTCCCACTCCCACTCCCAACTGACCACTCCCCATATCCCACTCCCCTTTCCAACTCCCCCATGTTAGAACTGTGCTACTCACCTCGCAGTTCATGTGGAGTGCTATAGCGATAGCAGCTTGTCCCACTCCCCACTCTCCTTGCCCCAGTCCCATTGCCCCAGTCCCCAACTCCCGCTGTCCCACTCCCACTCCCCTTTTCCCACTCCCACACTGCCGCTGTCCAACTCCCCCACTCCCACTCCCCTTGTCCCATTTTCCCACTCCCCTTGTTAGAACTATGCTACTCACCTCGCAGTTCATGTGTAGCGCTATAGCAATAGCAGCCTGTCCCACTCCCCCACTCCCGCTGTGTATGAGCACCCGCTCCCCTCGTCTCAGTCTGCCTCGTACTATCAGTGAGTAATAAGCAGTGCAGTACACCACTGGGACACTTGCTGCTGCCTCCAGCGACCACTCCGAGGGGACCTGGAATAGAGGGGGTATGTCAGGGATGAGGGGACCTGCAATAGAGAGGAAGTGATGAAAGGGCAGGGAGGGGGAGATGAAAATGAACGGCCACTGTTGAGGATCTACTCTAACACAGTTAGGGTATGGGACGAGCTGAGAGGGAGAAAAAATGAAGAGTTAAGAGAAGATTTAAAAGTGACGATTTAAAAGTGACGAAATTAAAAAAAACAGAAAAAGGAATGATGCTATTATCACATTTACCTGCCAAGTGAAGTGTGGACTGGTAGTGACTGTGGTAGCGAGAGCTTTAGCTGGCAGTATTCCCATGACCCTCTTGCCCCTCCTTCCCTCTGACGAGGTGACATGACCACTGAACTCGAGGCCCAGAACACAGTCAGTACTGCCCTGCAACTCCAGAGGCAGTGCGTCAGGGGGCAGCTTTCCTGTTGCTATCATCACGTCTCTAAAGTTCAGGGATGCAAACGAGACCTGGGGATGAGGGGTCAATCCGTCAATGGCATATTAGCATTTGTCATACTATCATTCGTGATGCAACTTGGAACGAAACTTTATCTGCAGACTTTATTCTCAATGATCCGAACTTACCTTAGGAGGTGTATTTATGTGGGATTTCGGTGTTTCAAATTTTGGTAAGTTGAAAATATGGTGATTTTTCAAGTAATTACTTTTCCTAACATATGATAATGACTTCATTTCGAAATGTCATGGTGGGTGAAAAAATGGGAATTTTTCTGAAAAATCCCAAAATTACGACCTTTATAAATAAACCTCCTAAGGTAGATAATCTGGAATATTTACCTCGCATGTGATGGACTCTTCAGAGACTTTTCCAACTGGAGATTGGATCCATGATAGTGAGGAGAGGTCTCCGCGCGTGAGAGTGTCGACATAAGCAGAAACCACGCGTTGCTGTGCTGATGTAACGCATTGCTCTGACGATGTAACGCGTTGCTCTGGAGACTCATCAACGTTGCTGTGACGGTATGTCCCCCATTTCCCATCAATGTACACATTGCTCACGAGGTCTCTAGCGACAATAGCTGCCATGATATCTTTATCAAGCTCTGTCGAAGAGAGGATGGATCTGAAATAAAATTAACTAATTAGAATAAAACAAAGTTCGAACTCAACTACACAGACAGTACGGTACAGGAATCCCACTGGAAAACGAAATAAACATCTTAAGAACAAATTTCATTTATGTTGAAAGGGATTTCAATTTCAATTTCCATAAGGCACCACGCTGTAAGAGGATATTCACCTGATTTTGTGAGCCCCTTCCTCGTGTCGGAGAGCGTTACACAGCCCCTGGACACCTGTGGTGTTGTCTCCTAGCAACCAGACTCTGTCTACGCTGCTGTCTGCAACTGCTGTCTGCACATTCTCTACCCAGGAGAATTCTTCGCTTGACACCGTGACAAACTTGTGTTGCAGCTCAGGTGTCTGTGGGAACAATGGAGAATTCAAAATACGTGACAATACTGAACCATCTTGTTAGGTATTTTGAGTGAATTTACGAACTTTTGAACCATTGAATGTGATCAATTCAATACACCGTGCGTTTTAAGTAATTTGAATAGAATCGCGCTCACCTTTTCACTTTTGTTCCTAATGAGAGATATAGTTGCTCCACCAGTAGTCCTGCTTGCAATACACTCTCCCACATCCCCCACATCCTCCTTCCCACTACTTAGCAACACCAAGCAACCCTCCTCCGGCTTCAGACAACCCAACACGTTGTCTAGCAACCCTCCGCACGCAGCCCACGACGTCACGATGATGTCATAGATAGTGTGATCAGGAGATGAGGGTTGCGTGACATCCCAGACGAAGGATTTAACTTCCTCCTCGTTTGGTGGAAGTTGCTGTTCGTTACTCACTGCTACAGTGTAGGTACAGGTGGGTCGACCAGGGTTACTGTTCAGAACTTCCTCGGTTTTACTGCAAGGTTATTGTGAGGGTGAGTAGTTGTTAAACTGAGAGTTGAGTAGTGAGTGGCATGGAAGTAAGTTGGTTGTTATGACGGTATACAGAATACATAGTACACGCGTCACACATACAGTGAGTACCCATGGCAGTGAAATTGAGAAAATGTATGCAACGTCAGAAGTTTTGAGTGTATTGCGAAAACTTCCGGGGGAAAATCCACGAATTTTCTCAAGTTAAAGAATTTTCCAGTAAAAAGAATTTGATTAATCTATCCACATACCGTTTAAATTCTGTGAGACCTCCGATTTCAAGAACGGAGATAGAATCGAGCCCATTGAGGTTCTCTTGAGCTATATCGAGTAGCACCCTCAAAGCAGGGCCGCTGATCAACTCCCCAGCCCTGCTGACTGCCTGCTCATGGGAAGAGCAAGGAGGGGTGACGTTCTGTGTGACGTCATCATCAGGTTCTGTGACGTCATCACAAGACACGTGACTGTGATAGGGAGAGAAGAGGTAGGTTTCCAGAGTGGCTGCTCTCAGGTTGGATCTCCGTTGGGAGAGGGTGGTGTGTAGACCTGGGGGTGGGTATGGTTAACAGACTATTAAACACATCTTCGTATGGACCGGTAACTGGCGTAAAATGTGCAGTGAAGAAACTTACCTTCCAAAAATCCCCTCGGCAGCATATTCAGAAGTCCCCTAGGTTTCGGACAGCAGTTACCTAGGTTGTGTGTAGCATGAACCTGGTTCTACAGTTGCGATCTGCCATAGTAAGATACATATTACATATTTAGTTCTTACTGCTAACCTTGTATGGTGACCCCGCCAGCAGTACACTGGTTAGTGGAATGGTTCACTGTAAACCTCACTCTTTCCTCATCTCCAGGACTAGGGTGAGATGCGGGTTTCACTGACAGTCTTCTGATACGGGTAGGCAGGCGCAGAGCCCGAGATGAGGATCCTATCAGCTGGACCTGGGTGTGATAGAGACTTTAAATCGACAATTCAATTTTTTTTGCTTTTTTGGAAGAATGAGGGCAAAAGGGGACACAATAGAGCGGAATAAAGGACATGAGATTCGGTCGAATACGAATTGTCGAACTATGATCTGTTGCATTGTTAACCCGAACCTGTAACATGGTATCTAAGAAACTGGTCCAATCACCATTCCACAACAGTTCACCACTTGTTCCCTTGCTGTTTGCAGTCACTATTCCTTGGTAGAGTGTGTTGTATTCGTAACCCCGTAGTCTTAACTCCTAGGGCAGGGAAATAGTCAAACACAGGGAAATTATCTTTAATACCAATTAGACTTTTCAAACGAATAAGAAGGCAAAGTGGAAGATAAAATTTTGTCCGCATGAACATGTTAACTGTAGGGGACCACAGTATGACGACAGAAAATAGTTAGAATTTCCCCGTAAATTCACCTTGTATATCCCCTCTGTCTCCAGCATCAGTTCCCCCTCCTCCTCCTCCTCCCCCTCCTCCCCCTCCTCCTCTACACCCTCCTCCTCTTCCTCAGTGCTGTACCCACCGCTCACCACCAATGTCTCATTAGCAGCCACCTCAAACCCCCCTCTCCCCGGACTCAGTACCACCGTCAGCTCACTGGGTTGCTCTGGTGACAGGATGGTTGCTTGGTGCAGGGTCACATCACTGAAGGTCACGTGACACTTGTCCACGGTGGTGTGGGTTGCTGTAGCAACACTCTTCCACACCAGGTAGAGGTACCCAGTAGCAGGGAGGAGGTTCCTTCCGTCTATCACGTGATGAGACATGGAGTAGTAGGGCGAGGTGCTGTCGCCTGTGTCGACCTTGTAGCAGAACGACACCTGACGGACATGGGGTTTGACTTCATCTTGGATGAAATGTTGAGCGAATTCAACCTGTTGCCACTAATTTGGTTAGAGTACAATTCATTCTGATTCGGTCTATTTTGAGTTAATCGTTCAGAAAGACAATCACACTTCATGCAAAGTAAAAACTAAGACTATCACCGAACTGACCTGGTTCTTTGACCCGGATCCCTTGGTGTAGTCCTCCAGTGTGGGAGTGGTATACTGCACAGAGTGGTCCCAGTTAACGAGCCCAGCCATGGGCGGCAAGTTAACGAGGGGTAGAGTGGGGGGCTCATAGAACCTCTCGAACTGGGGGTTGACCCCCTCGTTCCACAACCTCCCAATGGAGTTGAGGAAGAACTCCACGCACTTGGGGTTGTTCCGCTTCATGATGGGCAGGATGGAGCAGGTCGGGAGGGCTCTTTTTAGGATGGGTTGCAGGAGACCGCACGCTGCTATCTCAACCACTATAGCGCCCTCAGGAACATGCGACAGACTGTCGTGAAACCTGGGGGAGAGAAATCGATTTGACGAGATACTTTGATCTTTCGAAAGCTAGAGCATTGGCTCCTAGATCCAAAATATTAATCCACCATTTTGAGTTGACCAATCTGCTCTCGAATATACATGCTTTATATCAAATGAGCGAGAGTATACTCACAGCACAGGGCTAACAAGGTTGTTAGACAGGTAGGTAGAATCACAGAGGGTTGCTTTGTTCCATTCACCTTCTTTCCTAGACGTACAGATCCACCCTGGGGTTGGGTAGTCGGAGATAGAAACTAGCAAATAGGGGTAACTCAATTTCATCACTTAGACTTATTAGTCTTTAGACTTTTAGAAAAAATTCCCAGTTTTTATTGACTATCACCTGCTGATCTGGCTTTAGGTTGGGGTATGATTGGTTTGAGGCAGTTCTCCAGCTTTGGCCCCACTGGAGCCAGGACTGGGGAGTGAAAGGCCACCCCACATGACTGCACCCCTTTAGCAAACACTCCGTCCGTCTTGAGCTGGTCCACCAGAGCATCCACCGCTGCCTTGTCTCCTGACACCGTCACAGATTCCTGGGGACAGAGAGGTGTTACAGAAACTAGGATCAGTTATACCGTTCAAACTTCAATCTCTTAGGATAATTTCGTTTTTCTTGCGAAAGAAAAGTGGCAGCCGAAGCGCATGACTTTGCAAAGGTCAAAAAGGTACTAGTGGTCTAAGAGTCTCGGTTTAATATGTGCCCAATAAACAGATCATGGTGGAAATTTATTGCAAAAGTGAAAAGATCAGGTTTATGCAATCTGTTTCATGCAATCTAATGAAACAGGTTCTTTTCCATAATGGGAATAATTTTTTATTCATTCGATTGTGACATTTGCATAAATCTATGAACATTTTATAAAAATTATTCCTTTCTTCATCATTTTTTGATTTAAAATACAAATAACAATAATAAAGGTATATAAAACATAGTCTTAAATATCGTTAACTTAACAGTTTAACAAATATCCGTGTCCCATGCTGTGATCACATACTTTGGTTTGCAGATAGAAATTTACCTCTGCATTATGGCAGGCAGGCACTACGCCAGGTGGACAAAGGGCTGAAGTTTCTTCCCAAGTGAGACCTACAGCTGCCATTGCTCCCTCTCCTAGACCTGCGTCACTGATACACTTTCCTGGGGAGGGAAGAGGGTTGGGAGGGGACACAAGTGGTGGGGAAGACATTGTGTATGGAGCGTACACTGGACATTGTACAATGTACAACGTACAGCTGTACATTGTACAGTGTACACGTTGGGGAGAGACAGGGGAAATGTTTCATTGCTGACCCTAAGTGGGTCACTGGGTCCAACATGCGCACCTCTGAAGTAGCTGGACAGGATTGTCTGTCTGGCGTCTAGACAGTTGTCTGCGTAAGCACACACCAACTCCCCTACACTGTGCCCAACCATCCCATCAGGCTGCAGGCCAAAGTCCCTCAACAGATCCACGAGGCCAATCTGATGGGATGAAATTATCACAAGAGGTGAAAAACAGTGACAAACTCTTTACCTCTTTAGATAAGAGCTAGAGTCTTGATGCTTCTTATTGCCTAGGTCGATAGTGAATCGGTGCCAATTCGAGAATCTATTGAATATAAATGGCCGGCAGTTCATAGACATAAGATCCCTTGGTTCACCCCACAAGTGTACCTGAATAGCGCAAAGAGAGACGAAGGCGTGTGTTGGAGTTTGCAGATTAGATGTGGGCGATGTTAGGAGATGGTACAGGTCGATATTACACCCTGGTACACTAGCCAGCGCTCGGGAACACTCGTCAATGGACCTGCGGGGAAACAGTTATCAATCAACGTTCTGGAGGAAGTCATCAATTGACAATTAGCCTTATTAAACAGTTCATCAGCAGCGATCGAGTTTGAGTATTAAAATTTAAAAATAAGTTACAATAAATCAACAGCCAACATCAGGATATCATAGTTTTGTATCAACAAAATAATCGAACATTTTACCTCCTGAAGGTCGGGTATCTGAGCATGTCACGGCCCATCTCGTTCCACTGAGCTCCCATGCCGGTCATCACGAACCAGAGTGGGCGTGGCTTGGCGGGGGTCTCAGCTACCACAGGGTCGCTCTTCACTCCGTTCAGAACCACGTAGCCGCGTGTCAGGTGGGCAGGTGGAGCGTTCTGGGTGGGGGGGCGCAATATGAGTGGGCATGATGTGACAAAGAAGAGTGGAAAATGTATTGAAAACTGTGCAAGTGCTTCACATTTCTATATTTCTCGAAAAGATTCGGGTTATTTTCACAGAACCATCCCCAGGACCCAAACTGTGACAGTAACGGCTAGGTTACAGGGTACTTATTACTTAGGCTAGGTTACAGGGTGGCACAGTACCTGTGCTATCATGTGGAGGTAGCTGAGTTTGTCTGCAGTCACGTGCTCGTCTCTGATGCGACACAGTGCTGACAACGTGTTGTCGTAACCCCGAGTGTAGTAGGGAACTAGCATGGGAATCTCCGAGTCTACTCCTCTACTCTCCTCCCCTGACATGCCCTGCAGGGGGAGGCTGGGTGAGGAGTAAGTAAGGGGTAATGGATTGACTCTACCGTCCCTGGAGGGGGAGGCTGGGTTAGGAGGGGTTTTGGGTCGGGAAGGGTATGCTGTTGCTTTGAAAAGTGGTATAGATGCGGTGGCTGATGTGAGGGGTAATTCATGGGATGGATATAGAAGTAAGGGTAATTGATTGATTCTAAATCTAAGTGAATTAAGAAAGTTGACACCAAGTCGTGAGGGGAATATGTAGTACCTGCAGAATGACATGAGCGTTGGCTCCTCCGAATCCGAATGAGTTGACTCCAATGATATCACCAGCCCCCAGTTCCAGATGATGAGACGTTACAGAGCAGACTCTACCGTCCACCAGAGGGGTTAACTGAGGACAAATGGGGCTTAGTCACAATGTTACAGACACAGATTCAACAGAAATCAATAGAACTCGCTGAGAAGTACAGATCAAGTTGAATCCCAGATGGAAACCATTACCATAGGCACCCATATAAAGAGATAAGTCCTTAACCTTAGGGTTGGGATTGTTGAAGTTGATGTTAGCTGGTATCTTGTTGTAGTGGTACGCTAGGAGAACTTTAACCAGAGCTGCCACCCCACTGCCTGCCTCGCTGTGTCCCATGTTGCTCTTCACACTGCCCACATAGAGGGGCGTGCTCCGGGGGGTGGGCGTGTCAGTGAGGAAGAACTTCTCCACTCCCAGCATCTCCTGGGTGTCTCCTGCCTGCGGGGGAGAGTTTTGGAGAGAGCTTAAACACTAAGTTTGAGGGGAGAGTGGTAAAGTCAGAGGACAGAGGGGAGAATTTGAGAAAAAAACTTTGGATGAGCCCCAAGTTCCCAATGTTGAAGGATGGTGGCCTGGGGTTGCAATTGAACTTTAAATATATGCCAGATTTGACTTATGAGCATTGACCATGGCTTGAAATTGCAGATTTGCAGCGAACTGCCGCAATCTCCTGCCTGAGTCCCCGTGCCATGCATCTCCAGGTAGTACACATCATTGGGAGATACCCCAGCTCTACTGTACAGATCTGAGAGCAGCTGACTCTGAATCTCGTGGTTAGGATACGTTATGCCCTCTGTTTTGTACCTGACAAGGATGTGACCAAATCAGTGCGATATCATGACGGGTGAACAGCGATCAATGCATTATATTTGTGATGATTTTATTTAAGTGCTCCAAAGCTTGGGTAGGAATTGAGATATAAATCACGAGGGTGAAGTTCCACCAAATTAATTTGAGTATTGAGTTGAGTAAGGCACTAACCCGTCAGTATTTGTCCGAGTACCGAGGACTCTAGCGTAGACTCGTCTGGCAACACTCTCCTTGGAGATAACTACAGCAGCAGCAGTCTCAGCCCTAACGTAGCCGTCAGCTCCCTCGTCAAATACCTGCCAGCGGGAGGGAATGTCGGAATGGGAAAAGATATTTTCAAATGCAGAATACATTCGAGATTCTAACAACTGTCAAAGATGGCTCCACGATTGGGATAAGAGTTCATTTGTGCAAATTGATAACAAAATTGGTTCTGCCACATCCCCTCCCCCCCCCCTCACGAGTTGGCACATACCTTGCATTTCCCGTCCTGGGAGAGCATAGAAAGTCTGTGGAAGTCTACTGAAGTGTTAGGTTTGAGGAGGAAGTTCACACCTGCAGCTAGAGCCATGTCACACTCTCCCATCTCTATTGCCTGGCGAAGAGAGTCCGTGTTAGCAAATAGCAGTGAAACACAAGGAAATAATCAGAGGTCATTGAATTAAGATTTCTATTCCAAATTTTGATACCAACGAATGATTTAGTTTTCAAATTAGTTTAAAGGGACATCACGTGAAGAAGTTGACATCAGTTTGATAGAAATAAGAGGAAGAAATGCCTCTAAAGATAACAGTTATCAGTACCTACCTTGAAAGCAGCATCCAGAGCGAACATGGATGAGCTGCACGCTGTATCGAGGGTATAGCTAGGACCCCGGAAGTCGAATGTGAACGCCACTCTGTTAGCAAGCATGCATCTGCAACAACCCAGGAGACCGTAGCCAGACTGCTTGTCAGAATCCGTAGTCCTGAGAGTGATTAAGAGCGGTCTATAGACAGGGATTTATTAGGAGTGAATAATAGATTCATAAGGGGCGACGTCTTAAAAGTATTCTTCTGTGGGCTTTTCATCGAGAGAAATTTATATTTCTTTATTATCAATTCTTCTCCTTGAATATCCCAATAAATCTAGTTTTGGCTATGTTCCTCAATAAGAGAAAATCACAATAGAACCCACCATGCATCGTAAGCTTCAGAGGAGGAACCACCCACGTAGACACCGATATTCCTTCCTTCCAACTCCTTCGGATGGTATCCTGAGAGTGGCAGTTATTCCTTTTTTTGTTTATAAATTGATGGATGAAACAATGGTTTTTTCTCATGAAACTTTCGTAATAGTAGCAGCATTACTGACGCGGGTTGATCACATTGCGGCAATTATATACCATGGCTTACAGTGATATGTATGTAGATGAAAAAACTGTGTGATATATGAGCGATAGTCTCAGAAAGTCAGAATTTAAATCGAATCTATGACTTTCATTTATCAGACAATATGAATATGATGTTAAATGCAAATGGTAACATATGGACTGAAGTTAAAACTTGGAAATAGATACAGTTGCACTTTTAATATCATGAATCATGTGAATTTATGAAGATATATTTTCTTTTCGAAAATGGCAAAGAATTCAAGTTTAAAAGCTTGTGGATGATATCTTGATTATTCCTTTCATGTTCAACAAATATTCACAAAGCGCTCTCGATAACTTAGATCTAACTTCGGCAAAAAGCTCTCCGAATTGACCGCAATCTTCACTCTTCATACAAAAGCACATGAGATATAAAATAATAATAGCTCAACACAATACCAGCGAGTCATTCGAAACAGATGTCTAACAATATGTCTTACACACAATACCAGTAAATCATTAATTAAAACCCCCACCTGAATCGAGTATAAAACCCCATATTATCCCACCTGAGTCGAGTATAAACCCCATATTATCCCACCTGAGTCGAGTATAAAAAACCCCATATAAAACCCCATCCCACCTGAGTCATATTATCCCACCTGAGTCGAGTATAAACCCCATATTATCCCACCTGAGTCGAGTATAAAACCCCCATATTATCCCACCTGAGTCTAGTATAAAACCCCATATCATCCCACCTGAGTCGAGTATAAACCCCCATATTATCCCACCTGAGTCGAGTATAAAACCCCATATTATCCCACCTGAGTCGAGTATAAACCCCCATATTATCCCACCTGAGTCGAGTATAAAACCCCATATTATCCCACCTGAGTCGAGTATAAAACCCCCATATTATCCCACCTGAGTCGAGTATAAACCCCATATTATCCCACCTGAGTCGAGTATAAAACCCCCATATTATCCCACCTGAGTCGAGTATAAACCCCCATATTATCCCACCTGAGTCGAGTATAAACCCCCATATTATCCCACCTGAGTCGAGTATAAAACCCCATATTATCCCACCTGAGTCGAGTATGGCCTCGTAAGCCACCTCCAGCAGCACCCTCAGCTGTGGGTCCATCTGGTGGGCCTGCTTAGCGCTCACTCCGAAGAAGGGGGCATCGAACGAGGCTATGTCGGGCAGCAGACCACTCCGCTCCGGCAGGCCGAATATACCGGCCGGCCACCTCCTACCCTCACTCGTGATCATGTCAGTCCCTGCCGAGACACATCGTATGTTAGGTCCTGTCGAGAAATATCATATGTAAGGTCCTGCCGAGGTCACATATCATATTATGTCAGGTCCTGCCAAGGACACACATCATATGTTAGGTCCTGTCGACACAATCACATTAAACTTGCGTGTGTCTGAGATTATACGCAGTGAGAGAATAATGCACTTTCTACTAAGTTATTTAATAATAACATGGCGACTTGGTGTTTATATTATTAAAACATGGTTATGATTCTTATTGTCAGGTGTTTCGCGCTTGCTTTTTGACATAATTTGTGTTGCTTTATCAGTAACCATCACTTTATCAGGCACAGGCCCGCGTTTCAATGGTTCGCATCTTACTTCAAAGGATGAAAGTTGGAGAGAAACATGACAATCGTAACATAATGTAATTATGCAACATTTTGCCAATTATTTGACACAGGCATTGTGAGTTTTTGACTAATTATATATGCTTATGTCTGCTTACTCTGCAGATTTAATGTTTAAAATGTGAGATTATATTCCAAGCTGAGCATGCTGCCAGAGAAGCGGATCAAAACAGTCGATTAAAAGTGTAATTTTAAAATCAACAGTTCAATAGTTGTGTTACACTACAAAATCATTCATGGTTCCTTTGTCAAATCGTTATTCGCGTGAAATGATTTCCTGATTATAATATTGTTACTTTAAGAACAGTTTGTTGTAATGTAGCTGTCACGACGTCGAAAATCATTCTGAAACTCGCGCGCACCATGTATGTAGATATTTTCATCCATGTATACCGTAAAATCAGTATCACGTACGTACAAATGGCGCTCGTGTGGAAATTTCAGAATCATTCTCCGAAGTCGCGGCACTTCAGTGTCAACAATGGGAACATAATTTTTCGAAAAAATAGCTTTCTTAGAACTGCATATTTTCTAATATTTGTGTAAAAAATCATTATTAATTTTACCTGATACTAAGTTTTCCCAAAAGTGATCCACATTTTCTGAGTTGGGAAAGCGTCCCGAGAGTCCAGAGATCACTATCATATCATTCTTTTCCGTGCCATCCATTAATAACTGGAACAGAGCTATGGCGATTAATGTTATCCAAGTGGAATTAATCTTATTCCCTAATTCAATACAGTATACCCCTTCATGCAACAAAAAGCCTTCATTCCTCATAAACCGTTAAAAATAAAATTGGACGAAAGGTGATTCTGGGCAAAAACATAGAAGCTCCGTGGTTTGCTCAAATCGTAGAAAATCGCCATTCGCATAGATCCTCACTGATATGAATTCCATGGACCCCGACCCTGGTAGTTCAGTGATAGTGAGCTACCAGTCATGATTCAGAGTACAGTCAGAGTGGATTTCAAAGCATAAAGTTGAAACGCGAATACACTCAGTTTTTTTTATAAGAAACTGTCTATAAGAAACTTAGCCTAGGATTTCCGAAAATTTAAGAAACTTAGCCTAGAATTTCGGAAAAATTAAGAAACTTCACTGATTTACAATTAAGAAATTAAGAAACTTCTAGCCTAGAATTTAGAAATTTGTGTATAAAATCCTATTGCAACTGAAATTCTTTTAACATGATATGTTTATTATGGGGGCTGCGCCCCAGACCCCATTTTTTGATTATGAACATTCCGAAACTAATCTAGTACTTCTATTGAACTTCTATTACAGTATTACACTGGATATGTGATAATTGATCATAATATAGAATAGAAATTTAGAAAATGAATCTTTCATGATTTTTCGGTTTAAAGTAACACGCCAGATACTAAAGCACAAAACAGAAATTTAGAAATTGTTGTTGCAACAGGACACTATTACAGTTCCATATCTATTTCCAAAAGTTCCAAGCATTATAGGATTGAGATATTATCTAAATTTCAAAATTTCAAACTTTTTTGGAAGAACATTTGATGAAGATCCCTGAACATTATTGTATACAGCTGCACAAATCTTTTAAGTTAGGTACATGCTTAAAAGTGTATAATTTAACTGAAAATATCAGAAGGTTCGATTCTAATCCTCAACTACAGTCTACACAGTAGGTTCCTATGTTGGAAATTTCGTAGACATTTTTCGTACGGTATGTCGGTATGTAGAATTAAGAAACCGATTAAGAAACTTTTAGGCTCAAAATCGTGAAAAAATAAGAAACTTGTAGCCTAGGATTTCAATAAGTTTCTTATAAAAAAAACTGAGTGTACGGTATTGGGAAATTCCGAAATGACAGATATTCTAAAAACTGACGGCACAGTATCAATGACCTAATAAAGTTAATTCAATTGACTTCAACAAAACTCAGATCACGTATTATTAAAAGTAAAATGCACGTACTGTTTAGTGAATCGATCGTTTGGAAAACACCCCATTCTGTGTTGCAACTGCTCTTTCAGGGCAAATCATGCCGGCCTCCCATCCCGTAAGAGAAACTGCTGTTCTGTAATAGGACACGGCGTGTTAGAGCAGCTGCAAATAGTGAGACCGGCGTGATAGCCCTTGGTCGTATGGTAGCACGGCGTGAACACACAATGAGGGCTATTATAGTACAACAATGATGATGTAATGATGGTGATAATGTGCAGGCCTTTCGTCTCCCACACAAAGCAGCGTTCTGCAGTACCTATGGTGGGGAATTAACATGAACCGGGCAAATGAAGGGTTGGGTCACAGCTTCCAAGTCTAGTTCCGTTCTCGAGAAAACTAACACAAATGAATCAAATTAGATTATTAATTAATTATAGCTATATTATGAAATTTCAAGAGTTGATGAGTTAATACTATAATAGACCTTCGTTCTTCAATTGGAGTGGGTGTGGCCATAGGTTCGAAACAAAACAATGATAGGTAAAGAGGTAATAGCGCGAATTTTTTGTTGGAAAGCTCTTGATTATCATTTGGCCGTTAAGGACAAACACGACTTTGAGATTTTTGTCCAAAGGGCCGGTTAAAAAAGGGCCAGTTAAAGTGGGGCCGGTCAAATTAAAGGTCAGTTAATTTCGGTCAAACGTCTTTCCTTATACGTCATTATGTAACATGATAACATCATATTAGATCGGGATTTGGGTTTTATAATGCAATTTACTAAGTAATAGTGCATTCGGAAAAGATTGTCACTTGCAATTTTCTGGAGAAACGGCTGCCGGGAGTGAATTTTTGATGTCATATTCGTTTTTTCCCTGACATTTTTGGATTAAGATGATCGTGTTTTACCTACTGTTTTACCGATAACTAAGTTTTCTTAGCCCATTCTACGGCGGATTCAAATTTCTAATTTTTTGCTCCGCTGTACGAAACTGACCACAAATTCCGTTGTCAAAGAAAACACGCTATCAACGGACCCAGGAAGTGCGAGATAATCAAAATGAGGCTGTTGCAGCACACGTGGATGCTTACTGGAACAAATGAACTGTTTTTCGTCGAGTTGAAATAATCTTAAGGGGGTGCTTTGACCTCAAAAAGGATATGCTCCAGATAGGGCAATTGCAACTTTTGCTCTGACAATTGCCCAGAAATATAACATTTAAATAACTTGATACGTTCGGTAATCGTGTTAAGACCCTTCCGTACACGGGACAACCATTTTTAAGATTTTGACTTTTTGTCTTAACCTCAGAAACGTGTGTGCAAGATGTGTACTGCATTATCGGCTACTGAACTGTTAAATTTGCCACATTTAGCTCTAATCTTTATCATACAGGGTTAAATTGTACAGAAATTTGCCCCGAATGTCAACCTATTCTTTAGTTTTTGACCTGAACGCCCTGAATATTATCTTATTATGTCCTGAATAGTGAATTCGGACCATAAAAACATGGCCTAGAAGATGTAGAATTCGCCATACAGCGGAGCACCTGAAAACAAGCAAAAAACTAGCTAGATGACTCACTCAAAAATCTTCGTTAACACTGAAAATTTGCAATTCAGTCTGGTAGGGACCGTTGTACTCGAATATGTCGAAATTTTGACATATTTGGTCATATTTGTCATTTTATGCCTGTAGTGACAATCATTTCCGAACGCCCTAATATAAATGAGTTCTGGTGGCCATTTTAGAGCGTAAAATCCTTGATAGATCAAGGATTTTACGCTCTGGCAACAAATAGAAACATTTTTTTCCAAGGGGCCAGTTACAAGTTCGGTTCAAAAATCATTCGATTTTTGTCCATAGGGTCGTTTAAAAAATCCGGTGAAAAAAGGCCGGCCGAATAAAGGTCAATAAGGTAGTTAATAGATTGGAAAATGAAAAATGAAATGAGTTTTCAGAGAGTTGATAAATTATAAAATTGTAGAAATTATAACTAAAACCTCATTTGCTGTAAGCTTGCAGGATTCAGCTGTTTTCTCTGGCTCTTTATGGACCGTCACTGAAATTAAGATAAGATGCAAAATAATGTAAAATCCTGGAAATAAGAAATTTTCAATCGTCTCAAGCAAGGAGCAAAAAGAGGGCTTTTACCAAAAGTCAGGGTGCAAGATGGTAGCAAATAAATTTGCACAAGGGCACCCTTGGATTAAGCGCACCGTCGACGGTATAGCCAATCACCGGAGTTTCAACCAAAAGTTAAAACTTTGCTAGGAAGTACTTAAATTAATTGTACGGTTAAAGAACACTGAGTTCCAGGGCAGGAACAAAAACTGCAACTGCTTGACTATGGATTGTGGAATAAGTCTTTTTTAACTACTTTAGTAATTCTAATAATATTCTTATTTTGATCAATGACACAATAAATCAATATAATATTGCCAAATAACCCATAATGGATTATCTCAAATAATTATCACAGAAAATCACATAATATGCTGCGTTCATACTTGGCATATTTTACAGGTGTAAGTAACATGCTGTTGCCATGGCTCAATTTAGTATAAGGAGGTTATAATCCTCAAAAGTATGCACATCATTTCCTAAATTTACCAATCGTTTGTACCTGTAGGACATATGTTTCTAGGTTTAACCAAGGCTCAAGTTAAACGATATACAAATATTGTTGGCATTGTTGCAGAATTTAGTTTTCTTCATCGTAAAACTACAACCCCTCTTTGAGATCTTTTATAGTATTATGTTTCTTAATTCGTGCTCCTTAGCTCTGTTTTCAACTCATTCTTATTTCCCTTTTATCTGATTTCATCGAACACAAACTCAGGATAGGATATTCTGCCAGTGTGCTCAGTTCTCTTCAAAAGTCTTGATAATTAAATCCGACACATGCTATTATCGGTAAGGTGAAGCCTAAATATGTATGTTCTTATTTGTGTAATTGAAGCGATCTTTATTGCAATAACTCAAAAAGGTAACGTATTTTCATAACATAATTACCTAGCCCTATAACAATTATACTTTCTCACTTCTAGAGCTGTGCACCTCCGAGACGCAGTCGAGGCGGTTGCACAGCTCGAACAGTGAGAAGGTATTAATTAATCACAAATAATTCTAGGTGGGCAGTATAATTCCGAGGAAACTTTATTCCGTGACAAAAACTCTGTCTTTCTGGCTGAATTCATAATAATTGTTTAATTTGATAACAAATAAATTTGTGATTGCCATCAAAATAAAGCTTGTAAATTTCGTAGCATGCCAATTTTCATTTAACGCCTGATCGGTAATAAAAGTGAATTCTCGTCTCTCTTTTTTTGATCGTCACAAAAGTTAAAACTTCCGATAATTACAAGATATAGATCGGCTGGAAGATGAACTTGCTAAAGACCAAAATCACAAAAGTTAAACGTAGGTAAACGTATGACTATTATGATATTGTAACGTTATAAAGTATAAACCATCGTAGAATAATATATACCAAGGCTTAGTAAGCTACCTACTAACGTTAGTTTTTAAAACATTTAATTCAGTCCACGTGTTAACCATGCCCTGTGTTTCTATTCTAGCACTCCGATGCACAATAGAAATGGCTTTTAAACTCGTCTTCTCATCATGGACGAACGGTGGAAATGTAGTGCATCGATTAAAGGAGTTTAAATTATCAGCATTCGAAAGACCTGATCATAAATTTTCATAAAATTATCATACATATGCGTAATTTGTAAAATGTTTACAATTGATTTGGTCTGCAATCATAACGTGTAAGAGAGACTATTGTAGAGAATTCTTATATTTGTGATACTTATTTTTTCCGATTCATGTTTGATTTGAGTGCATCATGGGAAACGGTCGTAAGGTAAGATTTGCCCCGTGTTTTTACGATTTAACCGGCAACTGCGTAAGCATTTGAGCAACGTTAAAACTGAGGCTATCGGCTCTCCAAATAATACACTTTGCTCCCTTTGCTTTTTCCGAAAATTGTTTAAAAGATTTTTCGTTGCTACATTTCTTGTAAAAACAAGAAAAATAGGTAGCAATTCTGATAAGGGAAATTTTACATCACATAATTTGTATCTAAAGACGAAGAAAGTGAGAGAAAATATCACGTAGCGACAGATACAGCTCGTCCAAGGAAACCTTCTGAATCATAATTCAGGATTAAATTGTTGTAGGGGATCATTCACATATTACGCGATCAAATTTTTTACCCCCCCCCCCGTTATCATGTTTACAGGTGTATTAATTATTGTATACGAAGTGTAATCATTTGAAAACCACCTCTCTCTCTCTCCCCCAGCGTGATTGCGTAATATGTGAACCATCCCTATACATGACTCATCAATATATTTTAATCAGGACTTCTGTAATCTGAAAGCGATAAAAGAAAGAAGCAACCGGATCGAGGATGGGGCAAAGAAACAGAACGAATACCAGGAAAGAAGACTTAACAAGTACATCACTGGTATTGAAAAGGTAAATTTATATTTTCATTCATTTACTCATTCATTCACGGACCGGTTCAGTTATTTGCTGGTTCAGTTTAATGATTCGCGTGAAAGAGTCATGTCAATCAGCCGTCAAATTCAGCAGACACGCTAAGAGACATTTTGATCATATTACAGCACTTCCATACTGTAGAATACAGTAGATAAAAACATATCCGCGAAAGTTTCGTTCATAAATTTAAAAAAATTTCGATAAGGCGTGTGTCACATGCAATTTGCAGACATTGAAAAAGGTGCTTGTTGTCGTGCAAGAAGCTCCTTTACTCTCACGTAATCACGTATTAAGTCACACGATCATTTAAAAGAAAACCTCAAATATTTGACCGACGGATCAAATAAAACGTAATGTAATCTTTAAAATCTATAATCTTTTTCATCTTGACACAAGATTGGGAGTATTGTGACGCGTTTGTATGCTCATCATTCGGAAGCAACTCGTCGAACGGGTCGTAAAAAGGGCCGTTAAAAAGAGGTGTGGACCAGGGGCGTAGCCAGGGGGGAGGCGACACAGGCGGTCGCCTCCCCCTTTTCAGATGAGTGGAAAAAATAACTAATTTTGCCCAATTTTATAAATCTGCTTTTCAACGCAGACAATATATTTCATTTAAATTTAATTAACTACTAGGTTTTCAATTTAGTTCGTCCAATGATGGGTGAAGTTTGTTTAAATACGTGAGAGCATCAGTGCAAAACAGTTCTGTTTCTTACATTTCTCTGGGGCGAAACTAGTATTGTAAAATCATATCACTGCTCGGTAGGTTAAATATTTCGGTTCCAACTTAAAAGAGGTTGAGGTGTAACTCGTTCTGTTGTTCAGCTAAATCATAATATTATGACGATCTATCAAAAGATTGAAACATCACATTTTATTAGCTGGGATTATTAGTAAACATAGATGGTAAATTTGCGACTTAATCCGGTGAAATGCCCATCACCCATATAATATCTCATTCGCAGTCTAATCAGTTTAAGATGCTTTTTTCGGCTATTTATTCGGTTATCAACTTATCAGTTGGTTTAATATTATGAATTGGAAAAAAATTTTCAACATTCACAAGCTATTATCTACCAAAACATAATTTTGACTGCCAATTCTGTGTATATAACTTAACAATCAAATCCTTTATTTTGCTGCCTATTTTGCTGGAAAATGCTCTAAAACACCTTATTTTTTTCCAAAATTTTCTCGGGGCTCCGCCCCCACCAGGGGCTCTGCCCTGGACCCGCTACAGCCGGCGCCTCGCGCCGGCACTGTCAAGAATTCTCTGCTGGCGCAGAGCGCCAGCAGCCGCCTCCCCCTTCTGAAAATCCTGGCTACGCCCCTGGTGTGGACCCAAGCCCCAAGTACTCTAGTAGAAACAGTTTTCCTCCGAGAAAAACTATTAATTGGAGTGGAGGGGACAGAAACAAAGTATCCAAAGAGAACTATAGGCTTCTCCTACTGGCCGGTGGCCCTTTCTTCTACCCTTCCGACGAGTTGCTATTCAGACACAGAAGTAAGGAGATGAACAAATTCTGATACTGCAATTTAAGACTTCTATTTAACAGTTATGTCTGTCATACTTTGACTGATATTTTACTAAATTTCACACTCACCTCAAATAGAGTTGCAGAGTAAGTAAATGATTATGAAAGTTTTTCTGTTGACATCCTCAAAATAAGCCGTCAATTCCCTCCAAAGCAGCTTCTCATGTAATTCCATTTCACCTATTTATAAATAGAAACGTGAAAAATGGAAAATCATTGGAAATATGGTAATATTCACACCAAAAGGAGAAATCATTTATAAGAATCACAATGTACCTTTGGTCTAACTAATTTGAGTAATGCTGCGCTTAATGATTAATTAGTATCTTGAATGTAATAAAAGTATGTGTATAGAGTAAAGTATGTAGAAATGGAAACATAACATATGAAAACAGACAGTGAAATGATAGTAAGCAGTACATGTTCTAAAGATAAATGTTACAGGAACATGAGAGTAACATGTTGATGTTACGGGCTCAGGAAAGGGAACTAAGGAAGAGCGAGGGGAGGTTTAATGAACATCTGAGCAAGAAAAGAAGTGATAACTCCACCGGTGCTTTACCTTCCATAAACAACGGAGAGGTGAGCGACAGATGGGATGATGGCAAGAGGGACAGGGCCCTGGGGGAAAGAGAAGGAATGAAAGGGATCAGAGAATGTGGGAAGAGAGGGATGGGGTGGCCCGGAAATAAGGACGGAAGGAAAATAGGGAAGAAAGGACAGTCGACAGAATGGTATTGGTATATTTTGGTGATGGAAGGGGAGTAGGGAACCTGGGAAGAAGGAGGGTAGAAAAGGAAACTGAACAGGAGGGATAACTGATAATGCAAATCAATGTAGCTCGGGGAGTGGAAATTTATTTCCGATTACTGGTCTATCGCATATGTCACCAATGAATAAGTCAGCACAAGAAGTGATATATCAAATCCGAATTTTCAGAACGATGCGCAGGAAGGACATCCAGAAAAACAGTCGAAGAAAAGTAAACGAAGACAAGAAGCCTGGATCTTGGATGACAAAATGAAGGACGCCGTGCTAGAACGCCTTCTCAACATTCCAGCTCCAGTGCTCAAGTATGTCTTTATCAAACCCTCACACCCGGCTGTAAGCTACGTTAAATTTCTTGTTTTTTACATATGTTCAAATTAGTAGTTGAAGACTTAAACGAATAATGTTTTCAGCGGCAATAAAACAGATGAGGATATTCAACCGAAACCATTTCGTAAGCTTCAAAGCATTTTTACAAAGCATTTCTACTTTCAATAAAACCAATTAATGAGAATTTGAAAACAAAATCCCCTTAAATCAAATAAGATTAAGAAGGACATATTCTCAGAAAGAAATACTTTAAATTGGTTTGATATGTCAGATCTAAAGATTCATACAATTACAATACCATCCTCTTTTTTCAACAAATCGATTTGAGTGCAACTAACGACAGTGTTTCAGAAAATGCAAACGCAGACGCCAAGAAAATCAAGTTTCCTCCGTTACTACAAATGAATTAAAGGTTCGGTGACACACTGATTAATGGCATCTGAAAGGAAAACCCGTGATAGTTTTCATGATTGACAAATCACGAGAGACATCACTTCCCTCTCAATGAGACGATATCTGGTGAATCACTATCAGTGCGGTATAGCACGAGTATAGTATAATGAGACTGTTCGTAGTGACACGTCCACCACGTGACGGATAGCAGGTCAATGAGGATTGAGGAAACCTGCCTATCGGTTCATAGAGTTCCTCGACTTCGTCAGAATATATCTTTGTCAGAGAAATTTATTTGTCATAGAAGGTAACACCTATCGGAACACCAAGAAGACTGATATATCGGTGAACTAGCTTGGCAATCAATCAATCATAGAACAACGATGAGATTGATATAGGTAAAATAGGTTGGTACGAGGACCAGACGACCTTGGTCGAGCAGATATTGACTGCTAAAGGTCAATGATGAGAGCCCATAATGATTAGTCTTATCTTAAGATTGGATGATGATACAGGTTAAAACAGGCGCTACAGTACTGAGCGGCGGCTATCATGTCAGTAAAAAGAAACTGGTTCAATCAATGGACATTGCACAGCTTGAAATGCTCATTGTTCAATGCAGTTGCAACGGGCAGGAATGCTGAAGGAAGGATAAAATGCAACTGCTTGAATTACAACTTACGTTTCGGATTGTTGAGTAAAATTTAAATGTTGATATGCATTGAACACTAATAGGTTTCGTCTTAAAAGCAATTTTTAGGTACTCAATTATCCATTTCAAGTGGTTGAAAAGGTTAAAGTTAGATTTTTCAACCAGATAGCCATTTTCTTAGAGTTTATCTAAGTATCAAAGAATATAATAACGTATATTTCATATGAAAAATAAACTGTATCAGTTAATTGAATATCAAAATTAAAGCAAGTAAATTTAAGAAAGATCATAGATCGTAAAAGCTCAATTCTTTGAATGAGAATTGTTTCATATGTTTCTTTTCCTTTTTTATCGTTTTTCTTTAAAACAGTTTTACAGCTGCGTTCAAATAAAATTGCTAGGTACAAGTCCAAAACTTGATCTGTATTCAAAGTCAGTACCTAGTAGTAGTACTTAACGTTCCAAATGACCAACTCAGCCCTTCAGTTGACGCTTGAGTTTGATGTACGCTTTCTGAACGGTCACGTCTTCATTCCTGAACTGTAAGGCTGCTTTGTAGTACCGGGCAGCTTTTTCTAGGTTCCCTGTCTTGTGGTGCTCCCTGAGATGACTCGGGTGATTACAGAAACTTTGTAAGATTGAAAAGCTAACCAAAATCGGTGGAAACGCATCTTGATAACTGTTACCGTACAGTACCAATACCTAGCGTATTAGCAGTCCACCGGCCATGTAACGTCACCAAGCATCGGCGGATTACTAATACGCGAAGTTAACAATGGAGTGTTTCAACTTATAGCACCAAATATCATATACAAAACATATTAGGGATGTATTAATATGGTGCTTCAGGACCACCCTACATCAAAAGGACAATTGTAGTAAGTAGAGATGTAATAACATGTTGCTACATGACCACCCTTCACTCACAGTCCTCGCTCTAGGTACTTGTTGTACTTACCCCCCAACCCCCCCCCCCGTTCACTCACGGTCCTCTCTCCAGGTACTTGTTGTACTTATCCCCCCCCTACATGACCACCCCACACTCACAGTCCTCGCTCCAGGTACTTGTTGTACTTATCCCCCCCCCCTACATGACCACCCCTACACTCACAGTCCTCTCTCCAGGTACTTGTACTTATCCCCACCCCCTACATGACCACCCCACACTCACAGTCCTCTCTCCAGGTACTTGTTGTACTTATCCCCCCCCCCCTACAGTTACACTCACAGTCCTCTCTCCAGGTACTTGTACTTATCCCCCCCCCTACACTCACAGTCCTCTCTCCAGGTACTTGTACTTATCCCCCCCCCCTTACATGACCACCCCACACTCACAGTCCTCTCTCCAGGTACTTGTTGTACTTACCCCCCCCCCTACACTCACAGTCCTCGCTCCAGGAACTTGTACTTATCCCCCCACCTACACTCACAGTCTTCTCTCCAGGTACTTGTACTTATCCCCCCCTACATGACCACCCCACACTCACAGTCCTCTCTCCAGGTACTTGTTGTACTTATCCCCCCCTACATGACCACCCCAAACTCACAGACCTCTCTCCAGATACTTGTTGTACTTATCCCCCCCCCCCTATATGACCACCCTACACTCACAGTCCTCTCTCTAGGTACTTGTTGTACTTATACCCCCCCTACATGACCACCCTACACTCACAGTCCTCTCTCCAGGTACTTGTTTTACTTATCCCCCCCCCCTACATGACCACCCCACACTCACAGTCCTCTCTCCAGGTACTTGTTGTACTTATCCCCCCTACATGACCACCCCACACTCACAGTCCTCTCTCCAGGTACTTGTTGTACTTATCCCCCCCTACATGACCACCCCACACTCACAGTCCTCTCTCCAGGTACTTGTTGTACTTATTCCCCCTACATGACCACCCCACACTCACAGTCCTCTCTCTAGGTACTTGTTGTACTTATCCCCCCCACATGACCACCCCACACTCACAGTCCTCTCTCCAGGTACTTGTTGTACTTATCCCCCCCCCCTACATGACCACCCTTCACTCACAGTCCTCTCTCCAGGTACTTGTTGTACTTACCCCCCCTACATGACCACCTCACACTCACAGTCCTCTCTCCAGGTACTTGTTGTACTTATACCCCCCTACATGACCAACCCACACTCACAGTCCTCTCTCTAGGTACTTATTGTACTTATCCCCCCCCCTACATGACCATTGACCATTTACCACCCCCACACTCACAGTCCTCTCTCCAGGTACTTGTTGTACTTATTCCCCCCCTACATGACCACCCCACACTCACAGTCCTCTCTCTAGGTACTTGTTGTACTTATCCCCCCCACATGACCACCCCACACTCACAGTCCTCTCCAGGTACTTGTTGTACTTATCCCCCCCCTACATGACCACCCTTCACTCACAGTCCTCTCCAGGTACTTGTTGTACTTACCCCCCCCTACATGACCACCTCACACTCACAGTCCTCTCTCCAGGTACTTGTTGTACTTATACCCCCCCCCCCTACATGACCAACCCACACTCACAGTCCTCTCTCTAGGTACTTGTTGTACTTATCCCCCCCTACATGACCATTGACCATTTACCACCCCCACACTCACAGTCCTCTCTCTAGGTACTTGTTGTACTTATCCCCCCCTACATGACCACCCCACACTCACAGACCTCTCTCCAGATACTTGTTGTACTTATCCCCCCTACATGACCACCCTACACTCACAGTCCTCTCTCCAGGTACTTGTTGTACTTATCCCCCCTACATGACCACCCCACACTCACAGTCCTCTCTCCAGGTACTTGTTGTACTTATCCCCCCCCTACATGACCACCCTACACTCACAGTCCTCTCCAGGTACTTGTACTTATCCCCCCTACATGACCACCCTTCACTCACAGTCCTCCCTCCAGGTACTTGTTGTACTTATCCCCCCCCCTACACTCACAGTCCTCTCTCCAGGTACTTGTTTTACTTATCCCCCCCACACTCACAGTCCTCTCTCCAGGTACTTGTTGTACTTATCCCCCCCCCCCTACATGACCACCCTACACTCACAGTCCTCTCTCCAGGTACTTGTTGTACTTATCCCCCCCTACAAGACCACCCTACACTCACAGTCCTCTCTCCAGGTACTTGTTGTACTTATCCCCCAGCCCCCCTACATGACCACCCCACACTCACAGTCCTCTCTCCAGGTACTTGTTGTACTTATTCCCCCCTACATGACCGTTCCCACACTCACAGTCCTCTAGGTACTTGTTGTACTTATCCCCCCCTACATGACCATTGACCATTTACCACCCCACACTCACAGTCCTCTCTAGGTACTTGTTGTACTTATCCCCCCCCTACATGACCACCCCACACTCACAGACCTCTCTCCAGATACTTGTTGTACTTATCCCCCCCCCTACATGACCACCCTACACTCACTTTCCTCTCTCCAGGTACTTGTTGTACTTATCCCCCCCCTACATGACCACCCCACACTCACAGTCCTCTCTCCAGGTACTTGTACTTATCCCCCCCAACATGACCACCCCACACTCACAGTCCTCTCTCCAGGTACTTGTTGTTCTTATCCCCCCCACATGACCACCCCACACTCACAGTCCTCTCTCCAGGTACTTGTACTTATCCCCCCCCCTACATGACCACCCTTCACTCACAGTCCTCCCTCCAGGTACTTGTTGTACTTATCCCCCCCCCCTACACTCACAGTCCTCTCTCCAGGTACTTGTTTTACTTATCCCCCCACTCACAGTCCTCTCCAGGTACTTGTTGTACTTATCTGACCACCCCACACTCACAGTCCCCCCCCAGGTACACTTACGACCACCCCACACTCACAGTCCTCTCTCCAGGTACTTGTTGTACTTATCCCCCACCTACATATGACCACCCCACACTCACAGTCCTCTCTCAGGTGTACTATTGTTGACCATACCCCACACTCAGTCCTCCTCCTTGTTGACCTTATCCCCCCCCTATATGACCACCCCACACTCACAGTCCTCTCTCCAGATACTTGTTGTACTTATCCCCCCCTACATGTCCACCCCACACTCACAGTCCTCTCTCCAGGTACTTGTTGTGCCTTATCCCCCCTACATGACCACCCTACAATCACAGTCCTCTCTCCGTTCGTTGTACCTTATCCCCCCACATGACCACCCCTTCACTCACAGTCCTCTCCAGGTGCTTGTACTTATCCCCCCTACATGACCACCTACACTCAGTCTCTCCAGGTACTTGTTGTACTTATACCCCCCTACATGACCAACCCACACTCACAGTCCTCTCTCTAGGTACTTGACATGCTTATCCCCCCCCTACATGACCATTGACCATTTACCACCCCACACTCACAGTCCTCTCTCTAGGTGCCTTTGTACTTATCCCCCATGACCGCCTCACCCACTCACAGACCCTCTCTCCAGATACTTGTTGTACTTATCCCCCCCCCATGACCACCCCACTCACAGTCCTCTCAGGTACTTGTTGTACTTATCCCCCCCCCATGACCACCCCACACTCAGTCCTCTCTCCAGGTGCGTTGTACTTATCCCCCCTACATTACCCCACACTCTGATCCTCTCTCCAGGGTACTTGTACTTATCCCCCCCACATGACCACCCTTCACTCACAGTCCTCCTCCAGGTACTTGTTGTACTTATCCCCCCTACACTCACAGTCTCTCTCCAGGTACTTGTTTACTTATCCCCCCACACTCACAGTCCCTCTCCAGGTACTTGTAATTTATCCCCCCCTACATGACCACCCTACACTCACAGTCCTCTCTCCAGGTACTTTGTTGTACTTATCCCCCATAAGACCACCCTACACTCACAGTCCTCTCCAGGTACTTGTTGTACTTATCCCCAGCCCCCCACATGACCACCCCACACTCACAGTCCTCTCCAGGTACTTGTTGTTCTTATCCCCCCTACATGACCACCCCACACTCACAGTCCTCTCTAGGTACTTGTTGTACTTATCCCCCCTACATGACCATTGACCATTTACCACCCCACACTCACAGTCCTCTCTAGGTACTTGTTGTGTACTTATCCCCCCTACATGACCACCCCACACTCACAGACCTCTCCAGATACTTGTTGTACTTATCCCCCCTACATGACCACCTACACTCACTTTCCTCTCTCCAGGTACTTGTTGTATCCCCCCCCTACATGACCACCCCACACTCACAGTCCCCTCTCTCCAGACTTGTACTTATCCCCCCCCAACATGACCATCCCACACTCACAGTCCCTCCAGGTGTTGTTCTTATCCCCCACATGACCACCCCACACTCACAGTCCTTTCTCCAGGTACTTGTACTTATCCCCCCCCCTACATGACCACCCTTCACTCACAGTCCTCCCTCCAGGTAGCATTTATACTTATCCCCCCCCTACACCTCACAGTCCTCTCCAGGTACTTGTTTTACTTATCCCCCCACACTCATGTCCTCTCCAGGTACTTTGTTGTACTTATCAAGCGACCACCCCCCCCCCAGGTACTTGTTGACTTATCCCCCCCCTACACTCACAGTCCTCTCCAGGTACTTGTACTTATCCCTTTACAAGACCCTACCTCACAGTCCTCTCCAGGTACTTGTTGTACTTATCCCCCACCCCCCTATATGACCACCCCATAGTCCTCTCCAGGTACTTGTTGTACTTATTCCCCCCACATGACCACCCCACAGGTACTTGTACTTGTTGTACTTTTATCCCCCTATAAAAACACCCCACACTCACAGTCCTCTCTCCAGATACTTGTTAACTTGTCCCACTTGTCCCCCATAGTCCCCTCCAGGTACTTGTTGTACTTATCCCCACACTCACAGTCCTCTCTCTCCAGGTACTTTTTGTACTTATCCCCCCCTACATGACCACCCCACACTCACAGTCCTCTCTCCAGGTACTTGTTGTTCTTATCCCCCCCATATGACCACCCCACACTCACAGTCCTCTCTCCAGGTGCTTGTACTTATCCCCCCTACATGACCACCCCACACTCACAGTCCTCTCTCCAGGTACTTGTTGTACTTATCCCCCCCCTACATGACCACCCTGCACCCACAGTCCTCTCTCCAGGTACTTGTTGTACTTATCCCCTACATGACCACCCCACACTCACAGTCCCTCTCCAGGGTACTTTCATTGCTTACTTTCATCCCCCCCCCCTACATGACCACCCTTCACTCACAGTCCTCTCCTCTAGGTACTTGTTGTACTTATCCCCCCCTACACATGACCACCCCACGCTCATAGTCCTCTCTAGGTACTTGCCCCTTTATCCCCCCCCCTATGACCACCCTTCACACCAGAGTCCTCTCTCCAGGTACTTGTTGTACTTATCCCCCCCCCTACATGACCACCCCACACTCACAGTCCTCTCTCCAGGTACTTGTTGTACTTATCCCCCCCCCCCTACATGACCACCCTTCACTCAGAGTCCTCTCTCTAGGTACTTGTTGTACCCTATCCCCCCCACATGACCACCCCACGCTCATAGTCCCTCTCCAGGTACTTGTTCCATTTATCCCCCCCTACATGACCACCCCACGCTCATAGTCCTCTCACCAGGTACTTGTTGTACTTATCCCCCCCCCCCCCACATGACCACCCCACACTCACAGTCCTCTCCAGGGTACTTGTTACACTTATCCCCCTCCCTACATGACCACCCCACGCTCATAGTCCTCTCTCCAGGTACTTGTCGACTTATACCCCCCCCCCCCTTCATGACCACCCTACACTCACAGTCCTCTCCCCAGGTACTTGATGTACTTATCCCCCCACATGACCACCCCACACTCACAGTCCTCTCCAGGTACTTGTTGTACTTATCCCCCCTCCCTACATGACCACCCCTTCACTCACAGTCCCTCTCTAGGTACTTGTTGTACTTATCCCCCCCCCTACATGACCATTGACCATTTACCACCCCCACACTCACAGTCCTCTCTCTAGGTACTTGTTGTACTTATCCCCCCCCCCTACATGACCACCCCACACTCACAGACCTCTCTCCAGATACTTGTTGTACATGGCCTATCCCCATTCCCCCTACATGACCACCCTACACCACAGTCCTGACAGTCTCTCCAGGTACTTGTTGTTGTACTTATCCCCCCTACATGACCACCCCACACTCACAGTCCTCTCCAGGTACTTGTTGTACTTATCCCCCCCCCCCAACATGACCACCCCACACTCACAGTCCTCTCCAGGTACTTGTTGTTCTTTATCCCCCCCCACATGACCACCCCACACTCACAGTCCTCTCCAGGTACTTGTACTTATCCCCCCCTACATGACCACCCTTCACTCACAGTCCTCCCTCCAGGTACTTGTTGTACTTATCCCCCCCCACACTCACAGTCCTCCAGGTACTTGCTACTTATCCCCCCACATGACCACCCCCACACTCACAGTCCTCTCTCCAGGTACTTGTTGTACTTTATCCCCCCTACAAGACCACCCTACACTCACAGTCCTCTCCAGGTACTTGTTGTACTTACCCCCCCCACAACCACCCCACACTCACAGTCCTCTCCAGGTACTTGTTGTACTTACGATCCCCCCCCACATGACCACCCACACTCACAGTCCCTCTCTAGTACTTGTTGTACTTATCCCCCCCCTACATGACCACCCTTCACTCACAGTCCTCTCTCCAGGTACTTGTTGTACTTATCCCCCCCTACATGTCCACCCCACACTCACAGTCCTCTCTCCAGGTACTTGTTGTACTTATCCCCCCTACATGACCACCCCACACACTACAGTCCTCTCCAGGTACTTTGTTGTACTTATCCCCCCCCTACATGACCACCACCCCCACACTCACAGTCCTCTCTCCAGGTACTTGTTGTATTTATCCCCCCTACATGACCACCCCTACACTCACAGTCCTCTCTCCAGGTACTTGTTGTACTTATCCCCCCCCCTACATGACCACCCCACACTCACAGTCCTCTCTCCAGGTACTTGTTGTACTTATCCCCCCCCCCCTACATGTCCACCCCGCACCCACAGTCCTCTCTCCAGGTACTTGTTGTACTTACCCCCCCACATGACCACCCCACACTCACAGTCCTCTCTCCAGGTACTTGTTGTACTTATCCCCCCCCCTACATGACCACCCTTCACTCACAGTCCTCTCTCTAGGTACTTGTTGTACTTATCCCCCCCCCTACATGACCACCCTACACTCAGAGTCCTCTCTCCAGGTACTTGTTGTACTTATCCCCCCCCCTACATGACCACCCCACACTCACAGTCCTCTCTCCAGGTACTTGTTGTACTTATCCCCCTACATGACCACCCCACACTCACAGTCCTCTCTAGGTACTTGTTGTACTTATCCCCTACATGACCACCCCACACCACAGTCCTCTCTCTAGGTACTTGTTGTAATTTATCCCCCCCCCCCACATGACCACCTCCCACACTCAGGTCCTCTAGGGTACTTGTTGTACCAATCCCCCCCTACATGACCACCCCACACTCACAGTCCTCGCTCCAGGTACTTTGTTGTACTTATCCCCCCTACATGACCACCCCACGCTCACAGTCCTCTCTCTCCAGGTACTTGCTGTACTTATCCCCCCCCCCCATGACCATCCCACACTCACAGTCCTCTCCAGGTACTTCGTACTTATCCCCCCCCCCCTACATGACCACCCCCACACTCACAGTCCTCTCTCTAGGTACTTGTTGTACTTATCCCCCCTACATGACCACCCCTACACTCACAGTCCTCTCTCCTGGTACTTGTTGTACTTTATCCCCCCTACATGACCACCCCACCACAGTCCTCCTCCTAGGTACTTGTTGTACTTATCCCCCCCCCCACATGTCCATTGTCCACCCCACACTCACAGTCCTCTCTCCAGGTACTTGTTGTACTTATCTTATCCCCCCTATATGACCACCCCACGCTCACCAGAGTCCTCTCTCCAGGTACTTGTTGTACTTATCTACATGATGACCACCCCACACTCACAGTCCTCTCCTCTGACCTTGCCTTTCAAAAGTTGGTAGTCTGAGTAGTCGTGACTACCGGGAAATTTTTTGATTTACTGGAAATTTTTCGAAAATCAAGATTTTTCGAAAATTTTTATTGGATCTTCCCAGGATTAAGTCTGGTACAGTTATTTTCCAGTAGTTTTTTTCAGGAATTTTCCCAGTAGTAGGAAATCTCCCCAGTGGGTTTCATTCGTCGATCGAATGGATTGATCAAATGAACAACGCGCACAATACACTTTTACTTGATTACGTCCGCGCAAAACAGGAATTGTGCGCATTTTTGATCATTTGATCAATTCATTTCTGACGACGCGGAACGATACCCAGGTGCCTAAGGTGGTTTCATCGTTCCGCGTCGATCGAATGGATTGATCAAATGAACAACGCGCACAATACACTTTACGATTACGTCCGCGCAAAACAGGAATTGTGTGCGCATTTTGATCATTTTGATCAATTCATTTGATCCCGGAACATGACCACCCTTCAGAATCTTCCCAGTGGTGGAATCTTCCCAGTGGTATGAAATCTTCCAGTGGTAGGAAATCTTCCCAGTGGTGAACTTCTTCCCCTTCCCAGTGACCAGGATATCTTCCCAGTAGTAGGATATCTTCCAAGTGGTTGGAAATCTTCCCATTGGTAGGAAATCTTCCCAGGTACTTGTTGTACTTATCCCCCCCCCTACATGACCATTGACAACCCCCACACTCACAGTCCTCTCTCCAGATACTTGCTGTACTTATCCCCCCCCTACATGTCCACCCCACACTCACAGTCCTCTCTCTAGGTACTTGTTGTACTTATCCCCCCCTACATGACCACCCTACACTCACAGTCCTCTCTCCAGGTACTTGTTGTACTTATCCCCCCCCTACATGACCACCCTTCACTCACAGTCCTCCCTCCAGGTACTTGTTGTACTTATCCCCCCCCCTACACTCACAGTCCTCTCTCCAGGTACTTGTTGTACTTTATCCCCCCCCTACATGTCCACCCCACGCTCACAGTCCTCTCCAGGTACTTGTTGTACTTACCCCCCCCTACATGACAACCCCACACTCACAGTCCTCTCTCCAGGTACTTGTTGTACTTATCCCCCCCCCCCCTAGATGACCACCCTATACTCACAGTCCTCTCTCAAGGTACTTGTTGTACTTATCCCCCCCCCTACATGACCATCCCACACTCACAGTCTTCTCTCCAGGTACTTGTTGTACTTATCCCCCCCCCCCCCTACATGACCACCCCACACTCACAGTCCTCTCTCTAGGTACTTGTTGTACTTATCCCCCCCCCCCTACATTACCACCCCTACACTCACAGTCCTCTCTCCTGGTACTTGTTGTACTTATCCCCCCTACATGACCACCCCACACTCACAGTCCTCTCTCTAGGTACTTGTTGTACTTATCCCCCCCCCCTACATGTCCACCCCACACTCACAGTCCTCTCTCCAGGTACTTGTTGTACTTATCCCCCCCCCCTATATGACCACCCCACGCTCACAGTCCTCTCTCCAGGTACTTGTTGTACTTATCCCCCCCTACATGACCACCCCACACTCACAGTCCTCTCTGACCTTACCTTCCAAAAGTTGGTAGTCTGAGTAGTCGTGACTACCGGGAAATTTTTTTGATTTACTGGGAAATTTTTCGAAAATCAAGATTTTTCGAAAATTTTTATTGGATCTTCCCAGGATTAAGTCTGGTACTTTTCAGTTATTTTCCAGTAGTTTTTTTCAGGAATTTTCCCAGTAGTAGGAAATCTCCCCAGTGGTAAGGTGGTTTCATCGTTCCGCGTCGATCGAATGGTTTGATCAAATGAACAACGCGCACAATACACTTTTACGATTACGTCCGCGCAAAACAGGAATTGTGCGCATTTTGATCATTTGATCAATTCATTTGATCGACGCGGAACGATGCAGGTGCCTAAGGTGGTTTCATCGTTCCGCGTCGATCGAATGGATTGATCAAATGAACAACGCGCACAATACACTTTTACGATTACGTCCGCGCAAAACAGGAATTGTGCGCATTTTGATCATTTGATCAATTCATTTGATCGACGCGGAACGATGCAGGTGCCTTAGGAATCTTCCCAGTGGTAAGGAATCTTCCCAGTGGTATGAAATCTTCCCAGTGGTAGGAAATCTTCCCAGTGGTAAGGAAATCTTCCCAGTGGTAAGGAATCTTCCCAGTGGTAGGAAATCTTCCCAGTAGTAGGATATCTTCCCAGTGGTTGGAAATCTTCCCAGTGGTAGGAAATCTTCCCAGTGGTAGGAAATCTTCCCAGTGGTAGGAAATCTTCCCAGTGGTAGGAAATCTTCCCAGTGGTAGGAAATCTTGAAAATATTCACCTGCGACAGACTGTTAAATTAAACAGTCTGCCGCAAATTATCAAATTATCATTACCGAATTGAATTTACCTGCACATTCAGATGCAAAAAACCCTAAAAGTTTTCGCCTGCGGCGGGCTGTTGTGATCAAATTTGGTTAATTTACTAAGTTGGTCTTATGCCCGAATTGACTTTAGAGGCAGATTCAGATGCAAAAATACTAAAAATTTTCGCCTGCGGTGGGCTGTTGTGATCAATTTTTTGATATATTAGTTTTAGACACAGCCACAGGTGTGAAACGTTGCAAATTTTCTCCCCTGCAGCGGACTATTGTAATCAAATTATAAATACCGAATTGACTTAAGGGGCATATTCAGATACAAAAAAGCCTAAAAATTTTCGCCTGCGGCGGGCTGTTGTGATCAAATTTGGTTAATTTAATAAGTTTGTCTTATGACCGAATTGACTTTAGAGGCAGATTCTGGCTGATATGGACCCGAAACACCGAAAATTTTCGCCTGCAGCGGCTGTTGTGATTCATTCGGTGGTTTAATTGGTCCTAGAAGTCTCCAATGTGAAACTTTCAAAAATTCCACCTGGATGGATTTGGACACATGGGTATTTTCTGCGAGCGAAGCGAGCGGGCCACAGAAAACGTAAAAATGGATTTAGTGGGAAAAATTTTGACCACTACCGGGAAGAAAAATGCTTTTGAAAGGTAAGCCTCTCTCCAGGTACTTCTTGTACTTATCCCCCCTACATGACCACCCCCACACTCACAGTCCTCTCTCCAGGTACTTGTTGTACTTATCCCCCCCCCCACATGACCACCCTACACTCACAGTCCTCTCTCCAGGTACTTGTTGTACTTATCCCCCCCACATGACCAGCCACCCCACACTCACAGTCCTCTCTCTAGGTACTTGTTGTACTTATACCCCCCCCCCCTACATGACCACCCTACACTCACAGTCCTCTCTCAAGGTACTTGTTGTACTTATCCCCCCCCTACATGACCACCCCACACTCACAGTCCTCTCTCCAGGTACTTGTTGTACTTATCCCCCCCTACATGACCACCCTACACTCACAGTCCTCTCTCCAGGTACTTGTTGTACTTATGCTCCTCCTCAGGACTGCACATGCAGATGCACTTGGTCACGCTGTACCCCTTATCCAGGGCTGCCTGGGCTCTACCACACGTGCAGCTCCCTCCTCCTGGATGCAGGACAAATATATTAGCACCTAAATTGATTATTGGAAACAGTGCAAAGTATAAAAAAAACACTGGTTAAAAGTAGATGAATTGATACATAGAAAACAGGGCCACTGGTAGGATTCTACTCGATACATTAAGCTCAGAACCGAAACGTTGAAGAATTCCGCGAAGGAAGTTAAGAATTACGATCGGTAGTTTGGGTCCACAACATACCTGGTAATTTCGTGATTTTCTCCGAACTAGTTGCTTCCTCCTCCTCCTCCTCCTCCACTTCCTCATTCTCCTCCTCCTCCTCTTCATCCTCCTCCTCCTCTTGATCTTCATATTTGGCAGGTTTGACGAACTTGCCCAGGTCGGGGGTTCTCTCTACTCCTGTATGATCAGAAGGCACAGGGACAGACTGTGCTTCTTTGGGGACATAAGATGTTTCCGGTTCCTCAAGAGTCCGTTTAATACCATCATTTGTTTGACCAAGGCTTGGTATTGGCTTTGAGGCTATGCTTTGATCGTCAATTTTACTCATCAGAGGAGATTCAGCGGGTGTCTCGAAGTTTAAGGTGTCAACCAGTTTGGTGATGTTATCCAATTGTTCACCTTTCTGCTCCACATCTTCATCCTCATGATAACCTTCCCCGCTTCCGTCATGATCCTCGTCATTGCTCGCATCGTCATCCTCACCATCACTTCGTGCCCTTGCCGTTCTGAATGACTCGTCTCCCCTGAGACCCTCTTCCTCCTCCTCCTTTCCATAGTCTTCTTCTCCCTCTTGCTCCTCCTCGGAGTCGTCCAAACACGGGGGTTTGTTGAGGTTATCATACCTCGAGTTCTCCAGGTCCTCCCTAACTTCCTCGTCACTGTCATCTGCATTCCGTTTGGGGGAACTCAACTGGACGTGGTTGTCAATGATCAGACCTACAGGGTTACACAACGACTTCCGGGGAGTCACCACGTTCTTCTTAATGGAGCGACGTGGGCGGACAGGACTCTTCGGGCTGGTCGGTCGGATTGAAGGATGGGGCTGCGCAACAGGGCTGTCAACGTAGTCGTATATCTTCATTTGGCGTTTCTTGTAGTCTGATAACGAAAGTTTCTTCTTTTCATCTTTCGTTACCGTCCTATCCTCTTCATCACTCACAAGATCTATCACTTCCACTGGTGATTTGCTAGTCTGAGGCGGACTGTTCTTATTGAAGTAGTGTGACTCTGTGATTTCAACTTTCGCAATATCCTTCCTGACAGTCTCCACATCATGCTGCTTGTTGTTCCACATGGAGGTGCCCCTCGTTGGTTCTTGAGGGGCCCTCATTCCCCCTCCGAGTGGTACAGCACTCCCCCTCGCATCGTACCCTTCCCCAGTACCTCTGGGGCCTTGTTCACGAGGGGCAGTCTGCCGACTTGCTACTCCGGTGTCCAGAGCAAGATTACGCTTCGCTTGCTCAACCTGGAAATGGGGTACTTATTGGGCAGGGAGCAGGTACGTCACTTTACATGTACACATACACACGACACATGCGCGCATTGATTTAGCGGTTCTTTATTTCAAAAATTCACTTCGCGCAAAGGCAAATGCATAAATTTTCCGTTCGGCGGAGCGCCTTCCATAGAAGCTACAAATGACAAAAGGATTTCTCCGCAAAACGTGACTAAATTGAATTCGATATGTAGCCCAACTTATAAAAAGCGGTGAACGGAAGCAATTGCTGAACGGCATGTTGAACATGGAACTGAAACTGCAGGGTTCCATTCAGGCTTCCCCCTTGGTTTAATACCAGCGAGTGGAAAGAAAGTATCTTTGGGACAAAACAATTACATCCAACCTCTTCACAGTGACTAGGACATTCCAAAAACCTTCAGTAGTTTAATTTACAATTTGTTCCAATTTTGCGAAAACGACGAGTAATAAATAGTAAGATATAGTCAATGATCCTGTCTGCAGTCTAGTTTTGAACCCAGACAAGGTGCCAAGCTTTATATTTTTTGCAAAAACTGGTCACTTTCGGTTACAACACTGGCAATTGCTTAAGACAATTTTCAGCTCTCAATAATGTGAAAACGATAACCAAATTGAAATGGAAAACCAACCATTTGATCGACATACTGCTTCTCCTCTGCTGTATTCTCAACTTCTTCCTCGTGTGAGAAGAGAAGATCGTGGTCACTGCACCCAATGGCTCCTGCAATTGAGATAAGAGCTTTCTGTGCAATCGTTGTTGGTTGAAATGTTGAGCAATATCAAATTGTGCAATATTTCAGGATTCAAAACCAAACTACAGGCTGCATCATACATTCATCATCTTCTGTCTCAAAAATAAAATATGATGTTTACACCCTTCCAACTTGCTAGATGGGTACCCCTGACCCCTGTAAAACCCTGTATTACTGTATTATTACCACCATTAACTATTGCTATAATACCGGGTGCGTCATAATAAACGTTACAAAAGTAACGCGCTGTAACTTCGGTTATGATTGGAATTTCTTGATGAAATTTTGGGATGTCATAGGTATGTGCCATACAATTTTGCACCAAAAATTTGAATTGTCTACCTCAAAAAATGTCTGAGTTATCAACAAAAAACCGGTTTATTTGTCATATCTCAGCTTCTGAAAGTCAAAAATGTTAGCTACTCCAGGATCATATTGCCCACATATTGCCCGTAATGTCCTGAAGGTTTCATCGGGATTGCTCGGGAAACCTCGGAGATATGCGCCTTTTTGTATCGCAAAAAGTGTACATAAAGCACAATTAAAGGGTACATTTTCAAGCTTGCATAGTTTCACATGTCCAAATATGGAGATAAGCACCGTGTTTGTTTACATTTCATCTGCAGAGTGTGTAAAAGCTTGCGTATACACGCTTTTTTGTGATACAAAAAGGCGCATATCTCCGAGGTTTTTTGAGCAATCTTGATGGAACTTTCAGGATATTGCGGGCAATATGTGGGCAATATGATCCTGGAGTGGCTAACATTTTTGACTTTCAGAAGCTGAGATATGGCAAATGAACCGGTTTTTTGTTGATAACTCAGACATTTTTTGAGGTAGACACTTCAAATTTTTGGTGCAAAATTGTATGGCACATACCTGTGACATCCCAAAATTTCATCCAGAAATTCCAATCAGAACCGAAGTTACAGCGCTTTACTTTTGTAACGTTTATTATGACGCACCCGGTAGTATAATAACATAATGCTACATACCCATTCTGGTGATTTGCTGGACATCTGACTTGATCTGGTCTGAGTGGTTGCGGGCTGCTCCGTGTAACTCCTCTAGCTGGTTACACGTTTCACTGTACGTCGTGCTGCCCAGTAGGAACAGCTGGGATATCTCCTGGTTCGTGAAGTACCTGGAACGTTGTTACAATAATCGGGGTCGAGGCTTCAGTTATTACCGAGCTTTCATCGAGCCCTTCCACACCTTACAACACTCTTAACTACATCACTAGTATACCTCACATTACCGACTACCTCAAAGGTGAAGCTGCCAAGGGAGCAGTCAGGCTCATGGGGTACGGAGATTGGACCCTAGAAACAGCCCCCACCGGCAAAGGAATCATTAAAGCTCATAGCACCATATCAAACAACATAATTTCTGAGCTCAAAGTCCCAGGTCACAACCAATGGGACACTATTAAACCCCATCTTATTCTTGACCGTAACTATAACATCACATACCCAAAAGACGCTCACTCTGACAACTACACCAACAACCTGGACAATTACATCAAGCTTATCAGCGTCAACAACATTTGCTGCTACACAGATGGCTCTAAAACAGACCATCCATGGGGTGGGCGGCGGCTACGTCATCAAGGACCCCCACGACGAGAACACGACCGAGTACCACTTCAAGATGAAAGATCACTGCACGGTTTTTCAGGCTGAGATAGCAGCACTTATGCACGTTGCTGACAGACTTAATCACCACAACAACAAGCTAATCATCTTCTGGAGCGACAGCCTATCGGTACTTCAAGCTCTTTCCAACAGAATCCACAGGAATAAATCAGTTGCAGACTGTCATAAGTCACTCACCTTTCTAGCTCAGAACAACACAGTCCAAGTCAGATGGATAAAAGCCCACATCGGACACAGGGGAAACGAGAAAGCAGACCAGCTTGCCAAGGCTGGCACCAAAGACGGTAACCCCGTCACCAGCCTTGTCCCCATTTCATTCATCAAACACCTTATCAATACCAAGGCAACCAACCTCAGTCACGACAGGTGGATCACCAACAAACATGCTCACACTGACATGATCATAGGTAACCATCAGAAGAAGGTTTTTCAAACTTAAAACAACAACACGGGCAACCGCCTCCGGTACCGAACTGCTATCTCCATTATTACAGGACACATAGGACTGAACAAACACTTGCACAGAATAACACGCGCTGACACACCAAACTGCCCTTACTGCACTGACACAGAGGAGACAGTTGCACACTTCATCGGTCAATGCCCTGCTTTTATGAGAATCAGAGGCAACACACTCGGGACATACTATGACTCCATTAACGACATCATGGACAACAACAGTATGGACGCACTGATCAGTTACACACTCCAAACCAAAAGACTTCAACGAACAGAGGAGGAGGCTGACAATACAGGGGTGACATAACATCTACTCATCTCTCCGATAGTTCTGAAGAACCTGGTATTGTATTGGTAAAGGTATTCTCCCCTCACTAGCCACACCCTCATGCCTCATCTTTCCCACCTCCACCATCATCACCTTTCACCCTCACCCCTCGTCGCCTCGGCGACTAGAGGCAGGCACAGTCCCACTCCGGGACTATCCTCTTGCGGACCTTCGGGTCCGGCCTCTCGTTTGATGATGATGATCGAGCCCTCGGCCTCGGTTAAAACAATCATTCCTTGGTTTATCTCGGCCTCGGTAAAAAAATCAATTGAGATTTCTTCGGTCTCAGCCGAGTTTTTCCCCTTTATTTTGCCGAGGATTTGACCGAATATTATGTACTGTACAGCAGGGGCGTAGCCAGATTTTTGAAAAGGAGGAGGCGAGTTACATTCAAAACCTTTTGAATGCCTTATTTTGCTTGGCTCAAAGCTCTCATTAGAATAAAATTAACAAATATTTCACATTTTCTGTCCAAAAAGGGGGAGGCGACCGCCTGTGTCGCCTTCCCCCTGGCTACGCCCCTGCTGTACAGTGTACACAGACAATAGATATTTCAAGGGTTTTGAAATTGATGAATGATACCACTAACATCAAATTGAATTCTTAATTACATGTTATCTACTTTACAAGTATCAAATTGTATTTCACTGCTGAACAGAAGATTCAAATATATTGATTTAAATCAATGAACAGCTCCGACCTGATTGGATCAAAGGAGTCTCCAGTGGCCTGCCTTGTGATGCTATCTTTGAACACCTGTAGAATATAGCACTGTACAGCTGATTACATGGCTCATAAGCCCTTATTTGCAACCATATACATCGGGTTATTTCAATATTATAGGGTCGGGATGGATCCTATAACCCCATGTTATGTGGTCGTTTCCGACCCTATAAGCTGTGTTTACAGTGATGACTCCGACGTAGATTCAATATGAAAGTTTATGACGTGAGTTGCCTACATATTTTTTAGCGTCGTTTGGATCCTATAACCCCATGTTATGGGATTTTCCAAGAGTTGATATTTACAATGATGGCATCGTCATGGATTCAATAAGAAAGTTTATGACGTGAGTTACCTACATTTGTTCGCAGACTTAAAACGAGTAACGTTACCTGCCTCCTTAAGTGCCAATTCAATTTGAATAATTTTGGTGGAACGCAGATATTCGAGTTCTGTGGTATTTGAGACTCCAATGAACAACAGGCTGTTCAAATGATGCCGTTATCTTGCTTCACTGTGGTAAATTGCTACATGGCATAATAATATGCATTCCACCGACACATGTGTACATGTCTTGAGGCCCGAAAAAAATGTAATTGCCGGCGAGATCATTCAAACTTTTTCTGCCCATGACGCCTGATACAAGTAAAAGTGTAAAACGCCATGTTTCTTATTTCTAGTGAGTTTCCACCACATAATTTATGTTATTTCGCCATGTTATATCACCATAGGTCTCAGGAGTACCTAATACCACATTGTTTTGAACTCGGCTTCGCCTCGTCCAAAACAAACCATTATTGACCTCAGCTTCGCTTCGGCCAATAATGCGTCTATATATAGTTCGCGCTTCGCGCTCACTATATATATGTGGTATTAGGTTACTCCTTCGACCTATAGTTCTATATTACACTCAACCTCTCTTATCAATACGTTGCCTTTTTACGCATTTTATTATCTCATTATTAATTGATAGATAGATGCTCACTAAGTTATTTAAAAATCTACCGCAAGTCTGCCCAGTGCCCAAACGAATCCAATGCATAATGACAGGAGAAATCAAGTATACAGATGGGTATGTACTATGTAGGTATTATGTTTGTCCTTGGTATGGACAGATCAAACCACAGCACTTTCGTACTGTGGTTCGTAGATTAAAATACAGAACATTCAGAAAGAAGTGCTACCTAACCTGTTTCCGGTATATCTTCTCCTCGATGGTCCCACTTGTCAGTAGACGGTACACTATGACAGGCCTCGTCTGCCCGATCCGGTACGCTCTGTCAACTGCCTGCGAATCCGTTGCAGGGTTCCAGTTCGGATCATCTGAAGGCATCACGTGACTGCTATTTTAACCATAATACACCAACCCGGGAAGGAAAATGCAGTCAGTAAAAGGCATTCAATCAATCAATTATTCCTGTGCTTTAGTTTGGATTGATCACTGGACAACATTGGACTAAACGACACACTGCTTATTCGAAATTTGGCCCCTTAGTTTTAAAAAGTAAAAAGGCCCGCCTCAAAAAACACAACTGATCTTATGTATCACACTGACCTAGCTTATCAAAATAGATAACATTTGACTGGCACGAATACGAAATACGAACACGTCGCACAATCAATCATAAAAATAAAATGAAAAGTATAAGAAACAGATAAGATTGATAACATTATTCCTATCTCGCCATATACTGCAGTAGCTGAGGGCAAGGTCGTTGGCATTTCATTGTCCAGAAGTTTGCTCAACGGTTTTCGGTACTTTAGACAATGCTGAAGAAAACGTACCTGCTGCCCTTCGATGAATCGACGTCAGGAGGGGTGATATGGCCACGCCCATTTTTGCCCTCAGGCAGTGTTATAAAACCAGATTATTTCGACTTCTGATCGTCATAGAGACTTCGGAATTGCTCCAGAGCGTCTATCTCATCGAAAGGAACAACTTTTTCTCTGACAACTTTTTTGTCAGATAATTATTTAATTGACCAATTAGCTAATTGGGCAATTTTCAAAAATTCGAAAAAACTTTTTTCGACTAAAAATGATCAAAATTGCCTGAAACGAAGAAAAAACTGGTTTTGAAGAATGTTTTGAAAATTTTTTGACTTAGAAAATTTTCTCGACTTAAAAATTTTGAGCGAAAAAAATCTAAATTTTCATTTTTCATCCTTTTAAATAACTTTGTCCAACAACCTTTGACTTCTAAAAGTCACTGTAACTGCTTTTAAATGTTCTGGCAGCATATTTTGACAGCTCCTACTGGAAGGATGCTCTCTTTGGAACTGGTTACAGAGCCAGGATCACCACTGTTGATAAGCAGGTAACCACCCCTTTTTCTGACCGCTCCAACCATGACGCTCAGAGAGCTGCCTCTACCGTCTAAACGTGGAAGCAGGAGCTGGAAAGGAAAGCTATAGCAACTGACCTTATACCCCAAGACAATGTCTGGCTGCTTCAGGCCACTGTTATGGCGTTTTGTTGCTCTCACAGCATATTTTGACAGCTCCTGCTGGAAGTGTGCTCTCTTTGGAACTGGTTGCAGAGCTAGGATCACACATATGTGAGCTCATCAGTCAATAGAACCTCGTCAATAGGGAAGTAAAAAGCGTTGTGATGCAAACCTTAGGCAGTTTTTTACATCAAGAAATCTGTTTGTTACCTATTTCGAGTGTTTATAAACACTCGAAACAGATAACAAACAGATTTCTTGATGTAAAAAACTTGATGTAAAGTAGTCTATAAACTACTGCAATTCTAATAATAGAGTCTTAAATCATGATTCCGGGGTTTATTCTCTTTTAAGCTCCCTTTTTACCATCCTATTTTTTTTTTTTTTTTTTTTTTTTTTTTT
>WFMF01000013.1:867751-995776 GCA_011033025.1 Beroe forskalii
AACTGGGTTGGGGTTGTTTTTGGATTCCACAGTTTGATTGTTTTTTGGTTCGGGGTTTTTTTGTTTTTTGCTTTTTAGTTTTTGTTGTTTCAGGGGGTTTTTTGGTTTTTGGGGGGTTTTCGGCCCTTTGGGTTTTTTCGGCGTTTTGGTGCCCTTTATTTCCCTTGAAAATTGACGATGATCTTAGGGGGCCCCAAAGGGGGTTGGCCCCTCTAATAAATTTGGTTTAAAAAAATGGGGGTCCATAATATATCCATCCTTAAAATGAGCCTTCTAACAGACATAAGCAACCCGAACGCATTATTTTTTTTCCCCTTTCTTTTTTACTTTTTCACTTTTTCCCCGTGTTCTTACCATGGCAAATCTTGGGGTTTTAAATTTTTGGGAAAAATAAGTTCATAAATAAAGGGTATATTCATATGATATTGACCCCAATGGGGGTTTTTATTGTATTTTAATATAAATTATAATTTGATGGACTAAAAAGTATACAGCCAAGGTTAAGGAATCCAATTTTTTAAATTTAATCTTTTTTGGTTGGACAAAAATCATTGGAAAAAAAATTGGACATAATTGGCAAATTGGGACTTGGCCCCCCTCTTTCAAGCCCCCTTAAAAAATATCCCTGGAAAATTTGTAAAAAGGTAGACCCCACAATTGAATTGTTAATTAAACCCTTTTAAAGTTTTTGAAATGACATTTAAAGGGGGAAAATTTTGGGGGTTTTCCAAGCCCAGATTTTAATCCTTTTTGGGATTTTGAAATTTTTGAATATTTTGATATGATGTTTAATATTTATTGGGCTTTATCAAAAATTAACAAAATTTCAGTATATATTTTAAATTATTAAAAAATTATACTTTTAATGAAAATCTATTAATAAATATAGAGGCGAACTTTTGAAAGATTTTTGATTATTTTTCTTGGTTTGTTACATTTAAGTTTATTTCAATATTAATTTTTTTTGTATATAAAAAGCTTTAAAAACATCTTCTTTTTTTAGAAAAAATAGTCTTTTTTAAAAATCAAATCATAGTCTTTTGAAGGACCATGAAGGAAAACCTTAGAGATCTGAAATAAAAAAAAGAAAACTAAAAAAATTTTGGGCCAAAAAAAAAGTAAAATGTTTTGGGGGGGGAAAAGGTTTAGGAAAAGTTATGAAGAAAAAAGGAGTAAAAGGAAAAATTGATTCCCTTTGGGGCTAAAAACCAGTCACCCGTCATTTTTTACCCGCCCAAAAAAATTTCAATTTTTGCATTTTACCGACCCTAATGCAGTGAATTGCAATTGGATTTTACGCCCCGGGGGGCCCATGCGGGGTGATTTGAGAGGTTTTCAACGCAAAAAGAGGAAAAATTTAAAGGGGAAGGGTTTCTTTTTTGGTTTAATGAAAAGACTTTTGTGGTTTTAAACACAGACCCCTTTTTGTTGTGGGTGGGTTTGAAAACAATTTTTTTGTTTGAGTTTTCCCCAAAAATCCCAGTTTTAACCCCCCGTTGGGAATGTTTGGGCCCGACGTTGCCCCCCATATACATATTTTTTCTGAGTGGGGCAACGTCTGGAAGTTTGGGTATTTAATAAAACGCCTAGGGCGTCACAGATCTAAAGTAATTTTCTGGTTTCCAAACCTAAGGGTTTAAAGGGCCCTTTTTTTAAAAAAAATTTTTAAAAAAAAATTTTATAAAAATTTATGAAAATTTTTATATAGAATTTTGATCCTCTTTGTCAACGTGAGAGATCTGCACACTATAAAATTTTCGAAAAAAAACATGAAAAAATTTTTAGGCTCACTTTTTTTTATACATAAAAAGTAAAGCCTCTTTAAATCATGCTACCGTGGCAGAGGCTCACTTCAGGCATCACTTTCAATAAAAACTATAAACAAATCCCTTTGTTAAATAACACTGAGAACAGTCAGCGTGTTCATAATTTTAAATTCATGCATTTGATGAATAGCAGTAGATGACGTCATTATGACATTTAATATAATTGGGTGATGACCTTTAATAGCCTACTTTAATATTATATGAGCATATAGAGATGTTAATGGCTCCCACACACTTACATGCGAATTCGACTACGGACAAGGTCAGTCCTGTTCGTGTAATTCAAAGTTTTTCATTTTATTCTCTTTATCGAAACTCAACAGGAGAGCGGACCATTTGTTATGGCCCACTTCATGCCTAGCTATCAGGTGTCCGAAAACAACAATTAACAATAAATCAATATTCGATCTTGGCGACCGATACTTATTACTTCAGTTAAATATATGACGACCGTTGGGTTCTTCATTAAATTCACCAAATGCGTAATTAAACTGACTCATATTAATGTTCTTTCTGAGGCATTTTGGAAAGGACAATATTATTATAACATTCTGTAATTTTTCCTTGACATAACAGAAGCTTTGTAAAGGTTTTTAATCTTGTCGTGCCTTTAGGGTTCTGATTGCAATTTTGAGTTTTCTTTTTTGGTTTCTGGTTTCTAATTTGAAGGAATGAAAGTTCAACAACAAATTTTAAAGAGACAAAATAATACACTTCGCCTATTTAATTGTTCAATTATATTTCTGATCATTATGATACAATGAGTATGTCTTTTTAAAATTCCCCATCTTATACGTTCCAATAACTCTACTGTTAAAAGAAAATATATTTGGCATTTTCACATTAATTTGAATGATATTTTTCTCTTGGTAATGCACTTGCAGTGGGATCCCATGTAAATACTGACTTGCTAGTGGGATTCATACATGTCTTTGAAGCTTGCGAAATTTTAGTACGATAGTTATTCTAATATTCATATGAAGCATTTTGTATTATAATACCTGCCATATACGAAACAATAAAGCAAACGCTATAAAATTCTTAGATAAATTGTTTCCTTATGGATCATCATTTCAAAAATTATATGCATCGCCATTGTACCTTTTCTTATCGCAGTCGAAGAGTTGAAAAATTGGCCTCCCCCATTGTGTTCGTTGGTCATAAAAGTACCATGTTGCATAAATGCTAATCCTTGGCGCCATGGTATTGTATGGCAAATAAACTGAGGCCAATGATCACAACATGTTCAATCTAAATTTGAATCGCCAGGGTTAAGCGGGATATGGTGTAAGTACATCGAGCAATGAGATAAACTGACTTCTTATAATGTATTCAAAATCTTAATATTAAAACCTAACTTAAAACTCAAAATAATGACACATCAGAGCATGGCAAAGATGAACATAACGAAACAAGTCATAGATATGGACACAGAGTCTTGTATTGTCTTTGTGATCGAGGACTGGGGATGCAGAGGCCATCACAACAGATATAAATTGATATCCTTATAATACTAGCAGGCCCGTTGACATATACACGAATCACAGCTACCTTTTCGTTGCAGATTTTAAAAACTAAGTAAAATTGATTGAATGCTTCTTACCGCATCAAATTCCAAAAGTTATTTATTGTCAAAATCAATTCTCATTCTTCAGTTTATGAAGGAGGCAGAGTGAAAATAGAACTTGGCGTCGGTTTTGTGTTAGTTATGCTTTAAACCCATGTTGGTTTTTGTTCCAGCGTTCCGTTTTGATTGCAAAATCTTATGTTAATTCTCATACTGATACTGACATGAGACCATGTTGTTTTGTTTACACATTAATCAGGCAAAGAACATCTTTATAATCTGCTACTATATTTCGACTCTGATTGCTTTACTTTTGTAAACTAAACGTAATTTCAAACTATAAGTTGCTATTGTTATCATGACTCAGCATTGATTATCTGCCAAACTCTGCCACAGAAAACAATTCATCTGAAATATCTCAATTATTCAAGTATGTCCTTTCTCACCTAGAGATCTGCAATTTGAAGTAAAACGTCAAATTTTCGAAAACTTACAACACAACATTTGAAGCAGCGTAAGCTCTCATGCTCTTTGTTTTATCTGCGTACTTTTAAAATTGGTTTTCATATTTTTCTTTTCTCGCTTTTGCCTTCGTTTTGCCTGCAATGCTCTTCTTGTAACAAATTTAATGCAGAAGGAATTTTAGACAGGCATTATTCGTGGCTGCTGCCATAAGACTATGACCCCATGGCTGCTGTCTCCTACTTTCTATAACTGCTGCACTTGGCACCTCGTTCGCAAAATTCAAAATCACCTAAATACTTTTTTACCACATCAAAATTCAGTCATCAAAAGTTGTTTTTTGTGTATTCAAACAGCAAGCAAAAATAGACATGCAATGTCTTAACCTAGCAGCATGCCCTATATCCACTTCATTACTTTAAATTATGTCTACCAAAGGACAGACGTTACTACAAAATAGTATAGGAGTTTATGAATTTTTAGATTTTTGTCTTTGGGTGTATTAAAAATATATTAAAATGAAGTTCCTTAACTTAAAATTGTGAAAAGTCAGAAAAGGATTTATTGATATTTAGCAAAATTTAAATAAGTAACAAACATTTAAGGAAAGAGATTAAGCTTGAAAGAGTGCAGTTCTCTGATTTCAATGCATTTCTGAGAGAGGTGTGCTTTGGCAAGTCTGTTAGAAATTGTGTACTGTGGAGAGGTATAATGAGTGGCGGGGTGTCATTTGGTGAAGGTATTGTTGTATGATTTGAGGAGAATAGGCAGACTTTAATCGTTCACGTCGATCAGATATGGAAGATCAAGTAACTTTTCTAAACTTTCACAGCTTTCTGACCCAGCATTTGGCATTCTAAACAATACCACAATTGCACATTTCTATTTGATGATTCATTTCGTCGACATGAACATTCAGAGTACTTCAAATGAAAGTGAGAGAAGGTATGGAAAGTATGTTATGAAATTAGGTAAGTGTTATGAGATTAGAAAGTGCATTGTAGTAGATAGCTATTGCAATTGTGCAATGATATTGCCAGAATTGAGAAAATTGTATTTACCGTGCTAGCCATCAAACTCTACAAAAGTCAATACCCATTCGCACTCCAAAAGCTGTCACCTCACCAGGCCTCAATTTAGCATATTTAAGTACTGTACTTAATGAGAAAATCACAATTCCCAATAAAAGGTATAGAAAACCCTTGATATAAATATCCTCTAATTCTTAAGACTCCAAATTAATTCTAGCAGTTCTTTCAGTAGGGTAGGAGATTCTAGTTTTCCCAAGTTAAATCATTTCAGATTCAAAAGAAATACACTTTAAACCTTTGAAAAGGAATGAAAGTAATCTGATTATTACTCCCTTAACCAAAACTCCCATTTAATTATCATTATCACTCTTTGTAGAACTACATAGTGGCTTAATAATAGAGCAGAATATCGTTAAAATAAAATTGTTGATTTTTGTGAAGGAACTCAATCTATAAAAACTTGAATTTAAATTCAGAAGAGAGATTCGTCGGGCCAGTGGGAGAACTGTTTTTATTAGTAATACAATTAACTTGAAACTCTATGGATGCTATTGATATCAGAAAATTATCAGCTCTGGCTCTCTGTGTGGTAATTTCAAATACTCCCGTCGTTGTCTAATATTTGATATAAAGTGGCAAGGTGTGAAATCTGCTTTGAGTTTGCTTTACGCCAAAAGATTTAGTGTTTCTTAAAATTGTAATTTGAATGTCTTTAAACCAAAAGTAATTCTTAATGCTATGGAAGTTGCTCAATAACTGTTTCATCTGGGTTTGTGGAATAACTTTTGAATGAATACAGGATCATTCACATCTAAACAATGTGAGGACAATTGTCAAATTTGCGGACTTGTGTTGCTCGATCAAATTGATCTTCATTTAAAATCTAAGTACTGGGTTCAGTTTTTGCCATTTTATGATTTGAATAGCGGTTTCTAGTTTTTATTATATTTAGTTAATTATCTGATATTTCTGTTTGTAAGCTTCTTAAATTTTGGAGAGAGTACTTAGGACATGGTTACGAAAATCTTTGATTCTCCACAGACAATTTTCTGATTTGTTAATATTCACTTTGTCTTACATAGCTGCGTATTTTAATGTCCATGTTAGTCATATTCTAAATAGATCCCTCTTGGTTTCATGACCTCTAGTTTCCTTTGACAACTTTATGTAACTCCCAAGATTTGACCTCTGTTCATTAAATTGCATTTCAATAGGAATCCTCAAATCATGACTTTGATAGACGAATACGAAATTTCTTTACTCTATTTTTCTTAAATTTGGGCCCAAAAAGTGGTTTCCAGACTGTGGATAAAACCTACTTTTTAAAGATTTTTGCGTGGACAGATACTTAATATTTCATAGTGGGCACAAGAAGTATAAAGCCATTCCAATATTTCTGTATAAGTTTAATTATGTTTTGTACCCAATGACTTCTTTAGTGTTTAGTTTCTTCAGACATAAATCTCTTCAAATGATTTCAATTTATAATAGCCAAAGCACACATTTTTAACATAATTAAAACTCAAATTCTCTAGGCATCTAAGGCAGTGGCTGTTGGTGACGTTTCATCTTTGGATCCTTTAAGACATTTAATCTGAAATGACATTGTATTGCTCAAGTGATGATCTAAATGGTTATGTCATAAAAAATCTTTTTTGCCTCAGAAAAAAATTAAAATTCTAGTCAATCAGGTTTTTTGCATCATCTATGCAGAAAAAGCATGTGAAGAAGTATGTTTTCAATGTGAAGCCTTAACTTTTCTGAAATGAAACTTTTATTTAAAAACTTGGAGAGAGGGTCATTATAGTGTAATATTTGAGAGGAGGGTTGGCTGAGAGAACCTTTGTTATGAGAGGGGAGAAAGGGAAGGCTCTTTGAAATGATAACATGTGTGAACGATTAACTGTTTTCTTTTAGGTGGTATTTATGTTATTTGCAGTCGTTCAGGCAGAAAGTCAGTGATACAAGTATAAATCAAATACTTAATCAGGCAGCACTGCTCTACTAATATCATATACATGATTGGATTAAAATATTACGATTGTTGTCTCTGTCATTTTGAGGTCATCTAATGATTCCAATTTTTCCAATTCAGAGTGCTGTTTTATTTAACGCTTTGCAGACTTGGAAAATCGGCCAGTGAGGCAGAAGCTCCTATCAGATAAAGAATCTTCATCAAAAAGTTGAAATACAGGATACTTTCGACGAAAGAAGCATCAGCAAGGCAGTCATCCTGAAAACATTATGATACATGAGTTTCACAACTAATTAACCATCAATGATTATTAATCAATATCAAGACCATTAAATTCAATTAAATTTTTTCCGGTTTTTAGTCCCCACTAACTATGATTATCTTAGTTTCTGTTGGATTATATTGCATCAGTCTGCAGGTGTTCCTTGGTGTGGGGCAGTGTCAGTAGCATGTATCGGATCAGACCTTCTTCCTTAAACCTGGTTACGTTTTCAGTACATGAGTTTGAACAAGTTGTGACAGCTTGTCAACTTCTCATACACTGAAGCCAGCAATGTAATTGCCATTTATTTATTTTGTCCATTCTAGTGCTTGTAGTAAGGTAGCCATGTCAATTTGAGCCATGGAAAAGCTTTGCCTCTTGACATTGAGTTGCTCCCAATCATACCCTCTTTATTATTTGTCAAATGGACTCATCTTGTGATGGGTCACTCAATAACTTGATATGTGAAGGATCATGGGCATTTGAAAGTCAAAAATTGCGTTTATTTGAAGGCTCCTATGTTTGCCAACCCCATCAAGTCCTTGTTTCCTTCAAACATATTTATGAAATCTTTTGTTTTGCCTGTTGAATTGCATTTGTGAAAAGATCTGTGTGATGGGTAGCAGTAACTTGCCTTCCAGATCGGGAAACATGCTTCAGCAGTTCACTGAGGCAGGGGGGCAGGAAGTAGACGAGCCCTGGACAAACCTTGCAATTACATGGTTTTAACAAATTCTGTGGCCATCTTATGAATTTACAACTAATTAATGACATTCTGTGAATCTTTGTCTCAGTATAATTCTCTATACAATATATATTTTTTATAATATTTATTCTTTCTATTATTGCTATTTAGATATATGTTGGCAAGATATGCAGCTTGTACATGCTATTGAGATATGCTTGTCAGTTATTGCGTCTCATTGCTTCCAATCAGTTTGATCCTTTAGCATATTCAATAAGCATGTGATCTTAAGTCTTTCAGTTTCTTGTCTCGAAATATTTGCTATGATTATTATAGTTAACCTGTTGCATTTATTGTTTGTGTTCTTAAAGAGTGTCGCTGCAGGCGGTAGGTAATTTGTGGCTCCGTCATGTCAGAGACCTTCTTGCAGTTCAAGGCGCAGTAGACAGGAGTAGAGGAGTAGGCAAATCTGGACATGTATAACCTACACGAGTTATAACAACTGAACAACCATTAAACTTTTAAAATGAAATAAAAACTTTCAATTGTAACTATAAGGTGCATGTAACGTTCGTCGGTCGATCGAATGGAATTGGTCGATCGATCAACTTCATTTGATCGACTGATGTATTTTTAATAGAAAATCTTTAAGCTAGTAGGGAAACAACTAAATATTGCTCATTTAAACACGATTCAAGTCCACAGGGAGCATTAAAACACATCATTTGTTCAAATGGAGTTGATCGATCGACCAATTCCATTCGATCGACCGACGAACGTTACGGGCGCCTGAGAGCTTCTCAGGGAATTTTTGAGTAATGCTGCCTTTGGTGCAGAGCATGAATTGTTGTTAATTTAAATTTGTTCATGTCCAAGTAAGGAAGCTAGCTAGCATTTATGAAAGGGTTAATTTTTTATGCCACAAACCTGGTTTCACTATGTCATGTGGATGAAGTGGATGCAATAATTGCCTCAATCTCTAAAATGAAAGAGTCTTGAATGGTCTATATATTTTGTGGGACATTGCATTATTGTGGCATGACTTTTGCGGCTAAAGGGCTATGTTGGAGAAGCAGCAGTTACCAATTTAGTAGAGAAAAATCCATAAAATAAAGAATTTCTTTAAAACATCAATGTACAAGCATAGAAACAGTTTACATTTGTCACAAATATAGCCACAATCCTTTTATAAAACATAATTCATAAGATAATTCATAAGATAATTCATAATTCATGAATCAATTAAATAATTTGATTTATAGCATCAAAAGCATTCAGATGGATAGCCCAATTAACCAAGGCATCCATGAAGCTCTATCCATGGCAGAATACTTTTATTCATAGAAATTGATGTCTTGAAGAAAGATTTCTTTTTATTTCAAATAAATTCATAGAAATAAATAATTAAAATGATTTATAGGATATTTTGATTTAATACTGACATTTAAGATCATTGATTCAACAGAAACATTTATTTCAAAACACGTGCCCATGGTTCATTGGAAGAATAATTCTACGGCCTTTTCATCGAATAAATTTGAATAATTACTGCTCAAGGCAAAAAAATACAAAAAAATCGACTCAAATAATTTGTCAGAATTCCATCTGCACTTGCGCGCCGCGCCACTGCGCCGCGCGCGCGGCCACATCAGGTGCAAACGACGTGGCCAATGGCCATTATGCTGAAATTAGATCTATGGAAGCGAGGAGGATCAAAAAATTTTCATGTGAAATAAAGTGATCCTTCTCGGCCACTGCAGTGGACGAAAAGGCTCAAAAAATTTTACATAAAATTTTTTGATCCTCCTCGGCCACGGAGTTGGACGAAAAGGATCAAAAAATTTTACATAAAAAATTTTTATGTAAAATTTTTTATGTAAAAAAAAGTGAACCTGCTCGGCCACCGTAAACCTAACCATTGCCCTAACCACAAACCAAAACCCTAACCTTAATCCTTATCCTAAACCTAACAAATCCTGACCCTAGCCAGAACCCTAACCTTACTGCTCAAGGCGCTAGATGCGCTTGATTATTGCTAAACACGTATATCCCTGTGTGCGTTGCGCGGCGCGCGTACACACACCTATGCGGGCTTAGGAAGCTTGATTATATTTTTCTGAGTGACGTCATTGTCATAGATAATGAAGGCTCCCGTTTATATGGGAGACTGACCCAAGTTTGAGTTGCGCGCTTCCTCAGGGAAGCGCTCGCCGCGTACACACAATTGCTTGTCAGACGTTGTCTGACCCCTTCGCCTTCGGCGGGCGCGCGCGTCCGCCGAAATAATGGTCAGACACTGAAATAATGGTCAGACAACGTCTGACAAGTCAACGTCAGACAAGCCACGCTCAATGCTCATACTCCATAGTACTAATACTGTATGGCCTTGCTAAACATTGTCTGACGCGCGAGGGGGTCAGGCTTGTCAGGCGTTGCCTGACCCCCTCGCGCGCGCGAAGCGCGCGCGCCACGACTCGCAGACGTCAGACAAGGTCAGGCAACGCCTGACAAGCTAAACACGTATAGCTATACCCGTTTTCTGAAGCTGACGTCGTCAGGCGCGCGCGAGGGGGTCAGGCAACGCCTGACAATAAGCGGTTACATGTCGAAGTGGTGACCGTATACCGCAACTTACATGGTCGAGGCGACAGCCGAGACTGTGTAAGTTGGATAATGGACGAGGCGTGCCGAGTTCATTATCGTAGGTATACGGTCACAGCTGAGATCATGGAACCGGATTATACCCCGACCGGAAACAGCTGGGACTGACTATTCTACGGCCAAACAACAGTATTTCTTCCCACTCGGGTCTGACGACCCTCGTCCGGATTCATCGCTTAAGTAGATTTTTGAGTGCTCCTTTATAAAATCAAATTTAATTTTAAGCTTTTTTGCACCGTTATTCAATGGAGACCGTAAAACCAAACTTACATGGTCGCTAAAACAAGCTTGGGAGGGGTATAATATTGAATATACCCGTTATCGTCAGACAAACAAATACCTATGCGGGCTTAAATAGGAATGTACAGCCACGGTGTGAATTATGTGGAAACACCACGGTTACTTTCAGAAGAGCAGAAGTTACTCAAGTATAACTATAAGTATAACTATTTTTACTTATTAATATTTTAATCAACAAGTACAAAACTTAAACATAGTATTAGTACAAAGTTGCAGTGATTCGATCAACTCATGTTTGTGTTTTAAGATTAATAATTCAACAATTCACATCTTTTCGTAAATTCGTAATATCGATTAAGTCCAAAAATCGGGCTAGTGTCCCATATAACTCTGGGCTCTTCATTATCTATGATAATGACGTCAGTCAGAAAAATATAGTTAAGCGCACCTAGCGCTTTAAGGACTTGGGTTAGGGTCACGATTAGGGTCAGGATTTGTTAGGGTTAGGGTTAGGATTAAGGTTATGGTTTTGGTTTGGGTCATGGTTAGGTTTAGGATACAGAAAAATTGACCTTTAGGTCTGTGACGTCACTCAGCCGGAGTTATATGGGACACATACCAAAAAGCACTCCAAGTCCAATAATTAGATTAAGAATTAGATGTAGGTAATCATTCATATTTTTCATTCAATGATAATAACATGATCATCATTAACAACATTATTATCATTAACAACAATATTGACCTAAAATGTTACATTTGCACCATGACAAATATCTATTGTCTATTCATATTAGCCAATTTTGAGGGTACTTGTAGGCGTGCAATATTAAGTAATATTGCACTCCTCACATTGGCTAATACACTAAGAGCATGGCAAATGGTCATGACGCTAATAAAATTATTGCACTCGGCTTCGCCTCGTGCAATAATTTGGTATTGTCGCACTCGGCCTGCTCCTCGTGCGACAATACAAATTATTGCACTCGTCTACGCCTCGTGCAATAATTTCTATTAGCGCATTCCCAGCCATGCTCTAAGCGTATATTGTCCAACTCCAATGGACAAGGATCGACAAATACAATACTGCTTTTTGAACTGGGACAGCTGGGATGTGGGACCAGTCATAAAACTTAAAGTGCCCATAAAGTACGGAGCAATGAAAATATCGAGAAACTTGGTAGTTGGTACGGTTCGGCTGACCAAACATAACAGCCAATAACTATTTATCTACTTTGCATATATCCCGGCAGCAACTTCGAAGTTCGATATTGACTAGGACTGGGAATCCAGAAAAGGCTAAATAAAAATTGTAACCCAGATTATAAGCGGGATCCCGGTCGATCCCTGGACTTAAAACATTATCAACTTATGAAGAATGTGCTTAAACTTTTAGCACATTCTTCATAAGTTGATAATGTTTTAAGTCCAGGGATCGACCGGGATCCCGCTTATAATCTGGGTTACAATTTTTATTTAGCCTTTTCTGGATTCCCAGTCCTAGTCAATATCGAACTTCGAAGTTGCTGCCGGGATATATGCAAAGTAGATAAATAGTTATTGGCTGTTAAACCATAACCAAAATTAAATACTTGATAGGCATTGAAATTGAATTTTACTTTTGTTAAAGAATATCAAATATTTGCACTAGCCAATGTTAATTGATATAGTCTAAATCACAGGCACCCTCTGTGAAACCACATAAACTGTACATAAGAAACATATTAATATTATATTGAATCAATTCAATTGATAAAAAAGTACGATCAGTCAAAAATATGAACTAAATCAATTATAAACATCATATTCATACGTAGATCAAGCAATAATGGCTCACGAAAGTTCAGAATTTCACAGCTGGAAGTGGCTCACTCAACTTTTAAGTAGTCAAATTTCCATGTGGCTGAAAGTGAAAGTCAATAACATTGAACGTCATGATTAACAAAAAATAATGCTCTTAATCGTAATTTAATCGAAATTGCGATAAATCATTGGCTGTTCAGATACCACGATACCTTGATAGGACAAGATACGATAATTTCGTTGAAGGCATGGAATGGATACATTAGTTCGTAGCTCATCAGTTTTTTCCGGAAGTTGCTATAGTTCTCACACTTATCTCACTTATCTCAGATTATTATATCTCATTTTCTATCTTGAGCGCTTTCTTCTTCTTGCTCTCGTACACGGCACGGATAGAGTTGCGGAGGATGGTGAAAGGGAAGTTATTCTCCAGCATATCGTACGTGATGTAGCTCGAGTCTTGCACCTGGCAAATAACAGAAGGTCAGTACTAAACTGTGGCAATCAGAGTAGAATCCTAACTTGTTGTCAAGAGGAATGTCACTAACGTCGGCTCCCATGAAAACACATACGATATCACAGCGTTAGCTTTAGAGGGAGTCACTCCCTAAAACCTCTGAGATAAATCCCCTGTTGGCAACTTTTTACTTTTTTATATCAAATTATTAACTTAGGAGGATGATAATTTAATCCACCAAATTGCCAATAGGGGTATACAATGTTAGCACAATTTCCATGGCCTATTATTATGGTACCAAGGAAGCAGGACGGTTTACCCCACGCACGAATGGAGCTGCATTACTATGCCAGTTACCTGCAGCATTGGAAGAGCTCTTTTTCACCACAGTTAGAGGATTAGATCCACAGTTGAACGATTAGATCTGGGGTAAACTGTCACAGGGTAAAGTCTTTCGGGGGTAAACTGTCAAACACACACACGTACAACATACCATCTTCTCGAGGAGTATGAAAAGAGAGTCGCGGTGTTTGATTTCCTTCTGCAGCTCCTTGTCCTCTTCCAGCTGTAACTTTAGCATCCGCTCGGACACCTTCTCAAGGAACTCCCGTACCCGCTCCTTCAGGATTACTTGCAACGGCTGCTTCTCCAGACCCGACCTCACTGCGTGACAAACAAAGACTTAGATAGACGTGGCAAAGATGTGGAGTTAGCATGAGATCGAGACAGAATACAGATGATAGCATGAGCTCATACATTGAAATCAGTGTGAAATGATGGAGGAAGCATATTATTTTGAATGTCCACCTACTTACAGTACTGAACGACTTGTTTTAACCCGCTACTACCCTGAACGTACCCAACTTGGTACTGAACGACTTGTTTGACAATTTAACCCGCTACTACCCTGAACGTACCCAAGTTGGTGTAGGCACATGAGGAGAGCCAGGTGACTGCCGTGGAGACGCAGTGCAGGTTGTTCTCGTGCCCCTCGATGGGGGCCCTGAAGACGGAGTCCACCTCCATGGACTGCAGGGGCAGGGTGACTGCCACCATCACGTTGAAGAGAGTCCACATCATCTCACAGTCCTCACTGCTGCAGTGCTTCTGTGGGGGGCGGCGCAAGTCAGTGTCAGAAAGTATACGTCACACTTAGAGTAAGGAGTCTAAATAATAATAATGATAAATGAGCGTGATAATATCATCTCTTTAAAATCTAACGAATATCACATGATATAAGATCAAATTTGAGGGTGGATCACTGGAAAAATGAGGAGGTCCACACGGACGAACAAGCATGTGGTCGAGAGTCACTCTCCAGTGCCAAATAGAAGGGGGTCGGGGGGGGGGGGTCGAAATAAACGTCTTTGGGTAGTGAATAAGCAAAATCATTGCAAACGGGTGGGTCTCAAATTAACGGGTGGTGGTGGGATGATGAGTCTCCAGTCACAATAACATCAAATGAGAAGAGGGACAGAGTGCTATGTAACGGTGGCGTGACGAACTCGTATGTGCGCGGCTTTTCTATGCGCGGCGTAATTGTGCGCGGCTCACTGCCTGTCATTTACAGGCAGTGAGCCGCGCACGACTACGCCGCGCATGGAAAAGCCGCGCATGGAAAAGCCGAGCAAATATGAGTTCGACACGCCTCTGTAAGAATCTGTGAGAAAAGGATTTGCTTTATGATTACTATTGGCACTCTATTTTCATAAAGGTATCTTATTTTTCGGTGAATTTGGTGTTTAAATCAGCTTTCAGAAAAATCTAGTCTAGAAAATCCAAAAAATAAATAAACGGGGAGGTTGGCTAATAAGCGTCTTTAGCTGGGAAAAAATCAAAAATTTGCAAACGTCCCCCCCCGTTTATTTGGCACTGGAGAGTTACGTTATTAACGATAATGTTACTAGGTGTGTTTACCCACAGACCTGCAGCGCAGCACAGAGGGCAGGGTCAGCGTCCACCATGAATCCTGCTGCTGTAGCCATGTCGTCTGCAATGCTGGGATCCACCTCAGGACTCACGTTAGTCTTGTAGTCCAGGATACAGTTCTAAGAGTTTATAAGTAATTCATAAGTAATTTATAGATAATTATATAGCATCTTATAAACACCATGACCAATTTTAGGGCTAAAATGGACTTTTTGAACCATAAATGACCCAAAAGACACAAGGGCGTTTTACTAATTAGGCCTCTCGGGGTTCTTCGGTAGGACTCCCGGGGTACTCCCGTAGGACTCCCGGGGTACTCCTGTAGGACTCCCGGGGTACCTCCGTAGGACTACCGGGGTACTCCCGTAGGACTCCCGTAGGACCCCCGGGGTACTCCTGTATGACTCCCGGGGTACTTCCGTAGGACTACCGGGGTACTCCCGTAGGACTCCCGGGGGACTCCCGTAGGACTCCCGGGGTACTCCCGTAGGTCTCCCGGTGTACCCCCGTAGGACTCCCGTGGTACTCCTTGGCTCGGGGACTCCCGTGGTAACCCCGTAGGACTCCCCGGGGACTCACGGAGGACTCTCGGAGTACTCCCGGAGTACTCTCGGAGTACTACCGCAGTACTCCCGGAGGGCTCTCCCGGCAGTCTCCCGCAGTAATTAGCTCGTATGACCGCCAGTACAGTTTGACCCAACTAATTAAGAACTACTAAGAAATGCTGCTTTCAGAATTTTGAATCGTGCCTAATTTCAATATATACATCCATCAGTGGGTGAATGATCTCAGGCTTTGAAATACACTAAAAATGCCATGATCCAGGCCGATCGACTAATCTGACCGGCTAGTTTTGGACCACTTTTTGTTCAAGCAGATAAATCATATACTTGTGTTTGTGAAATAAAGGTCTGGAAACCTAATATTTAGGGGACAGCAACAAAAAACGTCGATAATAATCCAAAATGCGACATAAAGAGTCCAAAAACGCGCCAAAAAGCGTCAAAACGAGCCAAAAAGCGTAAAAACGAGCCGAAAAATCCAGAAAAATGTCAAACTGAAAATGTCGCCATCCCCTAGAGCAGGAGGAATTTATTAAGCATTCAGACTTGGAAGCATACGAATTTCCCATCATATTCCCGTATAATCAGTACTAAATTATTAAGGGTATTGACCTGGAGGAAGGATGCCCGTTTAGCCACCACCGAATGGAGAGCACTGATCGTGAGCCGTCTGAAGTTGAACAGCGCTCCACGATAATGCAGTTACTCATGAAAACATCGTGACGTTTCAACTGCTTTGCTAGCTGCAAGAGACGGGTTATATCATGGAAATGAGAACACTAAATGAGATGATAAAATCAAAAGAATCATTTCCCATCCAAAAAATGAAAGCATATAAAAACAAGTAAAAGACTATTGATTGAGGCATATATTGAATCAACTCTCCTAAACTCCCTTGACTGGGGAGCTTAAACTCCCCTAACTGTAGATACTACTGCTTCCTTCCTTTTCCAGCTCCCGAGTGTCCTGCATTTCATCCCTGACCCTCCCCCGCTCTTCCTCCTGGTATTTAGCTGGGCTGTAGGGAACATGTCCATGGTACACGCTCTTAGAGCGATGAGCAGGTCCTTGTTCTCCTGTACGATAGCCAACATCTCCTTAATGTACGGCTCACACCTCTCCATCAGCTGCTCTCCCATGTACTTCATACCGTAGGGCCCGAGCATCTTAGCTAGTGCCTGAGGGGAGTTAGTACTTCATGCCGTAGGGCCCGAGCATCTTAGCTAGTGCCTGAGGGGAGTTAGTACTTCATGCCGTAGGGCCCGAGCATCTTAGCTAGTGCCTGTGGGGAGTTAGTAATTCATACCATAGGGCCCGAGCCCCGAGCATCTTAGCTAGTGCCTGGGGGAGTTAGTAATTCATACCATAGGGCCCGAGCATCTTAGCTAGTGCCTGTGGGGAGTTAGTACTTCACACCCTAGGGCCAGAGCATCTTAGATTCTTAGCTAGTGCCTGTGGGGAGTTATTACTTCATACCATACGGCCCGAGCATCTTAGCTAGTAACTAGTTCCTGGATATTGACACGAACCTGCACCCTGTCACGAACCTGCACCCTGTCACGAACCTACACCCTGTCACGAACCTGCACCCTGTCACGAACCTGCCACCTGTCACGAACCTACACCCTGTCACGAACCTGCACCTTGGCACAAACTTGCACCCTGGCACGAACCTGCACCCTGGCACGAACCTGCACCCTGGCACAAACCTGCACCCTGTCACGAACCTGCACCCTGTCACGAACCTACACCTTGCCCGAACCTGCACTCTGGCACGAACCTGCACTCTGGCACAAACATGCACCCTGGCACGAACCTGCACCCTGGCTCGAACCTGCACCCTGGCACGAACCTGCACCCTGCACGAACCTGCACCCTGGCACCCGGCACCCTGGCACGAACCTGCACCCTGGCATAAACCTGCACCCTGGCCCGAACCTGCACTCTGGCACGAACCTGCACCCTGGCACGAACCTGCACCCTGGCACGAACCTGCACCCTGGCACGAACCTGCACCCTGGCACAAACCTGCACCCTGGCAAAAACCTACACTCTGGCACGAACCTGCACCCTGCACGAACCTGCACCCTGGCACCCGGCACCCTGGCACGAACCTGCACCCTGGCACAAACCTGCACCCTGGCACGAACCTGCACCCTAGACGAATCTGCACCCTGGCACGAACCTGCACCCTGGCACGAACCTGCACCCTGGCCCGAACCTGCACTCTGGCACAAACCTGCACCCTGGCACGAACCTACACCCTGTCACGAACCTGCACCTTGGCACAAACTTGCACCCTGGCACGAACCTGCACCCTGGCACGAACCTGCACCCTGGCACGAACCTGCACCCTGGCCCGAACCTGCACTCTGGCACGAACCTGCACCCTGGCACGAACCTGCACGAACCTGCACCCTGGCACGAACCTGCACCCTGCACGAACCTGCACCCTGGCACCCGGCACCCTGGCACGAACCTGCACCCTGGCATAAACCTGCACCCTGGCACGAACCTGCACCCTAGCACGAACCTGCACCCTGGCACGAACCTGCACCCTGGCCCGAACCTGCACTCTGGCACAAACCTGCACCCTGGCACGAACCTGCACCCTGGCACGAACCTGCACCCTGGCACAAACCTGCACCCTGGCAAAAACCTACACTCTGGCACGAACCTGCACCCTGCACGAACCTGCACCCTGGCACCCGGCACCCTGGCACGAACCTGCACCCTGGCACAAACCTGCACCCTGGCACGAACCTGCACCCTAGACGAATCTGCACCCTGGCACGAACCTGCACCCTGGCACGAACCTGCACCCTGGCCCGAACCTGCACTCTGGCACAAACATGCACCCTGGCACGAACCTGCACCCTGGTACGAACCTGCACCCTGGCACGAACCTGCACCCTGGCACAAACCTGCACCCTGGCAAAAACCTACACTCTGGCACGAACCTGCACCCTGCACGAACCTGCACCCTGGCACCCGGCACCCTGGCACGAACCTGCACCCTGGCACGAACCTGCACCCTGGCACGAACCTGCACCCTAGCACGAACCTGCACCCTGGCACGAACCTGCACCCTACACGAATCTGCACCCTGCACGAACCTGAACCCTGGCACGAACCTGCACCCTGCACGAACTTGCACCCTGACACGAACCTGCACCCTTACACGAACCTTCACCCTGTCACGAACCTGCACCCTGTCACGAACCTGTACCCTGGCACGAACCTGCACCCTGGTACGAACCTGCACCCTGGTACGAACCTGCACCCTGGCACGAACCTGCACCCTGCACGAACTTGCACCCTGACACGAACTTGTACCCTGACACGAACCTGCACCTTGGCACGAACCTGCACCCTGTCACGAATCTGCACCCTGGTACGAACCTGCACCCTGGTACGAACCTGCACCTTGGCACGAGCCTGCACCCTGGCACGACCCTGCACCCTGTCACAAACTGACAAACCTGCACCCTGGCACCCGGCAGCCTGGCACGAACCTGCAACTCGCTGATGTTGGTGTAGAGTTCTGCATTGAAAGTGAGAGCCATCTGGTGCTTCCTTACGAAGCACTTCCGCAAGGGAGCGTAGCACACTTCCCCGTTCTTGATGTGTTCCACCAACATGTCCAGATACCAGTTGGTATACTGGCTCGCTAGAGTGGGCCCTGGCGTGTTCTCTTGGGGCTGGGTGTGAAAGGCTAATGAACCCCTGGGTTTATTATAGGTAGTCCAAGTGTAGTACAGAGAATTAGCACCAAGTTCATGAAAATAACGACGTTTCATAGAATTTTTCCGATTAAAAGGGTATTTTTCCAATTAAGGGTATTTTATTACTAAATAGGCAACTAACCTGGGTGTGTTGTAGGAGCACCACGTTGAATATCCTGGAAGTGTCGAGAGTAATGTAGCTCTCCAGCTGTCGGAACACGTCCATCACGCCGATAAGACGGTGTGCCATCATGGTCGGTAGCTGGACTTGTTGGGAACCCTCTTGGAATATGTACTGAGGAGGGAATACTATGTGGAATTGAGAATGATTATGGCAATCATTCGAGAAAATTTAAGAAGCAATTCTATTTCAAAGACAATGAATTCGACTGACAATAACTTCTCAAGATTCAGGAGATTGAAGGATTCTGGTTATTCCCACACAGTATGATACCTGTGAGATCAGTCTGTTGAACAGTAAAAATATGGTACCTGTGATATGAGTCTGTTGAACAGTTACAATATGGTACCTGTGATATGAGTCTGTTGAACAGTAACAGTATGATACCTGTGAGATCAGTCTGTTGAACAGTAAAAATATGGTACCTGTGAGATGAGTCTGTTGAACAGTTACAATATAATACCTGTGATATGAGTCTGTTGAACAGTAACAGTATGGTACCTGTGATATGAGTCTGTTGAACAGTAACAGTATGGTACCTGTGATATGAGTCTGTTGAACAGTTACAATATAATACCTGTGATATGAGTATGTTAAACAGTAACAATATAATACCTGTGAGATGAGTCTGTTGAACAGTAACAGTATGGTACCTGTGAGATGAGTCTGTTGAACAGTTACAATATAATACCTGTGATATGAGTCTGTTGAACAGTAACAATATGGTACCTGTGAGATCAGTCTGTTGAACAGTAACAATATAATACCTGTGAGATGAGTCTGTTGAACAGTTACAATATAATACCTGTGATATGAGTCTGTTGAACAGTAACAATATGGTACCTGTGAGATGAGTCTGTTGAACAGTAACAATATGGTACCTGTGAGATGATTCTGTTGAACAGTTACAATATAATACCTGTGAGATGAGTCTGTTGAACAGCAACAGTATGGTACCTGTGATATGAGTCTGTTGAACAGTTACAGTATGGTACCTGTGATATGAGTCTGTTGAACAGTAACAGTAACAATATAATACCTGTGATATGAGTCTGTTGAACAGCAACAGTATGGTACCTGTGATATGAGTCTGTTGAACAGTAACAGTATGGTACCTGTGATATGAGTCTGTTGAACAGTTGCAATATAATACCTGTGATATGAGTCTGTTGAACAGTTACAATATGGTACCTGTGATATGAGTCTGTTGAACAGTTCATCCAAGTGGTGTATGATGTACTCCCGGGGAGCGAAAGTGTGCTGCCACACGACAAGACTCGGAATAGTGTTCAGTGCCTGAATTTGGGGTTAAAAAGCTGCAAATATCACAACCATAGAATGGACACATGGACACAAATTTCTGAAAAGAAATCTGTCAATGCTCAATTTAGATCACTGAAAAATACGGAGCCTATGGTCAGATCTATTACCAACATACTCCAACTAACCTGTAAATGAGATACCATCTTAGCGAAGTTCCTGTCCATATCAGTGAGATCCTCCAGCCGTGATCGCTTACTTTCCGCCCCGGGCAGGGGCAGGGGAGGGGCTAGCCGTTCCTTCTTAGCTTCCTTCTCCTTGTTATTCTTAGCTTCTGCCATCAGCATGGCTCCGTAAGAGGGGTGCGTGAACATGTGGATCTTCAGACGTTCCTCACAGTACAGTTCCAGGTATTTCTGTGATGAGAGAGAGAGGGGGTGGGTTGCTGTACGAACAGTACAGTTCCAGGTATTTCTGTGATGAGAGAGAGGGGGTGGGTTGCTGTACGAACAGTACAGTTCCAGGTATTTCTGTGAAGAGAGAGAGGGGTGGGTTGCTGTACGAACAGTACAGTTCCAGGTATTTCTGTGATGAGGAGAGAGGGGGTGGGTTGCTGTACGAACAGTACAGTTCCAGGTATTTCTGTGAAAAGGGAGAAGGGGTGGGTTGCTGTACGAACAGTACAGTTCCAGGTATTTCTGTGATGAGAGAGAGGGGTGGGTTGCTGTACGAACAGTACAGTTCCAGGTATTTCTGTGATGAGAGAGAGGGGGTGGGTTGCTGTACGAACAGTACAGTTCCAGGTATTTCTGTGATAAGGGAGAAGGGGTGGGTTGCTGTACGAACAGTACAGTTCCAGGTATTTCTGTGATGAGAGAGAGGGGGTGGGTTGCTGTACGAACAGTACAGTTCCAGGTATTTCTGTGATAAGGGAGAAGGGGTGGCCATGGGTTGCTGTGCGAATAGTACCGGAGTTCCGGGGGCTTGACCGTACCAGATCTACCTCCCTTTAATTGAAGACAAATCTCCCGAATTAGAAGAAAATACTCTTGTTTCGGGGAAAGTCCCATAACCACAGAGGTTAATATTTCAATTCTTCATTTAAAATGTGATTTCCAGGTCGGGGACCCTCCTCAATATTATTATTATCAAACAAGGGAAAGGAGAAAGAGGAGTAGAAGGTAAGCACACAACAAACACCATTACCTGCGCCTCTCTGGCCGTCATATCGAGGAAGTGATTGGCGAGGTCGATGCTCTTCTTGCCGATGAAGCAGTGCTCCTCCGGACAGTAATCGTTGCACGTGTTGATGAAGTGCGCGCAGATACACGCGTACACCACGCTATAGGGCGCGGTGTCTTTCCGTTCTAGTGCTCTCTGGAATGCCGGTGATTAGAGTGCCAATTGGAGCATCAGGCACGAAATGATTTATAAAGTCCCTTTTTCTCCTGTTTTTCGTGCCATGATCATAGTTCAATTGTGCTGAATTAAATAATAATAAAGCATATGTCAAGCTATGTACACTGGAGTAAAGGGGCTGGACCGGCCTTCCTTCGCTTAATGACGGTGGAAAATTGCATAAAATAATATAAATATAATTGCACAAAATTGCATGATATAGAACTATAGGTCGAAGGAGTAACCTAATATGTAACATAGAATTATTAGAATTAAAATTATTAGAATTATTATAAGAGGTCAAATTACATTTGTAATGCCGGACCCTATATAAAAGATGGTTAAATTAAAAAAAAGCAATAAATTAATTATATGTACAAATGTTGCTAGGAGGGAAACTCCTCAAACCTATTAAAACCCCATAACCAAAAAAGTACGTAGAAACTCAAGAACTAGAAGGAGAAATGAAAGAAAAGAGTGACCATATTCAAGTACCGAGAAAATCAAAGAAATTCCAGTTCATTTTTGGGATGGCGCAACTTAAGCATTCTATTAATAATATTTGGAATTTTCTTGACTTTGTCCATCTCAAAGATAAGGTCCCATCTTTCCAAGGAAATATTGTCTTTCAGGGAGCTTTCAAGATCATTTCTGATGTTTTCGTAGATGGGGCACTCCTTCATGAAATGAGTTTCGTCTTCAATAATCAATAATGGGGTCGTGTTCTCCAGGGAGCTCTAGGATCAGTTCCATAGCATCGAGGTCCGTACAGCTTGGACAGCATCTCAGGTGTTTCTTGCTGTAGTTGGCACCAAATCGTCCAGTTTCAACATTCAGGCCATGGCAGCTCATTCTTACCTTAGCGACAGCTCTTGCTGTTTTGAAGGAGCATTCAGTGAGGTAGGGCTCTAACCCAATACTTTTCTTGAATGAGCTGTAAAACCGCAGTTTTCTGTTTCCCTGACTTTCTTGTTCCCAAGCCTGTTTGAACCATTTTTCAGCGTTGAGTTGACACAATTGAGCGTTGGGCAGGGTTTTCTTCTTTTGCTGCTCTGTATAAGCATCCCTTGGGTCGAGTTGCTGTGTCAATCTAGTTGCAGCTGTGTACCAAGGCAAATTGAGACGTATCTGCTCCGAGAATGCATGCCTGACTATGCATTCGGTGCCTTCCTTTTCGAGCAGACTGAGACGGTTGAAGAAGTTAACAAACTGTTTGATCAGGCAAACAATGACTGGCATCCTACCAGAGTCACCATATAATGCAGCATTTGATGTCTGCTTAGGTACCCCTATTGTCCATTTAAGGCAACTGAGGTGGAGCTTTTCTATAGGGTCTAGGGTTATGTTAGGCATTGTGCTGGTAGTTTGGCCTCGTTTTGATGTGATACACTTAAAAAGATGGGTCCCAGGCAGCCAGATTTGGCTACCATAGCCAGCAACAGGGCGGATTAGTGAGTCAAATAGTTTGAAAACGGCGTGTTTTGCTACATTGTTGATGTTGATATATTTTTTCATCCCAAAGTAAGCTCTCAGTCCTTTCTGTCTTAAGGTTTGAAGCGTCTGCCTCATGCTTCCAGAGAGGGTAAACACAATACCTAGGTAGGTATATGTTTTAGTCGACGGAATTTTGGTTGTCCCATAGTGGAATTGGCGGCTTACGTTCAGTTGTCTACCAGCCGAGTTGAATACCATCACAGCCGTTTTACTCAGGGAATCACTTCTGATGCTGACTTCTAGTCCCCACTCGTCGCAGTACTCTTTAAGCTTGTTCAGCATTCTTTGGAGACTCTTTTTGTCTTTGGCTAGCAGCACTAGATCATCTGCCCAAAGAACGTGGGTAATGAGGACATTATTAAGTTCTGGGACTTTAACAGGGTTTTCTGTGATGCTAGCCATCTTATTGAGTTCTATTGACAACTCGTGGATATAGATTTTGAAAAGTTCTGGGCTGATGGGATGCCCTTGCTCGGTCCCACAGAGTATGTCAATGGTGTCTGACAGCTTGCTGATTATCTTGACTTTGGCACTAGAGTGATTATACATGTATTTCATGCAGTTGGAGAATTTACCCTCCATTCCCATAGAGCCAAGTTTGTAGAGAAGGGCCTCTCTGCAGACAGTATCAAAGGCCTTCCTAAAGTCTACGAAGCAAGAATAGAGGTAAGTCTTTTCTCTTTTAACATATTTTTCAATGCACGTTTGAAGGGAAAATATGTGATCAGAGGTTTGGGCCTGCTGACAAAACCCAAGTTGGTTCTTTGTGTCAGGACATATAATTTTCCTGAACTCAATGAGTCTTTCGAGCATGATAGACGAGAAAAGTTTCCCTAGGTTACTTCCAACCGCTATGGCACGGTATTTATCGGGGTTGTAAATGTCCCCTTTTTTGTGGAGGGGTGTGATGATGGTGGTGTTCCAGGGGTAAATGCCTTTATCTAAACACAGATTGAAAAGCTTAGTCAGAGCATGGGATAATTCTTTGTTCGATGCCTTCAGGAATTCATTAGAGATGTTATCAGTCCCACTAGCTTTCCCATTTTTGAGCTTTTTGGTGTTATTGCTCAGTTCACCTAAAGTGATTGGTGCATCAAGGATACGTTTGACCATGTCTTGATTCCAAACATCATCAATGTCTTTACTTTTTGGTTTATCCTTGGGAAATTGCAGCTTTTTTTCTTTGTACAGGTCCTTGAAGAAGGTATAGAACCGTTTAATATCAAAAACATCCAATGTGGACTTAGGTTGGATTGATTCAGATTTCAGTTTCTTTATGCCATCCCACGATAAGTTGTTGTTGTTGATGATATCGTTCCCCAATGTCTGAAAGTAGTTGTACTTTTTGCCTTTGATCAGCTTCTTATATTCTTTTCTCTTGAGATAGTACTCAAATCTCAGATCACCATCATTAGGTGCCTGCACATATTTCTTTTCCAGTTTAATAAGCCCTCTTTTCGTAGAGATACATTCTGTGTCGAACCATTTATGCCTACCCTTGTTTTTCTTCTTAGTATAGTTATAGCCAGTGTTGATTCTTTTAGATCTTTTCACCTTACAACATATATATAGTGAGCGCGAAGCGCGAACTATATATAGACGCATTATTGGCCGAAGCGAAGCTGAGGTCAATAATGGTTTGTTTTGGACGAGGCGAAGCCGGGTTCAAAACAATGTGGTATTAGGTACTCCTGAGACCTATGGTGATATTACATGGCGAAATAACATAAATTATGTGGTGGAAACTCATTAGAAATAAGAAACATGGCGTCTCATAGTTGTACTTGTATCAGGCGTCATGGGCAGAAAAAGTTTGAATGATCTCGCCGGGAACTACATTTTTGTCGGGCCTCAAGACATGTACACATGTGTCGGTGGAATGCATATTATTATGCCATGTAGCAATTTACCACAATGAAGCAAGATAACGGCGTCATTTGAACAGCCTGTTGTTCATTGGAGTCTCAAATACCACAGAACTCGAATATCTGCGTTCCACCAAAATTATTCAAATTGAATTGGCACTTAAGGAGGCAGGTAACGTTACTCGTTTTAAGTCTGCGAACAAATGTAGGCAACTCACGTCATAAACTTTCTTATTGAATCCATGACGATGCCATCATTGTAAATACCCTATCAACGCTTAGAAAATCCCATAACATGGGGTTATAGGATCCGAACGACGCTAAAAAATATGTAGGCAACTCACGTCATAAACTTTCATATTGAATCTACGTCGGAGTCATCACTGTAAACACAGCTTATAGGGTCGGAAACGACCACATAACATGGGGTTATAGGATCCATCCCGACCCTATAATATTGAAATAACCCGATGTATATGGTTGCAAATAAGGGCTTATGAGCCATGTTATATATAACTATAGGACAGCATTGAGATGCATGTTAGTGCATATTGTACGAGGCGAAGCCGAGTTCAATATGCACAATATGCATCGAAATGATGGCCTATAGTTATATTATAGGGTGAGCAGAATATAAGTATGCATAAGCATGCATAATATGCATGTGAAAACTTAGGGAACCTTATAATATGATGTAAAGTCACACGTCAATAATGTTTGTCTGTGCCGTCGTATGAAATGACCGTATGAAATGACCTTGCATAGTTACGTTATCTATGAATGCACATTGCACATATGTCATATATTAAGCGGTTACATGTCGAAGTGGTGACCGTATACCGCAACTTACATGGTCGAGGCGACAGCCGAGACTGTGTAAGTTGGATAATGGACGAGGCGTGCCGAGTTCATTATCGTAGGTATGCGGTCACAGCTGAGACCATGGAACCGGATTATACCCCGACCAGAAACAGCTGGGAATGACTTTTATACAGCCAAACAACAGCATTTCTTCCCACTCAGGTCTGACGACCCTCGTACGGATTCAACGCTTAAGTAGATTTTTGAGTGCTCCTTTATAAAGTCAAATTTCATTTTAAGCTTTTTTGCACTGTTATTCAATGGAGACCGTATAACCAAACTTACACGGTCGCTAAATCAAGCTTGGGAGGGGTATAATAAGCGGTTACATGTCGAAGTGGTGACTGTATACCGCAACTTACATGGTCGAGGCGACAGCCGAGACTGTGTAAGTTGGATAATGGACGAGGCGTGCCGAGTTCATTATCAAAGGTATACGGTCACAGCTGAGATCATGGAACCGGATTATACCCCGACCGGAAACAGCTGGGACCAGTACTATTCTCTGACCAAACAGCAGTATTTCTTCCCACTCGGGTCTGACGACCCTCGTCCGGATTCAACGCTTAAGTAGATTTTTGAGTGCTCCTTTATAAAATCAAATTTCATTTTATGCTTTTTATGCGCTGTTATTCAGTGGAGACCGTATAACCAAACTTACACGGTCGCTAAAACAAGCTTGGGAGGGGTATAATGTACGATTAACAAACGAATGGGAGTGTTATATCGAAAATTATCACACGAGGCGTCAGCCGAGTTTGACAATTTTCGATATCACACGATCCATGAGTTTGTTAATTGTATTATTACCCGACAAAACAGTACTCCCTACCACTCGGGTCTGACGACCCTCGTCTGAATTCAACGTTTTTATAGATTTTCGAGTGCTCCTTCATAAAATCAACAATTTATTTAACGATATTCTGCTCTATTATTCCGCCAGTGTTCAGTAGTCCTATAAAGGAGTGATATATCGATAATTATCACACTGGAGTTTGAGCCAAGGGAGGGTGGCCAATGGTTCATTTTATGCCACCTTTCTAACCCTGAGATAGCATGGTCCAAACTACAGCACTCTGCAAAGTGGAGGCTATTTCTGTGGCAGACGTCAGTCGATTTGAAGCAATGTTGAGTTGATAATATAAACGGAAATAAATGTCAATGTAGAGCAATTCAAGATTGGCCAAAAGCAAAATCAAATTGAATCGGATTTAGGCATTGCGAATTTGGAAAACTGCTCTTGCCGTGAATCAATGCTTAATTCAACGTTCAGTATGAGTACCATACTCGGTTTTAATTTTCAGATTTGATTTCATGATACAATCGAAAATTATAATTATCAAAGCTTGCCCGGTCCAGCATTACTAAAACTAGCCAACGAATTTGCTCCTTCATAAATTTTTTGATGACCTTAGTATTTGGTTCTGTATTATCTAGTGAGCCCAACGGGCCTGCTAGTTGCATAATAAAATAATAATCGGTGATAAAACGATTATCGCACGATAATAGTTTTAAAAAACGATAATCGTTTTTAAAGATGATAATCGCACGAGAGGTTTTTTTATTTTTTTTTAAAGTATAAAGGAGCCCCGCAAAAACCTCCTTGAAGTTGAAATGCTTTTTCAAGTTAGTATGAGTTTAATGATATGGTTTCAATTTTAAGATTTAATTCATCACAAACAACAAATTATAATAATAAAAACTTCCCCGGTTCAGCATTATTAAAAGAAACAATAAAAAATTTTCCCCTTCATAAACTTTCTCTCCCTTATTTTTTGGTTTCAAACCCGGGCTTTTTCAAAATTATATTTATTTTATTCAAAATTTTCCAGTCATAAAGGGAAGGCCGGCACCCCCTTTACCCAGTTATGCGAAATACGTTTTTATTATGCAATTCAGAAAAATTGAACTATGATCAGGAACAAAAACGGGAGATAAAGGGACTTATTCTTTTCTTTGTGCCTAATTAATTAAAACCCCTTTTCAGGGGAAATGGGAACAAAAGACCCCGCGCCCTATGGGTGGGTGTATCTGCGCATTACCCAGCAAAACTCCCCGGGGGAACTGTTAGGGCAAGAAAATCCCTCCCCAATCACTTCCTGGTAGGCCCAAGGGGCCCAGGTAATGGTGTTTGTTGTGTTACCCACCTTCTTTTCCTTTCCTTGTTTGAAAAATTATAAAGCCCCCACCAAATCACTTTTTAAAAAAATTTAAAAAACCTTTTGTTGGGGGACTTTCCCGAAACAAATATTTTCTTAATTGGAGATTTTTCTTCAATTAAAAAATTGGGGAGGGAGGTCTGGTGGGGCAAGCCCCCGGGAAATCCGGGGATATTCGCAAGCAACCCCCCCTTTCCCAAAAAATTTGGGGAACTTTGTGCAGCAACCCCCCCCTCTTATCACCCGAAAACTGAAATGCTTCCGACCAACCCCCCCCCTCTCACAAAAAACCGAACTGTAAAACCCCCCCGTCTGAAAAGGAAAAAACCCCCCCCCTCTCTATAAAAATACCTGGAACTGTTTTCCCCAAAAACCCCCCTCTACCAGAAAACCCCCCCTTCTTCACAAAATCTAACGTATTTTAACTGAATGCTGCAAGCAACCACCCCCCTCCTCCCAAGGAAAAACCTAATTCGCCCCTTAAACCCCCCCTTTAAATTTTAAAAAAATACTGGAACTGTCTTTCAGCAACCCACCCCTCTCTCTCATTTAAAAATGGGAAATGTCTGTTGACAACCCCCCCTCTTCTTTCAAAAAACCCCAACTGACTGCTAGAAACCCCCCCTTTTCCAAAAAATACCTGGGAAATTACTGTTGACAGAAAAATTTTTCTTTATCAAAATTTTGAAAACCCGAAAAAACCCCCCCTTTTTCAAAAATATGGGAAATTACTTTTGGACACACCCCCTTTTTTTCCAAAATTTTTCTAACTTACTTGTTTTAAAAAAAACCCCCCCCCCTTTTATCCGAAAATTTTTTTCCCCTTCGAAACCACCCTTCTCCTCTCCAGAAAAACCTGAAAACTTCCAAAACCCCCCCCCCTCTCACAAGAAATTTTCCCCCTTTCCCCGTTTAATGTTGCGCAACCCACCCCTCTCTCACTCAAGAAATATCTGAACTGTACTGTTCACAACAACCCACCCCTCTCTCTCTCATTACAGAAATACCTGAATCAGTACTGTGAGAACGTCTGAAGATCCATGTTCACGCACCTCTTATGGAGCTATGCTGATGGCAGAAGCTAAGAATAACAAGGAGAAGGAAGGCTAAGAAGAATCTTAATAGCTCTCCTCTCAAGCTCAAGGAGAGTAAGCGATCACGGCTGGAGATTCAATGGATATAATAGAAACTCTAAAGATGGTATCTCATTTAAGCAGGGTCAGTGGAGGTGTTGGTAATAGATCTGACCATCCTCCGCATGTTGGGAGATTAAATTGAAATATTTGCTATTAATTCTTGACATTGAGCCAGAGTTCTTGCAGATTAAGTCCATGTGTCTGGCCCTATAGTCCTGATACTTATTTGTGTACATTTGTTTCCATTCTATGGTTCTGATATTTGCACCTTTTTAACCCCAAACTCAGGCACTGAACACTATTCCGAGTCTTGTCGGGCAGCCAATGCCCGCCCCCTGGAGCATCATACACCACTGGACGAATCAACAGACCCTCAGGTATTAGTACTGTTACTGTTCAACAGACTCATATCACAGGCTATATGTTAATGTTCAACAGACTTTATCTCATACTACATTGTGTGGGAATAACTAGAATCCTTCAACCTCCTGAATCTTGAGAAGTTATTGTCAAATCCACTGTTGTGTTTTGAAATAGACTGCTTCAAATTCTCTCGAACAGACAAGCAATTCTATAGCCCTGTTGATCACAATTCACATAGTATTCCCTCCTCAGCATATTCCAAGAGGATCCCAAATGTTCAGCTACCGACTATGATGGCACACTGTCTTATTTATGTGATGCAGACGTGTTCCGACAGCTGGAGAGCTGCTATTACTCTCGACACTTGCAGGATATTCAACGGTGCTCCTGCCAACACAATTCCAGGTTGGCTGCTTTCTTATTTAGCAATAAATACCCTTAACCTGAAAATACTTTAATCGGAAAAATTTAGAAACGTCGTTATTTTCAAGGAACTTGGTGCCAATTCTCTGCACACACTTGGACTAACACCCATATCAAACCTAGTTCTTTACCCTTCACCTCCAGCCCCAAGAGAACACGCCAGGGCTCACTCTAGCGAGCCAGTACGCAACTGGTATCTGACATGCCAGGAACACATCAAGAACGGGGAAGCATGCTCCCTTGTGAAGTGTTGTAAGGAAGCAATTGACATGGCTCACTTCAATGCAGAACTCACACCCAACATCAGCGAGTTGCAGGTTCAGCCAGGCCACAAGTGCTAGGTGCAGGCTCTGTCAAATTTAGACAGGCAGGGTCAAAAGAAGTAAGGTGTCTGTGCCAAGGTGCAAGGTAGTTCGTACTAGAGGGTGCAGGCTCAAAGCAAAGTAGTGGCTGCATTGGGCAGAATTCAAAGAAGTGCAGGCCCGTGTAAGGCAGTTCAGCCAGTGCCTGCAGGGTGCAAGCTCAAAGCAGGCTGCAGGGTAGGCTCAAAAGCAGGGTGTGTCTGCAGGGGTGGTGTTCGCAGGGTGCGGGGCTCGTGTAGGTGTGTCTGCAGGGTGTGTTCAAAAGTTAGTGCAGGTTCAAAAGCAGGGTAGGTTCGTGCCAGGGGTGCAGGCTCCGTGCCACAGGGGTGCAGGTTCAAAGCAGGGGATGCAGGCTCTGTGCCAAGGTGCAGGTTCAAAATTAGGTGCAGTTCGCAGCCAGGCAGGTTCATGATGTTGTGTGTGCCCGTGTAAGGGCAGGGCTCGTGTGCAGGGGCAGATTCGTGTGTGGTGTCTGTGCCAGTGGTGTTCGTGCCAGTGCAAAAGGTCTGTTGTGTGAAGCCCGTATAGGCAGTTCAAAGAAAGGTTCAAAGCAGGTGCTGTGCTAGTGTGGCTCGTAGGGTGTGTCTGTGCCAGAGTGTAGGTTTTTGTCAGGGTGCAGGCTTGTGCCAGGTGCAGGCTCTGTGCCAGGTGCAGGTTCGTGCCAGGTGCAGGTTCGTGCCAGGTGCAGGTTCGTGCTAGGGTGCAGGTTCGTGCCAGGATGCAGTGTTCGGGGCCAGGGTGGTTCGTACCAGGGGTGCAGGTTCGTGCCGGGTGCAGGTTCATGACAGGGCAGGTTCGTTAGGTGCAAGTTCTGTGCCAGGGTTCATTAGGGTGCAGGGTGTAGATTGTGACAGGGGTGCCCAGGTTCGTGCCAGGGGCTCAGACAGTTCATTTCGTGACAGGGTGTAGGTTCGTGACAGGGTGCAGGTTGTGACAGGGTGCAGGTTCGTGACAGGGTGTAGGTTCATTAGGGTGGGGTGCCCGTGCCAGGTCCAGGTTCATTGCAAGTTACTAGGTTCGATGCCAGGCCGTATGGTTTGAAGTAAGGTTTCCCCACATGCACTAGCTTAAGAATCTGCAGATGCCCTGGCCCTAGGGGCAAAAAAGATGCGGGGGTTTGGGCCCAGGGGTATGTTTTAGTACTAACCCCCTCGGGACTACTGGGATGGGGGCCCGGGCAGGGGAGAGGTCCCAACCCCCCACAGGCACAAAAGCAAGATGCCGGGCCCAAAGGGGGTATTTTAACCCCCCTCAGGATTTACCCAAGATGCCGTGCCCAGGAAAAAATTAAACTCCCCCCGGGGTGATGTCACCCCAAAGGTATAGGTAAATTAAAGATGTTGGGGCCCCTTTGGTATAAAAGTAAAACTCCCCCAGGAAAACCAGCAAAGATCCCTGGGCCCTGGAGAAGACTAACCCCCTTCAGGCACCAGGGGGATCCCTTGTTTTTGCATAAAGTAAACCCCACAGGCCCCAGCAAAAGGATGGGGGGCCCCTTAGGGAAGCATGGGAAAAAAGCTTGGGGAGGGGGAGCCAAATTACGTTTTTATAAGGGAAAAAAGGACCTGCTCATCGTCGGGGTTCCGGGAAAATTTCCAACCCCCAGGCAACAGCTAAGATGGGGGGAGGTCAGGGTAAATGCAGGCTCTACAGCTGGAAAAGGAAGGAAGCAGTAGTATCTACAGTTAGGGGAGCTTAACTCCAGTCAGGGAGTTTAGAAAGATGCTCGTGCCTTGTCTAAAGTTTAATTACTAATCAATGGGGGTTGGCAGTAAGATGCCTGGGAATATGGTATGAAGTACTAACTCCCCTATTCACTAAGCTAAGATGTTCAAATTACAGAGTTCAAGTAATACGGAGGCCTCAGGCACTAGCTGGGATCACTTATCACGGACTCTGTACACTGCTCCTTAATCAGGGCTACAGTGCATTTCTAACTCCCCACCACTATACCCGATCTCGCCCATAACAGACATGGACTTACAGTGGAAGCTTCGCCGTACATTAAGGAGATGGGGACCTTACGGAGACCAAGTAATTCCAATTTCCAAAAAAGCCCGAATTGGTTTCCGATGTTCCTAAACCCCATACCATATCACATTCCCCTCCTGGCCCCCCCTTTTCCTGACACATTTTTGGGTTTCCGGGAAAAAAGGGCCTCACCTTTTCCATCATTGGGCCCACCAAACCCGGGCCCCTGTTCAAAGGGCTCACCCTAAAACCGCCCTTTTCCCACCCATTTTTGGGCTTGGCCCCATTACCCCAAAGTTGGGCCCCAATAATTTGGGCCTCAAAACCCAAAAGGGGGCCCCCCATACAACTTGGGACCACCAACCTCAACCCTGGGCCCCCAAAATTTGGGCCCAGAAGGGCCCCCAAATTTGGGCCCCCCAAAATCCCATAAAACAATTTCACCCTTTTAACCTGGGCCCCCCATTTTCATTTCCTCCAATTTAAATTTTTCGGCCCTTTTCCCCCTGGGGCCCATACTTCCCCCCTTTTGAAACTCAGGCTCTATAAAATTGGGGCCCGGTTACTTGGCTCCAATTTAACTCTAGGTCTAATTCATAACTTAGCTCACCTCGAAACCCTGGGATCCCCCACAATGAGCTCCCCCTGTTGCTGGGTTTACCTTGGGGCTTCACTGCACTTGCCCCCACACAAACTTGGGCCCTAATTTCGCCATTATTGCCCTATAGTTGACAAATTAAAATAAGATATTATGCCCCCTACCAATCATCAATCGCTCCCCTATAATAGAAGATAACCGGGCTCCCCCATCTCACACTCCTTGGGATCCAAACAATGGCTGACATCAATTATCCCCCTTTACTAAAATGGTACTGGGATTCTATTATCCTTTAGCACTACCAAAACAAGGTAAATGAGTTTCAATTTTAGGCTCCCCGCACTCAATGTGCAATGCCTTGTTTATACTCACCTGATCTTCAGGCTCACCTATCAGGTCACCATAACTCTGGTCACCTCGAACTGGACTCTACGAGCTCACCCTACCTGGCTTCCCCGGGCTCTACCTGCCCAACCACCTTTCTGGGCCCACAATTCACCTGGCCACCAAGGGCACCCCTGACCTGGGCCCCACTACTTGGGTCCATTCATGGCTCTATAACTGGGCTCACCGAAACTGACGCCCATATACCACCTACTTGGCCCCATACCTGGCTCCCCTATCCTCCATTAGCTTGGGCTCCCATCATGGGCCCCCACTCACTAACTCGCCTCCATACTATCTGGCCACACTCAGGCCTCCCACATCAACTCGGGCCCATTGTTCTTTGGCCTCCCCATACCAATGGCTCATCTCCATATGCCATACTGGGCCCCTATTAGGCTCTCATCTAACTCCTTCCTCTCTGCCAGCCTGGCTCCCCAACTTTACTCGGGCCCCTCAGCTAAACTGGGCTCATATAACTGGGCCCATATTAGGGCGTTCAAACCTCGGGCCCCCGTGCCCTTCAGGGCCCCATACAACTGCGGCCCCCCCGTTCTATTTGAGGCTCCCCCACATACCAACCTAGCCCCCAGGGTTACCCCCATACCAACCGGCCCCACAGTTTTTCAGGTTAATCAAACTCAGGCCCTCATGTAATAGATGGGCCCCCATTTACAATGTTTAAAAGTGTATTTCTTGGGCCCTGTGGCTTCCCCCCCATCCAATCAATGGCCTCAGACATGTCTGAGGAATTTTGTTAAATCTGCCCCCATACCAACTATACGGCAATTATGCTGGCTCCCCATAGGTAGTTTGGAGGAGCCCAACTTGGCCTCTACACCAAGAAGCCTAATAATGTTTCCCAACCAACTCAGACTCCCAACACACTGTTAGTGCTTTGCCGCAAGTTGGAATCTTGGGCATCCATGCACTATTTATACTCCCCATGCCTATTTTGGACTTTGGGATCCCCTTCCTTCAGTATAAGGGCTCTCTATTTGACTCAGGCTCTCCATCTACGTACGTCGGCTCTCCACAGTTTTAAATGAAAAACATTATGAATAGTACTAAATCAATGGATTCAATTAAATTAAAAATTAGAATCAGAATCCAAATGAATTAATTCTAAACAGTATTAGGAAATTTGAATAACATGATTATTGACTATTAAGAGAACTTTGGATAATTGATAAAATCTTTGTAAGCGTCACTTCGTGCTTAGGAAAAGCCGAACATTACGGGGAGCCCAAGTTTGTATGGGGGAGCCCGAGTTAATATGGGGGAGCCCGAGTTGGTATGGGGGAGCGCGAACATTACGGAGGAGCCCAAGTTTCTATGGGGAAGCCCGAGTTGGTATGGGGGAGCCCGATCAGCACGGTGGAGTCCGAACAGCACGGAGGAGCCCATGTTAGTATGGGGGAGCCCGAACAGCACGGGGGAGTCCAAGTTGGTATGGGGGAGCCCGAACAGCACGGGGGAGTCCAAGTTGGTATGGGGGAGCCCGAACAGAACGAGGGAGACCAAGTTGGTTTGGGGGAGCCCGAACAGAACGGGGGAGCCCAAGTTGCTATGGGGGAGCCCGAACAGTACGGGGGAGCCCATGTGAGTATAGGGGAGCCCGAACAGCACGGGGGAGTCCAAGTTGGTATGGGAGAGCCCGAACAGCACGGGGGAGCCCTTGTTAGTATAGGGGAGCCCGAACAGCACGGGGGAGCCCAAGTCTGTATGGGGGAGCCCGAACAGTACAATGGAGACTCCAAGTTGGTATGGGGAGCCCGAAAAGCACGGGGAGCCCGAACAGCACGGGGAGCCCAAGTTGGTATGGGGGAGCCCGAACAGAACGGGGGAGCCCAAGATGGTATGGGGAGCCCGAGTTAGTATGGGGAGCCCGAGTTAGTATGGGGTAGCCCGAGTTAGTATGGGGGAGCCCGAGTTAGTATGGGGTAGCCCGAGTTAGTGTGGTGAGCCCAAGGTAGTAGGGGGAGCCCGAGTTAGTATGGGGGAGCCCGATGTTGGTATGGGAAGCCCAACTGGTTTGGGGGAGCCCGAACAGAACGGGGGAGCCCAAGTTGGTATGGGGGAGCCCGATTAGAACGGGGGAGCCCAAGTTGGTATGGGGGAGCCCGTACTGCACGGGGGAGCCCAAGTTGGTATGGGGGAGCCCGAACAGCACGGGGGAGCCCAAGTTGGTATGGGGGAGCCCAAGTTGGTATGGGGGAGCCCGAACAGAACGGGGGAGCCCAAGTTGGTATGGGGGAGCCCGAACAGCACGGGGGAGCCCAAGTTGGTATGGGGGAGCCCGATTAGAACGGGGGAGCCCAAGTTGGTATGGGGGAGCCCGTACTGCACGGGGGAGCCCGAGTTAAGGGGGCCGGGGGGGTCTGAGGTCGATTTTCGGTTTTTTGTTGTTTCTGATAGAGCTGAACGCCAGCTACCAGTAGGTTTTTACCGCATCAAAAAAATATTGTTCCTAGCCGAGTTATGAATTTTTCAAATCGCGATTTCGCCTGTAATTACAGTGCACGCGAACTTACGACATGATTTGCCGAAAATAAACTTTAAAATCTATCTCCTCCTACAGTTTTTGAGGAAAACCCTTGAAACTTGGCAGTTATGTTCTAGGGCATAAAACAAAACTTTCATGCGAGCCGATTTTTGATTTAGGCCTCAGAAGTGAAAATATGAATTTTCAAAGTTGGCTCCTGTCCCAAAAATGGTCAAAATTGACGATTTTCAAATTTCAAAAATTCATATTTTCACTTCTGAGGCCTAAATCAAAAATCGGTTCGCATGAAAGTTTTTGTTTTATGCCCTAGAACATAACTAACAAGTTTCAAGGGTTTTCCTCAAAACTGTAGGAGGAGATAGATTTTAAAGTTTATTTTCGGCAAATCGCGTCGTAAGTTCGCGCGTGTACAGTAATTACAGGCGAAAACGCGATTTGAAAATTCATAACTTCGGCTAGGAACAATATTTTGATGCGGTAAAACCTACTGGTAGCTGGTATTCAGCCCCATCAGAAACAACAAAAACTGAAAATCGACCTCAGACTTTCCCCCCCCGGCCCCCTTAATATGGGGGAGCCTGAGTTAGTATGGGGGAGCCCGAGGTAGTATGGGGGAGCCCGAGTTAGTGTGGGGGAGCCTGAGTTAGTATGGAGGAGCCCGAGTTAGTATGGGGGAGCCCGAGTTAGTATGGGGAGCCCTAGTTAGTATGGGAGTATGGGGGAGCCCAAATTGGTATGGGGGAGCCCAAGTTGGTGTGGGGGAGCCCGAGTTAGTATAGGGGAGCCCGAGTTATCATAGGGGAGCCCGAGTTGGTAGGGGGAGCCCAAATAAGTGTGGGGGAGCCCAAGCTATGGCGAAGCCCAGGATAAGGTGGAGCCAAGTACGGTGAAGCCCAAGGTAAGGGTGAGCCTCGTATGGGCGATCCCATGTTTCAGGGTGAGCCCAAGTTATGGTGGAGCCTAGGATTAGGTGGAGCCAAGTACGGTGAAGCCCAAGGTAAGGGTGAGCCTGGTATGGGTGATCCCATGTTTCAGGGATAGCCCAGAACATCAGTGTAGCCCAGGATAAGGTGGAGCCAGGTACGGTGAAGCCCAATGTAAGGGTGAGCCTGGTATGGGTGATGCCATGTTTGAGGGTGAGCCCAGAACATCAGTGAAGCCCGAGGTTCGGTGGAGCCTGGTATGGTGAAGCCCAAGGTAAGGGTGAGTCTGGTACGGGTGAGCCCCTGTATCGGGGTTATCCCAAGGCATTGGTGAAGCCCGAGGTTCGGTGGAGCCTGGTATGGTGAAGCCCAAGATAAGGGTGAGTCTGGTACGGGTGAGCCCCTGTATCGGGGTTATCCCAGAACATCCGTGAAGCCCGAGGATCGGGTGAGCCAGGTATGGCGAAGCCCAAGGTAAGGGTGAGCCTGGTACGGGTGAGCCCCTGTATCGGGGTTATCCCAAGGCATTGGTGAAGCCCGAGGTCCGGTGGAGCCTGGTATGGCGAAGCCCAAGGTAAGGGTGAGTCTGTTATGGGCGACACCGGGTATAGAGGTGAGCCCCGGACAATCGGGGGATCCCTAGATTAGGGGGAGCGGTGTATAGGGGAGCTTTCATAAGAGGTTATCCCATGTGTAGGGGAAGCTTGGGTACGGTAAACTCTGTAATTTGTGAAACCTAGAATAGGGGGAGCCCTTGTCACCAAAACGGATACATGGGCTCCCCCTACTTGCCAACTCCATAGTCTTTTAATTGTTTTTATATGCTTTCATTTTTTGGATGGGAAATGATTCTTTTGATTTTATCATCTCATTTAGTGTTCTCATTTCCATGATATAACCCGTCTCTTGCAGCTAGCAAAGCAGTTGAAACGTCACGATGTTTTCATGAGTAACTGCATTATCGTGGGAGCGCTGTTCAACTTCAGACGGCTCACGATCAGTGCTCTCCATTCGGTGGTGGCTAAACGGGCATCCTTCCTCCAGGTCAATACCCTTAATAATTTAGTACTGATTATACGGGAATATGATGGGAAATTCCGTATGCTTCCAAGTCTGAATGCTTAATAAATTCCTCCTGCTCTAGGGGGATGGCGACATTTTCAGTTTGACATTTTTCTGGATTTTTCGGCTCGTTTTTACGCTTTTTGGCTCGTTTTGACGCTTTTTGGCGCGTTTTTGGACTCTTTATGTCGCATTTTGGATTATTATCGACGTTTTTGTTGCTGTCCCCCTAAATATTAGGTTTCCAGACCTTTATTTCACAAACACAAGTATATGATTTATCTGCTTGAACAAAAAGTGGTCCAAAACTAGCCGGTCAGATTAGTCGATCGGCCTGGATCATGGCATTTTTTAGTGTATTTCAAAGCCTGAGATCATTCACCCACTGATGGATGTATATATTGAAATTAGGCACGATTCAAAATTCTGAAAGCAGCATTTTCTTAGTAGTTCTTAATTAGTTGGGTCAAACTGTACTGGCGGTCATACGAGCTAATTACTGCGGGAGACTGCCGGGAGAGCCCTCCGGGAGTACTGCGGGAGTACTCCGAGAGTACTCCGGGAGTACTCCGAGAGTCCTCCGTGAGTCCCCGGGGAGTCCTACGGGGTTACCACGGGAGTCCCCCGGGAGTACCAAGGGAGTACCCCGGGAGTCCTACGGGGGTACACCGGGAGACCTACGGGAGTACCCCGGGAGTCCCCCGGGAGTCCTACGGGAGTACCCCGGTAGTCCTACGGAAGTACCCCGGGAGTCCTACAGGAGTACCCCGGGGGTCCTACGGGAGTCCTACGGGAGTACCCCGGTAGTCCTACGGAGGTACCCCGGGAGTCCTACAGGAGTACCCCGGGAGTCCTACGGGAGTACCCCGGGAGTCCTACCGAAGAACCCCGAGAGGCCTAATTAGTAAAACGCCCTTGTGTCTTTTGGGTCATTTATGGTTCAAAAAGTCCATTTTAGCCCTAAAATTGGTCATGGTGTTTATAAGATGCTATATAATATATAATATAATTTCGCAACCTCTGTTTTTCTGTTTGTACGTAACGGCGGAAACATCTTCGGAACGCGCGCGCATTACGATTTGTGCGGGTAACCATGGTGACACGTGCACGGAGAATTGCGCGCGCGCTCATTTCTGTTAATGGTGTTTTGATTACGTTGCTTCGTAACTTGTGAACGGATCAGAGTTTTTTGATGCGGTAAAAAGTATTCAGTTGATTTGAATTTTGCGAACGAGGTGCTGCGTAGCAGCGCCGAGTGAGCTGTGTATTAGCAGGCCCAACGGGCATTCTAGTCTCTTATATAATTTCGCAACCTCTGTTGTTTGTGCGTAACGGCGGAAACATCTTCGGAACGCGCGCGCATTACGATTTGTGCGGGTAACCATGGTGACACGTGCACGGAGAATTGCGCGCGCGCTCATTTCTGTTAATGGTGTTTTGATTACGTTTGTACGTTGCGCGATCTCTAACAACTTTTGAACGGCTCGGAGTTTTTTGATGCGGTAAAAAGCCTGATTCAACGGAAAAGTTGTCGAGTCTTGAAACATCAAAGAAGCAACAATTCGGATACTGGGACTTTATCTGTTGAAGTGTTGAGTGTTGTTTAATGCTGTTTTCATTTCGTTGCAGCTCCGTAACTTTTTGATCTGTTACATTTTGATCTAATTGGAATTTTTTGATGCGGTAAAAAGAATTGTTGGGGTTGAAATTTGCGAAGGAGGTGCTGCGTAGCAGCGCCGAGTGAGCTGTGTATATGCAGGCCCTACGGGCCTCCAATACTTAAATATAAAATAAATTGAGTGTATGGGATTCGTGTCGGCGTGTGTGTGGGACTCTGTGTCGTTATCATAGGTTAGAATGGTAAAACCGTGTGTATGGGCACTGTGTCGATGTGTGTATGGGAATCGTGTCGGCGTGTGTGTGGGACTCTGTGTCGGCATCATAGATTAGAATGGAAAAACCGTGTGTATGGGCACTGTGTCGATGTGTGTATGGGTTTGTGTCGGCATGCACGTGCAGAGTGCGGAAAGTGGTTGCGTTGCTATGGTAACATGTGAAGTATGCTAATTTCATTTTTTGCTTTGTTGATTTAGTTACGCTACTCTACTGGAGCTCATAACTTTGGTTCTGATCTGAATTTTTCGATGCAGTGGAATTTTTTTCATAAGTTTTAATTGCATTGGTTGAAAATTGCGAACGAGGTGCTGCGAAGCAGCGCCGAGTGAGCTGTGTATTAGCAGGCCCAACGGGCCTGCTAGTTATCTATAAATTACTTATGAATTACTTATAAACTCTTAGAACTGTATCCTGGACTACAAGACTAACGTGAGTCCTGAGGTGGATCCCAGCATTGCAGACGACATGGCTACAGCAGCAGGATTCATGGTGGACGCTGACCCTGCCCTCTGTGCTGCGCTGCAGGTCTGTGGGTAAACACACCTAGTAACATTATCGTTAATAACGTAACTCTCCAGTGCCAAATAAACGGGGGGGGGGGACGTTTGCAAATTTTTGATTTTTTCCCAGCTTAAGACGCTTATTAGGCAACCTCCCCGTTTATTTATTTTTTGGATTTTCTAGACTAGATTTTTCTGAAAGCTGATTTAAACACCGAATTCACCGAAAAATAAGATACCTTTATGAAAATAGAGTGCCAATAGTAATCATAAAGCAAATCCTTTTCTCACAGATTCTTACAGAGGCGTGTCGAACTCATATTTGCTCGGCTTTTCCATGCGCGGCTTTTCCATGCGCGGCGTAGTCGTGCGCGGCTCACTGCCTGTAAATGACAGGCAGTGAGCCGCGCACAATTACGCCGCGCATAGAAAAGCCGCGCACATACGAGTTCGACACGCCACCGTTACATAGCACTCTGTCCCTCTTCTCATTTGATGTTATTGTGACTGGAGACTCATCATCCCACCACCACCCGTTAATTTGAGACCCACCCGTTTGCAATGATTTTGCTTATTCACTACCCAAAGACGTTTATTTCGACCCCCCCCCGACCCCCCTTCTATTTGGCACTGGAGAGTGACTCTCGACCACATGCTTGTTCGTCCGTGTGGACCTCCTCATTTTTCCAGTGATCCACCCTCAAATTTGATCTTATATCAAGTGATATTCGTTAGATTTTAAAGAGATGATATTATCACGCTCATTTATCATTATCATTATTTAGACTCCTTGCTCTAAGTGTGACGTATACTTTCTGACACTGACTTGTGCCGCCCCCCACAGAAGCACTGCAGCAGTGAGGACTGTGAGATGATGTGGACTCTCTTCAACGTGATGGTGGCAGTCACCCTGCCCCTGCAGTCCATGGAGGTGGACTCCGTCTTCAGGGCCCCCATCGAGGGGCACGAGAACAACCTGCACTGCGTCTCCACGGCAGTCACCTGGCTCTCCTCATGTGCCTACACCAACTTGGGTACGTTCAGGGTAGTAGCGGGTTTAATTGTCAAACAAGTCGTTCAGTACCAACTTGGGTACGTTCAGGGTAGTAGCGGGTTTAATTGTCAAACAAGTCGTTTAGTACCAACTTGGGTACGTTCAGGGTAGTAGCGGTTTTAATTGTCAAACAAGTCGTTCAGTACCAACTTGGGTGCGTTCAGGGTAGTAGCGGGTTAAATTGTCAAACAAGTCGTTCAGTACTGTAAGTAGGTAGACATTCAAAATATCATGCTTCCTCCAACATTTCACACTAATTTCACTGTGAGCTCATGCTATCATCTGTCTCGATCTCATGCTAACTCCGCATCTTTGCCACGTCTATCTAAGTCCTTGTCACGCAGTGAGGTCGGGTCTGGAGAAGCAGCCGTTGCAAGTAATCCTGAAGGAGCGGGTGCGGGAGTTCCTTGAGAAGGTGTCCGAGCGGATGCTAAAGTTACAGCTGGAAGAGGACAAGGAGCTGCAGAAGGAAATCAAACACCGCGACTCTCTTTTCATACTCCTCGAGAAGATGGTATGTTGTACGTGTGTGTGTTTGACAGTTTACCCCCGAAAGAGTTTACCCTGTGACAGTTTACCCCAGATCTAATCGTTCAACTGTGGATCTAATCCTCTAACTGTGGTGAAAAAGAGCTCTTCCAATGCTGGAGGTAACTGGCATAGTAATGCAGCTCTATTCGTGCGTGGGGTAAACCGTCCTGCTTCCTTGGTACCATAATAATAGGCCATGGAAATTGTGCTAACATTGTATACCCCTATTGGCAATTTGGTGGATTAAATTAATCATCCCCCCCATTTAATAATTTGATATAAAAAAGTAAAAAGTTGCCAACAGGGGATTTATCTCAGAGGTTTTAGGGAGTGACTCCCTCTAAAGCTAACGCTGTGATATCGTATGTGTTTTCATGGGAGCCGACGTTAGTGACATTCCTCTTGACAATGACAACAAGTTAGGATTGGATTCGGATTGATACTGAGTACTGACCTTCTGTTATTTGCCAGGTGCAAGACTCGAGCTACATCACGTACGATATGCTGGAGAATAACTTCCCTTTCACCATCCTCCGCAACTCTATCCGTGCCGTGTACGAGAGCAAGAAGAAGAAAGCGCTCAAGATAGAAAATGAGATATAATAATCTGAGATAAGTGAGATAAGTGTGAGAACTATAGCAACTTCCGGAAAAAACTGATGAGCTACGAACTAATGTATCCATTCCATGCCTTCAACGAAATTATCGTATCTTGTCCTATCAAGGTATCGTGGTATCTGAACAGCCAATGATTTATCGCAATTTCGATTAAATTACGATTAAGAGCATTATTTTTTGTTAATCATGACGTTCAATGTTATTGACTTAATCACTTTCAGCCACATGGCAATTTGATTACTTAAAAGTTGAGTGATCCACTTATCCAGCTGTGAAATTCTGAAATTCTGAACTTTCGTGAGCCATTATTGCTTGATCTACGTATGAATATGATGTTTATAATTGATTTAGTTCATATTTTTGACTGATCGTACTTTTTTATCAATTGAATTGATTCAATATAATATTAATATGTTTCTTATGTACAGTTTATGTGGTTTCACTTCGGCACAGAGGGTGCCTGTGATTTAGACTATATCAATTAACATTGGCTAGTGCAAATATTTGATATTCTTTAACAAAAGTAAAATTCAATGCCTATCAAGTATTTAATTTTGGTTATTCTTCATAAGTTGATAATGTTTTAAGTCCAGGAATCGACCGGGATTCCCAGTCCGAGTCAATATCGAAGTTGCTGCCGGGATATATGCAAAGTAGATAAATAGTTATTGGCTGTTATGTTTGGTCAGCCGAACCGTACCAACTACCAAGTTTCTCGATATTTTCATTGCTCCGTACTTTATGGGCACTTTAAGTTTTATGACTGGTCCCACATCCCAGCTGTCCCAGTTCAAAAAGCAGTATTGTATTTGTCGATCCTTGTCCATTGGAGTTGGACAATATGAATAGACAATAGATATTTGTCATGGTGCAAATGTAACATTTTAGGTCAATATTGTTGTTAATGATAATAATGTTGTTAATGATGATCATGTTATTATCATTGAATGAAAAATATGAATGATTACCTACATCTAATTCTTAATCTAATTATTGGACTTGGAGTGCTTTTTGGACTTAATCGATATTACGAATTTACGAAAAGATGTGAATTGTTGAATTATTAATCTTAAAACACAAACATGAGTTGATCGAATCACTGCAACTTTGTACTAAAAGTAAATGTACTAATACTATGTTTAAGTTTTGTACTTGTTGATTAAAATATTAATAAGTAAAAATAGTCAAATAAGTTTATACTTATAGTTATACTTGAGTAACTTCTGCTCTTCTGAAAGTAACCGTGGTGTTTCCACATAATTCACACCGTGGCTGTACATTCCTAAGCCCGCATAGGTATTTGTTTGTCTGACGATAACGGGTATATTCAATATTGTCAGGCGTTGCCTGACCCCCTCGCGCGCGCCTGACGACGTCAGCTTCAGAAAACGGGTATAACTATACGTGTTTAGCTTGTCAGGCGTTGCCTGACCCCCTCGCGCGTCAGACAATGTTTAGCAAGGCCGTTCAGTATTAGTACTATGGAGTATGAGCATTGAGCGTGGCTTGTCTGACGTTGACTTGTCAGACGTTGTCTGACCATTATTTCTTGTCAGACGTTGTCTGACCATTATTTCAGACGCGCGCGCTTCGCGCGCGCGCCCGCCGAAGGCGAAGGGGTCAGACAACGTCTGACAACCCCTAACCAGGCGCGGCGCGTAAAACTAGGGATCTGGTTAGAGCAAACTCAAACTGAGGAAGCGCACCGCACAACGAAAACAGGGGTCTACGTGTTTAACAACCACTCGAAAGTCTATTTCACATTAAACCACAAAAGAAATCCCTTCGGCCTTCAATTCTTCACTCTTGTCTGACGTTGACAGACCCTCTCGAGAATCAGCGCCGCACTGACGCCAACCGCTTCGCGGTTGGCGTCAGCGGCTCATACATCGTACGACAACTTCACTCGCATGTATTGGTCTGGTCAAATGAAATTGAAACTTTTTAGCCGGCTTGGGTAAGTAAGTGACGAGCGTGACTGGGCTGCTCTATGACCCTGAAAAGGGGAATCAGATGTAACAACTTTTTACTCGCCCTTTCTTCATAACATTTCAACATAAATCCTTTTTCTTCACTCCTAACTCCTAAGCATGGTTTACTTTTTTGTCTGGACCAAATTATTTTTAGTGCCTCATACTTTATTTTGATTTTCTTAGATCTCTGATGAAGGCTTTCCTTCATGGATCCCTTCAAAGACTATGGATGGCTTGACTTTTAAAAAGAAGACTATATTTGTTCTACAAAAGAAGATGTTATTGTTATTAGCATTTTAGTATACAAAATAAATTGAACTATTGAAATAAACCTAGCTGCACAATAGTACATCAAACCTAGAGATATACCAATCTAAATCTTATCGAAAGTTCAGCACTCTATATATTATTGCAATAGATTTTCATTCCAAAGTATAATTTATATATAATTTAAAATATATACTGTAATTTTCTTTAGATAAAGCCCAATAAATATTCAATATTCATGATATCGAAAATATTCATAAAATATTCATAAAATGCCAAACAGGATGTAAAATCGTGGACTTCAGGCAAACTCAGCCAATATATTTTCCCTCATTATTGTCAAATGTCATTATCAAAAACTTTAACAAGTGTTCAATTTAATTCAATTCAATTGTGGTGTCTCGACCTTTTGAGTCATTGCATAATTTGCCATGGGTGAGTATTTTTTAAGGTGTGTTGCATTGAAAGTACTTTGCATGTTGTCAGACACGTCACACACATCACAAATGTTCCTCACCTCAAAAGGCTGTGACTCCTGGGTTACTGTAATAAAATTTCCCTAAAACAAATTTCTTTATTTGTTTTTCCTTGCAGATTGATGTCTTGAAGAAAGATTTATTTTTAATTCAATTATGTTATTTCCTTATTTGTTATTTAAAACAAATGTCCTGAAACAAATTTCCCTACAACAAATTTCCCTCAAGTTGGTGCTATTTTGATGTTTGATATTAATGGTATATTTACTATACTGGTAGAATATGTTTTTCTTCCATTCAGTAATTGTAGGGCAAGGATCCTTCAAGATTGTCATTGTCACTGATTTCTCCATGGTAATGTTATCAATTTACATAATCAAATTTGAGAGTTACAGTAAGTATGTATAGATTTGCAAATCAGTGATGCTGCTTGATGGACTTTATCTGATAATCTTGGTTGTTAATGGAGCTGCAAACACACTCAATGATAAAATATATACTCCTATAGACTTTGGCAGATCATTTTGCTTTCGAATGAATAATTTTAATACACAAGTTGGTTGTCAGACAAGTCGTGATGGAGACACAGGGATTCTTTATCCCTTTAAAACAGAAGAAACAGTCACTGAAACATTAAATTCTATTGATGAGCCGATTATCCCAGTTATCAGCTCTGGTTTGTTTACAAATGATACTGCCACTGAGTTCCTCAAGCATTCAGTGATAATGAAGGGCTTAATTATTATTGAAGACAAAACTGAAATAGAGCTATTTTCCCCTGCAAAAACCTGCCCTGGCAATGGTTATAATTTAGGGGAGACGGTTAACACTGTCAATCCACATATTTGTTCAAGTCAAGATAAATGGAATCCTGTTGGTAACTGGATTTCATATTATGATTTTCCTTTTGGAATATTTGCCATACGATCAGATTCACAGAAGGATCTTGTTACAGAATATGCAAATAAAAATCTTTTTCAAGGATCCCTTAAACCATACCCTTTGTGGGGTGCTCAGATTCAAGCATTTATGAATGCTGCTGGTGATACTGAAACTTGTATCAGGAGAAACACCTGTGACCCCATTAGGGGCAGAAACATTCATGTAAATTTTGTACCAAGGTCAGAAGGTAAAGAAATAATTTTGTTTATCACAAAAGCAGATGCAACAGCTTTTTTCAAAGATATGAGTTATGGAGGAGAAGCTAGTGGTGGAAGCTTAGCTGTATTACTTGGAATTATAAAATCATTGTCACAAGTACGTGATAATGATCAAAATAATGATTTCAATCAGCTTTCAGCTGAGTTTATGGTAACATTCCTTCAGGGTGAAAGTTTTGACTATAGTGGATCACAGCGATTTGCTTATGATTTGAGAAGAGGTGATGGCCCATACAATATTTCTCTCAGCAACATCAAGTGCATCATTGAAGTTGGACCCATTAGCCTATCAAATGAACTTTATTTGCATTCAAATAATCCAGCTCATGAATCTGTAAAGCAAATCATAAATCTTTTTGCCAAATACAGTGGTGATGGACAGTTGTTTACATTTGAATATGTAGATGGACTTCCTCCTTCATCTATTAACAGCTTTTTGAGAGAAGATGAATCAATTCCAGCTATTTTAGTTACTGACAGTCATAGTGAACTACAATCAAAGGTTTATGGAAGTAGATTTGACATCATAGAAAACAATGATATCTTATCTTCCAGACTCAAGGCATTAATTGAAGTTTTTACAAATGTTGCTCTGCAATTCAATGGAGGGGTTGAAACAACTAGTGTTGAAATAGAAAAATCACTTGTAAGCAATGTTCTTGATTGTATTCTTGTCAATCAAAATTGTACTCTCCTTCAGAAACTTCAAAATACCACTGATCTTGAAAATGAAAGACTTAGCAGATTTACAAGTGTGGGTCATAATACTCATTTCACAATTTATCTAATTAACATGACCAAAGATTTCAGCAAAAAAGAGCTCAGTGTTCCAGAAGAAAAGTGCAATTCTTCTTTTACTGACAAGTGGATGCCATACCCTAGGGATGGATTATGCTATGGCATATTGGTGAACAACACTAGTGCAATATCACCAGCATTTGTAATTGGTGACCTGAGCAGTACTAAATATGCAACCTGGACAGAAAGTCAATGGTCAAGAAATTTCAAGCTAAGAGCCTTTCTTATTGCATCAAATCATGAAAATGTTGTCATATTCTGCTGTGGTATTTTGTATTTTATTACATTATCTGTCTTCATACTTCAGTGTTATAGAAGGAGTGATGGGATATTTTCAGAAGTTAATTCACAACAATGATAAAGGATAAATAAATTTGTATCTCTTCATTATTATAGGTATTATAGACATCAAATTATACATTGCAGCATTGCCATTATGATCACTCCTTGAATTAAGATAAACATTAAACCATACCTGTTTTTGGTAATTATGATCATTCTTTGAATAGAGAAGTAGAGATAAACCATACCTGCTTTAGTAATCTGCTTTGGAATAAGTAAATAAAGAAGAAAAATTGTTTAACAAATCTTGTGAAATTCAACTGTTGATTATATTGTTCATTATAAAGAGAAAACTATGTGGCTCAAATTAAAAAGAAGAGTCTTGATAAAAGATACAATAATATGATTATGAATAAAAGATATTTGTTATTTTGTTATATAATAAATAGGTATATGACATGTTATACATATGTACATGTTTTAGAAGTTTGCATTTGAAGTTTTCATTCGTTTTTAGATGAATTAATTTTGCTGTCTAGCATTACTGTTAATTACATGTTGTTTTAAAATCAGTAGGTAACAACAGAACATAACAGTGCTACTATAGTAGTGTACAGTATAATTTACTTGCTGATTTTCTAATTTTGTTATTCATGTCCACTGTTTGTAAAATCCATCGTGATTTTGATTTGAAAGTTTCATCAATGCTTAAATTGTTTATGAGCTCATTTTATTGCCTTTTTTTCAAGATATTATTTGCCAACACACGATGAAAATTAAACTATGACGAAAAAGTATCATTTCATATTGTCATGAGTGAAAATACTCAAATATAACATTATGTCAGTAATATGTCATGGGTCTATTTCATTACCTCATTCACCTAATCTATTCTACATTTGAGTTCTAGGATGTAACGTGCAGATTTCAGAATTATATTGTTCTTTAATCGTGAGGTGAAGTCAGATAAATTCTCAGGATATGTCAACTTGTAGAACTCTGAATTAATCAGGTAATACAAATTTGCTTTGTACTGTAACCCATATTAATAATTTTCTTTACTGTGAGCTGATGTGTTTGAACCAAATCTATTATTCAGATTTCAGGTACATATTACTTACATTAATATGTAGCCAGAACTGTATTTTTATCTTACAGAAATACTACAGTACAGAACTGCTAATCATGATCATCAATCAACCGTGTCTCAATAGTTATTGTGACTGAGCCTCAGTGCCACTAACTTTGGTGATAGGCCCTCAGTCACTGAGGCCTTTCACCAAAGTCATCATTCAAAACTGATCATATGGCATGAAATTTTCAGGAGATGGGATCATGTTGTTCCCGACAGAAGAAAACCAGGACGGGAAAAGTGATATACGAATACAACAAAGTTCCTGACAGTTTCCAGTCACCTGACTCTGAGGTCAAGAGTGGACAGCCACGTAACATACAACACATCAGCGAACGTGATGGTAACTTTCATTCTGAGACCATTTAAGTAGCCTCTCATTGATATTATGCTGATATCAAACTTCCCTTCAGCCTATCGCATCTTCCTTGTGTTGTATACTTGTATCTCAATTCAATCTCAGTTTTTCACAAGTCCTTCCTTTCACAGCTTCATATAGGTATCCCAACTTCCTCTCAGTTAATCCCAACTTCCTTGCAGTGGTATCACAAGACCTGCTTCCCGATGACCAGGAAAATGGTACCATGTTCCTGAGAAGGATCACAATGGATGAAGGGTCGTTGCGGCGGTCCTTGAAAAGTAGGCAGAAAACCAAGGGTTCAGTCAGTTCTGAGGTCAGTCTGTGGCTTACATAAAAAGTCATTTTTCTGTAATGAATTATTCCCGAACCAGGTTTCTGAATTTATTCCGCTGTCTGGAGAAATTCCGCTAATACCAAAACGATCGTATCATCGATGAAAATCTGCAATTTGAACAACATAGGGACGTAATTTGTCAATTTCAACAATAATATAAACACGTTTCAATTTCATTTCTTTCGGTCAGAAATGAGTTACATCCAAATTAAAGTTTGAATTGCTTTTTCGTAAAAACATAGAAATTGGCTCATGATACAATGCGTGATTACACAGCCCTTACACAGGTGTCCACAGTTATTTTATCGATCGTGTTTAGCAACGTTACCCACTTACCCAGCTGTACATAGTAACGTGGTACGGTTAGGTAGTTAGCAACATTAACTTACTGTAATTAACAACAATGCACAGCATTAACCAAAATGGTTTACGTTTAGCTACATATTTACGTTGTAATGGCTACAGTTTTATATTGTGTATATTAGATACGAACCTAAACGATAGCAGGTGAAATCTGGGATAAATTTTGATGGAAATATTGAGTTCATTAACTCCGTTATTCGGCACAGTTTTCCAAATTGTCTTCATTTGGCATTTTGATTTGCTGGCAAAGCATCTCATTACTTTCTTAGCAATCGTGCATTAAACGTATTACCATAATATATTATACAGTATACTCATATATAGCGAATATAGTAAAACTTATATGTACTCACGGATGAAATTATAATTTACCTGGATTCTGAACATAGTATTAGGGTGACATACTAAAACGTAAGCCTTCTTATCACCAGATAACTCCGTTCCATTGCAGAAAGAACTGCTTAACGATAATGATTATAGAAATACTGTACTTCTTCACAGTTATACTGTGAGACCGTTCATTTAGAAGCTTTGTGACGTCATTGCTTTGATGCAGTGTTGGTGAGGTCAAAGTCAAACCGTGCGCAGGACCGTATTTTATTCATGACTTATGTAGGTATATTTTCTCGGTATAATGTTCACTGAATGAATGATATAACTCACCTTAGCCTTTTTTTCGCTCCGTTGCACATGACTATCACGTGTTAGCCACATATGCATAGTGGTCACGTGATAACCAAGTGACGAACCTTGTGGAAAGCAGTCACCACGTGACCGTGTCACGTGACAATGACCTGTCTGAGCAGAATGTATGTTAGGTATGATCAGTGAATTCCTTCCAGGAACATAGGTACCATGAGATAGGAAGCTCTGCCTTGGTAACCAGCGCGATCACACGACGTATTGTAGAATTGTACATGATGCATATTTTATTATGTTTAGGGATAATCAGTAGCATATTCTGCGAGTGTATCTTATATTGTCGTCACTCATATGATATCTATGTAGCTTGATAATACTACTCCTAGATGGTAACTTGTTCCTTGAACTTCACTGTCTTGAAGTCCGCTTCTTTGTGGTACAGAGGGGGTAGTAATTAACATATTAGGGTAGCGCGGGGTAAAATGAGCCGCGGGGGAAATTGAGCCACTGCGGGGTGAAATGAGCCAGCCCTGGGGTAAAATGAGCCACCCATTCTAAACCACTGTTAGTATTATCAAAGGGTCAAACAAAGGCAAGTGAATTCAAATGAAGTAAAAATACATGAATCCTGATTGATTAACTTTCAAATCTACTTCCTATTTGGAAGATTTGTCACCAAATGAGAGTAAAAATGTACTGATGTTAATTGATTAAATTGTAGGTAGTAGATTCACACAACACTGTACTTGCATGTATGAGTGTATATTTATAAGAGCATATCCCGAATACCTTGTACTTGTATGAAAAAGTACTTCCTATTTTAGTACAAGTTGAGCTCTTTTTGTATATTTCAGAAAATCTTCTCAGAATTTATGATTGTATATATTATGGTTTAGTTGCAAAATGTATCAATCCCAATTTCATCAAAAGAATTTTTTAACTTTTTAAACAGCATTTTCAAACATTTAAATATGATTGTGATAAAAACCAAACCTTTGATTTAACATAATGATTGATTTCAATGAACTTATACTGTTTCATATATTTTTTAGCATCATGGGTAAATTGAGCCGCTTTTTTAAAATCCTATTATTTTTACTGTTTTAGACTTTCTACCACTCCTGTTTTAACTTTCATTACTTATAAGAGTAAATTAAATGTGTCTGGGTGCATTTCAATGCTTAAATTGAATAAAAAAATTTTGCGGGGTAATTTGAGCCATTTTGTGGTTTGGGCATGGCCGTGTCAAGAAAATGGTTTCCATCAAATTGTTTCCATCGAGAAATTTCATCATTGATGGTACTAAGACCTCCAAATAGGCAAACATTGTCTCTCTTGGCTTATGGACAAAGTTGCAAGGGTGGCTCATTTTGACCCGGGACATGGGGTAAAATAAGCCACTGATGCAGCATCTTTAATCCAATTAACCGCGACCAATTAACAATTTCAAATGTTGGAATATGCCACATTATGAAGGCAATGCATAACCCTTGAAAATGGCACTGATTGATTTTGGCATAATTGGAAAGTCTTTGGCTGCCTCACTGAATAGTAAAAAAGTGGCTCATTTTACCCCGCGCTACCCTATATAGGTATCTGGACCTTTGTCAACGGATAACTGTACGTAAGGAGAAGTAATATCTCAATTCCATTTTTCAAGCACAAAATCTAAATTTATAGGCAAATGACCACATTGCAAAATCGCCGACTCGGCGCCGATCGGCGCCCGTCCGGCGCCGATCAGCGCTGATCGGCGCTGATCGGCGCTGATCAGCGCCGATCAGCGCCGGCTAGGCGCCGATCGGTGGTACCGCCGATCGGCGCCGATGGGAAATCGGCATCTTTTCATCGGCGGTCGTAGGCGCTGATCGGCGCCGATCAGCGCCGATCAGCGCCGATCGGCGCCGATCAGCGCCGGCCAGCCCCTGATCGGCGCCGACAGCGCCGATCTACTTCCGATCGGCGCCGATCAGCGATAAAAACGCCTGTATAAGGGAAGCTGTCTGGTGCATTTTATTCCAGATTTCCCCGTGATTTTCCCATCGGCGCCGATCGGCGCCGATGGGGAATTTTTTTTTAAATTTCAAGCTTTGACAAGAAAATGAGATATCCGCGGATTTCATCGCATTTGACCCACTCTCACGATCAGGATTATGTTTGTAATTATATATATGTTTTATATGCTTGGACGTCATTGTCATACTCATAGATAATATAATGAAGGCTCCCGTTTACATGGGAGGCCGACCTTATTAACTTAAAATGTGAGAATACCTGATGATAATATTAATACAGTAATACGTCGATGATTCCAAATAAAAAGACATACAACGGACGCAGAACGGAAACACTGTAGTGATGAATGATTTTTGCAGTTTTGCACGTGTTGCTTTGCACGTGTAACCATAGTAACGGGGGGTAGTACAAGTAATAGTATTGTTTAGATGGAGCCGATTTTAGTGTTCGCACTTTTACAGAAAAAAAAACTTTAGGTTGGATGGACTTTTAAACAAGCGCTATCCCCGGGCACCTCTCGGACTCCGCACGGACTTCAGCGGTCTCCGCCAAAATTTTTGGTATCTGTCCCATATAACTCCGGCCGAGTGACGCCACAGGGTGTCTTTCATGAACGCAAATACTTGCACTTAACAAAACTTAAGTAGAAATTTAAGTACGACTCTCCAATTGTCTTTCATGAAACTGAAGTTAAGTGCAACTTTTTACTTAACTTTTTGTGTTTAAGTGCGACATGAAATATTTAAGTGCAACTTCTCCTCTTGCACTTAACCTGCACTCAACTCTGCGTGACACTCCATATATGGTGCGTTATGCTCGCGTGATGTAATGGACACCGCACTTAACTCCAGAAAAATACTTAAGCCGTACTTAACTTGTGGAGATTTAAGTAAAAAGTTAAGAGTGGTCTATACCGCTCTTAAACCGTACTTAACTTGCACTTAGGAAATCTTTGGATAAGAGCCACCATATAACTGCCAATTGTGACGAGTATTAAAATGCCATTAAAATATGATATTATCATTATTATCAGTGAAGATGGAAGACCACATGACACATTCAATATCCATTCAGTAATTTAACGTCTATTTCATCCGCATGGTATTATATGGTAAATGCTTCAGCCTTCAAGTCATGAATGAGTCAATGACTTATGACGCTATTTAATCTGGCCTGCTGTCCCAGTTTCAGGCCTCAGGGCTTCTTTGTCACACGTATTTTCCTGATCTTGGCGTAATGCGTGTGATGGGAACTTCATCTCCTTCACATCATCATCCACACTGCATTCTTGTCAGACGTTGTCTGAAGGCGAAGGGGTCAGACAACGTCAGACAACGGCGAACTAGGTTCCGATCCCTACAGTATGTTTGGTAAGGAACGGCTTCAGCAAGTAAACAATAATATCTCGATGAAAAGGTTAGAATCACGCATCATGTTTCCCGTTGAGATGTACATCCTATTTCCAACACTCCGCTTCTCTGATTAGCTAATGTTTCGGTCACATGACCTGCGTTACCTTGATCACGTGTAAGTTAAGTGCGGATGGTTGAGGGCGTTCATGAAAGACAACTCTGTGCTTAAGTCCGAGTCACCCCGGTAGGTTCTTGTTTCATGAAACTGAAAGACAAAATTTCTCGCACTTAAGCTAAGTGCGCACTTAACTTTTGAACACAAAAGTTAAGTAAAAGTTTCATGAAAGACACCCTGATCAACACCTCAATCTTCATGAGTTTATGTATCTGAAACCTTATTTTTGCCCTAACCATAACCATAACCTCAATCCTGGTCCTAAACCTAACAAATATTGACCCCCATCCTGATCCTTTAGCCCCAACACTTTTTGGGGTAGGGTTCGGGTTTGGGTTTGGGTTAGGGTTTGGTTTGGGTTAGATTTGGGTTAGAGTCTGGGTTAGGGTTTGGTTTAGGATTTGGCTTAGGGATTGAGTTTGGGTTAGTGTTTGGGTTACGGTTTTAGGGGTTGAGTTAACCCTTATCAAACCCTAACCCAAACTCTATCCCAAACCCTAACCCAAACCCTACTTCAAACCCTAACCCAAACCCTTACCCAACCCCTCACCCAAAATCTAACCCAAACCCTAACCCAAACCAAAACCCTAACTCAAACCCTAACCCTAACTCAAACCCTAACCCAAACCCAAACCCTAACCCAAAAAGTGTTGGGGCTAAAGGAGGTATCTCTCCCATATAAACGGCTCTGAGTGACGTCACACATCTAAACGTCAATTTTTCTGTATCCTAAAAATAACCAAAGCCCTAACCAAAACCCTAACCTTAATCCTTACCCTAACCCTAACAAATCCTGATCCTAATCCTGACCCTAACCCTATTCCTTAAAGCGCTAGGTGCGCTCAATTATATTTTTCTGAGTGACGTCATTGTCATAGATAATGAAGGCTCCCGTTTATATGGGAGACTCACCCTAAAGGATCAGGATGGGGGTCAATATTTGTTAGGTTTAGGACCAGGATTGAGGTTATGGTTATGGTTAGGGCAAAAATAAGGTTTAAGATACATAAACTCATGAAGATTGAGGTGTTGATCAGGGTGTCTTTCATGAAACTTTTACTTAACTTTTGTGTTCAAAAGTTAAGTGCGCACTTAGCTTAAGTGCGAGAAATTTTGTCTTTCAGTTTCATGAAACAAGAACCTACCGGGGTGACTCGGACTTAAGCACAGAGTTGTCTTTCATGAACGCCCTCAACCATCCGCACTTAACTTACACGTGATCAAGGTAACGCAGGTCATGTGACCGAAACACTAGCTAATCAGAGAAGCGGAGTGTTGGAAATAGGATGTACATCTCAACGGGAAACATGATGCGTGATTCTAACCTTTTCATCGAGATATTATTGTTTACTTGCTGAAGCCGTTCCTTACCAAACATACTGTAGGGATCGGAACCTTGAATGCAGTTGTCAGACGTTGTCTGACCCCTTCGCCTTCAGACAACGTCTGACAAGAATGCAGTGTGGATGATGATGTGAAGGAGATGAAGTTCCCATCACACGCATACGCATTACGCCAAGATCAGGAAAATACGTGTGACAAAGAAGCCCTGAGGCCTGAAACTGGGACAGCAGGCCAGATTAAATAGCGTCATAAGTCATTGACTCATTCATGACTTGAAGGCTGAAGCATTTACCATATAATACCATGCGGATGAAATAGACGTTAAATTACTGAATGGATATTGAATGTGTCATGTGGTCTTCCATCTTCACTGATAATAATGATAATATCATATTTTAATGGCATTTTAATACTCGTCACAATTGGCAGTTATATGGTGGCTCTTATCCAAAGATTTCCTAAGTGCAAGTTAAGTACGGTTTAAGAGCGGTATAGACCGCTCTTAACTTTTTACTTAAATCTCCACAAGTTAAGTACGGCTTAAGTATTTTTCTGGAGTTAAGTGCGGTGTCCATTACATCACGCGAGCATAACGCACCATATATGGAGTGTCACGCAGAGTTGAGTGCAGGTTAAGTGCAAGAGGAGAAGTTGCACTTAAATATTTCATGTCGCACTTAAACACAAAAAGTTAAGTAAAAAGTTGCACTTAACTTCAGTTTCATGAAAGACAATTGGAGAGTCGTACTTAAATTTCTACTTAAGTTTTGTTAAGTGCAAGTATTTGCGTTCATGAAAGACACCCTGTGGCGTCACTCGGCCGGAGTTATATGGGACAGATACCAAAAATTTTGAACATATCGTCACCTTCAAATCAAAAGGTGATAACTTGAAAAGTATAGTTTTGAGATAATCGAAAAAAACTGATTTTCTTCAAAACTAATGGTCAAATTTTCTCAAGTTTTGGTTTCCTAAATAGTATGAAATAATGTAGTATGATCAGATAATGTTTTCACTCCTCCCGATGTCCACCTAATTAATTACAATTAATTAATTACCTGAAAAATTGACAGTTATCACCTTTGGTCGAAACTTTAATTTACAAAAATAATTTGAAGAGGTGATATCTCTAATTATAACCTTTTGAATTACTTTTCTCCTACTAAAAACAGCAGTATTATCATAAATTACATTGAGTTATCACCTTATTGCCTTAAATTCCATTTCAAGATATCAAAATGTTCTTGAATTATTTCAAAACTGATATTTGAAGACGCCATCCTTTTTTATTCTCTTCGGTTCTTATTTTATTTTCAAAAACAATAAAATTATAAAGTTTCATGAAATTTAATGACATCATTACGAAATTTCACGATTTTTAGCGCCTCTGTAGTGATTTTAATAAGGAAACAAAATCAAGCTCTATTATCATTTAGCCTCTTTTATGATACTGTTCACAACTATTTTGCACCCTAAAAGTTTAAGTTTCAAATCAAATTGTGGCTGCTATCTAGCTATTTGTGTGAGTTCATCAAACTACTTTTCAGTAGTACTATGTACCATACTAGCATAAAGCATTGACATGTCTGCTTAAAATTGCAAACTATTCAGAAAGTATGGAAGTAGAAACACTAAACACCATTTAAATCAACAATATCATCATGTCTTGAGCAAACTCCGTGCTTCATTGAGGATTAACACAGTCCTTTTATCAGTCACAAAAATACCACTTTACAATTTACATCTACCAGTTTTACTCATTACTTTGTTTTTTGTGAAGAATGGCCAGAAATTAAGACAATTTTTTATTTAACAAACTGACAACCATAGGCATAAAATCGTATGTTTTCGGTCAGATATGTGGTTCTTATCATGGTTAATAAATGACCTGTATACCATCCAATGGTGTCAATTAGATTTTGGCCGAAGTTGGCCCCGTTGTTAGATTTTTTTGATTAATGCAAAGTCTATTAATATTTTACATTTTTGTGATACATGATGATGAAGAAATTCCAAAATGATCTCGACTTGATTACTGGAAATACTATTGCTCCTCATCAAATCCACGCTTTATGATACCACTGTGGTCATCTTATTATTACAACCTATATGCCATTCCAATTGATTAAATCAGAAAAAGAATCCTCCAAATCAGCTAATCATCCATTCATCCTAGAAATGAAATCGTTGCTTCTTGAATTTCCTATTAGTAATTTCCTAACTTGCAGATTCCAAATAAGGCAAAAAATATTTGAGTAATAGAGGTTAGAGCAATAGTACCCTAATCATCAATCACTACATTGTTCACAGGTACTCAATTTTAAAACAGATGGGTGACACAATAATGGAAATAATTTGGGAATTGCATAACTATGTCATACACCAATTTGTCAAAAATGAACTGTTGGCACTGAAAAGTAATGTTTCACCTCGATACTTCTGTATATTATTGCTGGTCAATGCTCACGAAAGCATGTCAATAAAAACTTCCATATACTGTTAGTACCTACTATGAAATTACTATCATAGGTATTTTTAGATTTCCTAGACAACTCTTTGATACAACAGAGGCCCATTATAGTACTTAATAAAACATTCTTACAATGCTACGAGAGAGGGCCCATTGTACCGTTTGGAGAAATGGGTCTCCCCTTACCTAACAAAGGTAAGTAGATGGTTTTGTGAGGATGAGTTCATTCTTGATTCACCTGCATTGATTTCTTGCATCAAAGACATCAACAGTAGTGGACAGTTAAAGGGGAACAAAATACATCTTTTCACCTTAGATGTTGTTAACCTTTACCCAAGTATAGACCCTGACCTAGCAATCAGATCACTTAAAGATGCCCTCGATGGCAGTGTTCTCCATGAATCAAAATGTCAGGCAGTACAAGCATTCACTGAACTTATATTCCGCAACTCATTTGTTTGTTTCCAAGATAAGGTATACAAGGGAACCAAGGGGATACCTACAGGCAACTGTGTATCAAGACAGATAGCTGATATCACCCTGCATGCTCTCTTGTATTCCACAGCGAAACCTCAGATGGAAAACCTCTGGCAATACATAAGCACCTGGAAGAGGTTCATTGATGATGTCTTTGGCATTTGGATTGGGACAGAGAGGCAATTCCACTTGTTTGTTAAAACCCTCAATCAACTCACAAAACCCTTCGGAATTGAGTTTGGGGATTGGCAATTTGGTGCAAAGGTGAACTACCTGGATATGAACATCTACCTCAGTAGTGATGGTTTGATAAACTACAAACTATATAAGAAAGAGACAGATGCTAGACTTTACCTTCAGACCGATAGCTTCCATCCCAAACATGTATTCAATTCCGTGGTATTTTCGCAAATGATTCGAGTCATTCAACGTAACTCACAAGAGAGTACCTGTATAGAGGATCTGAATGAACTCAAAAGTGACCTTACTAAAAGTGGGCACAGCGAAAGTACTATGGACGAGTTGGAACCTCTGGCAGTCCAGCGGGCTATTGAACAAGATCTCTACGAGAATTTGGGAGAGAGCCCCTGAAACTACACAGAAACTCGTCTTTTCTGTGAAATTCTTCAGGGAAATTGGTGATCTCAAGAAGTTAGTTCACTCCATGAAAACTGAAATCGAACACCTCTGTGGAGACATTAATATAACATTCGCTCTCAGAAAACAACCATCAGTAGGAAACACAGTCGTGAGAAACCGAAGACTGAGTGGCTGTCCCGTCCAGGAGATCGAATCAATTGCTCCAAAAACACAGAAATGTAATGCCAGAGGTTGCCGTACATGTCCCCTTTTGTTCAGTGCTGATGACAAAATCATGGTTAATGGGTCACAAATTAATCTTGATTTTAGACTAAATTGTAAGGATAAGGATATTATTTATGTAGCCCAATGTCAGATCTGCTCAGTACTTCCTGGCACTCTGAAAGAGGACACCTATTTTGGTCAGTCAGTCACCCCAATGCATATTCGCATGAATGGCCATAGGAATAAATTTTTAATTGATGATAAATTGTATTTTGAAAAATCAGCCCTTTCAATGCATTGCTTCCTTGTCCATAAAGATTTATTTAGCATGGAGTTTTTCAAACTAGGTATTGTAAAGAAGGTTAGACCAGTAGAATTAGATCGGGAAGAGAATAAATGCATTCAGAAATTTAGGACTAGAATTTGGGGTTTGAATAGGATTGTAGTTGTAAGATAATTTCCGTGTTTTCCATTGGTCTTGTTGAATTGTTAGACTTTTTGTAATTTATTCTCTCAGTAACTATAAGTTTGTAGTATTTTGACAATTTATTGTTGATTGCTATTATATTGATACTAATTTATTCCCTCCAATTATAGGCTTACGATGTAATAACGAAAGTACTTCCTATAATCTATGCTGTTTCATTGTGCATCCAAAACACGTAATTCTTACAATTTCTTATTTCTCAAATTGAGAACCCTAAATATGTGAAAATTTTCAAACTTGGTTATAACTCAAGTTATAACCTGAAAATTAATAGAAAAAAAGCAAACAATCTTTCAAAAATAGGGGTTATAACTGGAGTTATAACTTTTTTTCGGAATTTTGGACTGTTTTATTTTTACCAAAAGGTGATATGTTGAGTTATAGCCCTAGAAAATTTATTTTATTATTTCAAATTATTTTTAGGAGGTAATAACTCGGGTTATAACTTTTGGCAAAACTTTCTAAAAAATTTTGTTGCTGATTTTGCTCAAATCACTTCAAAATTTCACTCACGGGTGCGCAATGAGATTCTGAATCACTTGGTAAGGTTTTTTTGAAAAGGTGATAACTCGAGTTATCACCTTTTGATTTGAAGGTGACGATATATAATTACAAACCATAACATAATCCTGATCGTGAGAGTGGGTCAAATGCGATGAAATCCGCGGATATCTCATTTTCTTGTCAAAGCTTGAAATTGTAGGGCTTCCCCATCGGCGCCGATCGGCTCGATGGGAAAATCACGGGGAAATCTGGAATAAAATGCACCAGACAGCTTCCCTTATACAGGTGTTTTTATCGGCGCTGATCGGCCCCGATCGGGGGCAGATCGGCGCTGTCGGCGCCGATCGGGGGCTGGCCGGCGCTGATCGGCGCTGATCGGCGCCGATCAGCGCCTACGACCGCCGATGAAAAGATGCCGATTTCCCATCGGCGCCGATCGGCGCCGATCAGCGCCGATCGGCGGTACCACCGATCGGCGCCTAGCCGGCGCCGATCAGCGCTGATCGGCGCCGATCGGCGCCGAGTCGGCGATTTTGCAATGTGGTCATTTGCCAATTTATATACATTACCTGATACAATTTGTGCAACAAGACTCCCTGCTTAATGATGGCAGGGTTGGATTTGTATATTTGTATTTCAAACGTCCTTAACTCAACTATTGTCCGATCAACAATCTACTATCGTTCTGAGATGTCGCTGGTTTTTCAGCTGATTTTTTAGTAATAATGAAGAGTTGCAGCTGTAGATAACCAGAGTTAGGGCATAACATGCAATATGCAGCTAGGATAGAGAGTTACCTGGTGAATCCAAGGCCACAATAACTTGGATTTAATTACCTCGTCAAACTTGATAATAGATTCATGGTGTGACAGGTAACTGAGTAAATGCTAAATTGCATGTTGTAAATTATTGATGGAAATATATGTATACATGTATATTGTAATACCCCCCCCCCCCCATCATTATCAAATATTTCTTTTTTGGTTGATTGATCGTGTACGGGTATTAGGAAATAGGAAATTAAATTTGTATGATGTTGAGAGTAATAATTAACTAATTACTGGTTCCTCTCCCCTTTTCTTGGTCTGTAATGTGTAGGCAAAGATTCCAGATATTACCATATTTTAATTAATGTATAATTTTAAAAGTTCAATAAGATTCGCTAATTGATTTTAATTTTCTCGTTAATGCGATGTAGGATATGATGTACGGGCTGCACTTTAACCAGACTAATTTAATAAACATTCTATACCCTTCAAATCACTGTATTGCATGTACCTAGACTGTGTGTAATGGGTATATTATTAACGGTTAATTTGACATTGGGAAATTAGGATAGGAATGTAGGAGTTAAATAGAGTTCAAGTTAAACATACTGTTTAAAATCTTTCTGCTAAGTGATGGCTGAATGAGAACGTTGTACACTGTACACTTAAATATTAATATACAGGTACAATGATTAGGTGATCCAAATTCATATTGGGATGTTTTAGAATTTCGTTTGGGAAGAATTCTCCCTATGATAAAGAAATAGGCTGCCATGAAGCAAGGTTGTTAAAAACGTATTTCTTTAAAGTACGGCAAAAGATACGATAGGTATTTTTTTCTGAAAATTGCCGTATTTTTTGGGAGTGCAATAATCAGTCAAATCATTGTTCAAAATTTTATGATCTTTAAAATGTAATAAACACGAACAATCCCAACTAAGGAGAAATTCACTACCTTATTGGCCTTTATTTCTTTATTTAGCCGGCCTTTTTAACCGGGCTTTTTAACCGGCCCTATGGACAAAAAATGAATCATTTTGAACCATTTTAACCGGCCCCTGGACAAAAATTTTTCTGAGGTTGCCAGATCAAGGATTTTTGCTCTGAAATGACAACTAAAACCCTTTTTTACTTGATAAATTGCATCAAAAGACCCAAATCCCGGTCTGATATCATGATTTAGGTCGTTATCGTGTTATAGGTAATGACTTTCCAGTGAATTTTGCACTTTATAAGCCAATTAATAAAAGTTTCATTTGACCTAGATTAACTGGCCTTTAATTTGACCGGCCCCACTTTAACCGGCCTTTTTTTAACTGGCCCTTTGGACAAAAATTTCAAAGTCGTTTGTAACTTTAACCCCTTAATGCCCGGTAGGTCAGAACCTGGTCCGATTTTGATGAAATTTTGGATTTTGTGTCTAGATGAGGTCGCATAACTTCTACCATCAAAATTTGAGGTTTTGGACCCCCATGGGGCCAGAAATCCTCTGGTTGCATATGCAACCACTAGGGGGAAATCGTTGCCAGTCAAATGGTGCATGGTTGCATATGCAACCACTAGGCAGAACTGGATATATTATGCCTGTATTTGTACAGTGGCCTGGTGGTTGCATATGCAACCAAGTGAAGCTTTAGGCAAATTTATCCATATTTCATATCATGATAATATTATCTTATTTTTACCAATCAATGTGGAATATAAATATTTGCATAATTTAAGTATGAGCTTATCAATAGAAGACTGAGTTATAACACAAATGGTAACTGTACAGTGTACAAACTTGAAATTGGAAACACCAATCAATGATTGTATTAATATCAACCTCTTCAATTCCATGCATGGAAAGTAGAATTTGCAATAACTCCTGTCAGTCAATCAACTATTCAAGAGAATTACTGCGGGATTCCCCTGGGAGCCCTGCCAGAGTCCCAAGGGAGTGTTACGGGGGCTGCCGGGAGTCCTCCAGGAGTCCCCCAGGAGCCCTCTGGGAGTCCTACAGGAGTCTTTAGGGAGTCCCACGGGAGTCCTTCGGGAGTCCACTGGTAAGACTCCCGTGGGACTCCCTCGAACTCCCGTGGGGCTCCCTCGAGACTCCTGTAGTCCTGTGGGACTCTCGGAGGACTTCTGGGGGACTCCCGTAGTTGTAGGACTCCCATGGGACTCTCGCAGGACTCCCGTAAGATTCCCGTTGGAATCTTGTGGAACTCCCAGACTCCGGAGTACTCCTGGGGGACTCGACTCCCATGGGACTCCCTCGAGACTCTTTTGGAACTCCCGTAAGACTCTCGCAGGACTCCCGTAGAACTCTTGTGGGACTCCTGGAATACTCCCGAAGGACTCTTGCAGGACTCCCGGGGGACTCCCGAGGGACTCCCGTAGAACTCAGTTAGGAATTCCCAGAGGAATCCCAGGGGACTGCCATAGGACTCCCGTGAGAATCCCGTAGGACTCCTGGAGTACTCCCGTAATACTCCCGGAGGACTCTCGGAGTACTCCCGGCAATCTCCTGCAGTAATTTACTAGTATAACTGAACATTACATTAATATGAATTAGGAAAATTAGTTTGTGATGTGTGAAATTGCTGCCCTCAACGGAATTCTTGAACTTATCAAACCAGAGAAACTTATTCGTTCCTTAGAGGGTTTCTAGACTCTTGAGGCAGTTCAGAATATGAATTAGGATAAGGAAATGAAAGACACTATAAAAATAGTACTGGCTAATATCCTTTCAAAATTTCAAAGATTTAGGGAGCGCAATTACACCCATTGATCATTATACCTACTTATATCTTCATAATATAGGTTTTCAAGAAGTCCACAAACCAATGATTCGAGTCAAAATATAATCAATGTTTGGAGTTACTTGGAGCATTCTGAGATAGATGCTTAGATGGATAGATATTATTATTGTTAGTAATATTGTTATTATTAGTAACACAATTTCTGGCGTCTTTGGAGACAAATAATGCAGTTGGCTGCAAGATATTATAATAGTTCAGTTTCTGGACAAGCTACACTGGGCCTCAAATGGCTCTGAATAACTTCATATTCTTTATCATTTTTGGTAGATGGACAGAACCTTGAATGAATATTGCATAGGGCCAAAGGAAGGATAAACTGGTCAGGAAGGATTTTTGTTTTGCTGATTGTAAATGAAGAATTGAGAACCATCAATTTCATCCAAAATCATATTGATTATTACCAAAGGTTACAATTGCTCATTTTGACTAACACAAGTAGAGGAATTGTGTTGTTAAGTTATCTTTTCTTGAGTCTAAACTATAAGAATAATCTAAGCTTCTGGTACAAAAATCATTGCTTATTCTTATAAAATCGTTAGGCCAATAGATTGATGTTTTCATGCAGCAATGGCCAACATATATTAGAATGAAATGACTTTTATCAGATGAAATTATTTGATTATGGCAAAGTTCCAGATGCAAAATTTAGCGGCATTTTACTCAAAAATAATGTTTTTAAACTTGATGCACCACTAAAACTCTACTCAAATTTTTAGTTGATACCAAAATGGTGACTGCATAGCTTATTAAATAACAAATAATGTGGGCCTAGTGGTCGCATATGCAACCATTTATGAAAATTTCACAATTCAGTGGTTGCATATGCAACCACTAGGCCAGATCTTGTAGCCTGTTGGTTGCATACGCAACCGGTTTCATATGCAACCACTAGGCCCCACCTAGCGGTTGCATATGCAACCAGCATAGTTTCAAACATTCTCATGTTCACACTAATCTCCATTTTAACTTGAAATTACTTTCATGTTGTAGAGCTGCCAATTCTGAATCAGGAACAAAAATTTCCAAATCATTTGGGGCAAATTTCAAGTTTTGAGGTGAAGAGCCCTAGAGTAGGTCATTTTTCAAATTTTTAACCCAACTTTGGCAGGTTATACCAGCTTCATAAATAACTGTAGGCTGGAAATTTCTGTCTCAAATGAAAATTCAAACAATTTCCTACAAAACGCAATATGAACCATTTTCCTATCTCAAAATTTGCAAATTTTATGGGCGATTGAACTTGGTGGTTGCATATGCAACCACTAGGCAATAATGGGTTAAGGGTCGGTTAAATAAAGGCCAATAAGGTAATTAAAAAATAGTTGTCAGTACTGTATATTATAAGAAATAATGATTAATAAGTAATAAGAAATAAGAATGTAGATTGCGCACCATAGTTTCACTGTATGGTACATGCATGTATTTAAAGAGCACAGTATCTAATTATCATATTGTTATCATGGTTCTCATACAGCATACTGCAACGCTATGAATGAACTTGACAGTGTGTTACCAATCATACTATTATCTTGTGCGGCGGGCACAGCACAATTACCTGTGCCATGAACATCGTAATATATTATACAAATTATATGATACATAATATATTGTATATCCAGCTCTTCCTCGTCTCTCCACTCTTCCCACTCTCTTCACTCTTCCTCCTCTCTTCACTCCTCCCACTTTCTTCACTCTTCCCACTCCCTCCACTCTTCCCACTTTCTTCACTCTTCAACCCTCTTCAATCTTCCACCTCTCGTCACTCTTTCTCCCCTCTCCACTCTTCCCACTCTCTTTACGTTTACTCCTCTCTCCACTCTTCCCACTTTCTTCACTCTTCAACCCTCTTCAATCTTCCCACTCTCTTCACTCTTCCTCCTCTCTTCACTCTTCCCACTTTCTTCACTCTTCAACCCTCTTCAATCTTCCCACTTTCTTCACTCTTCCCACTTTCTTCAATCTTCTCTCTTCAACCCTCTTCAATCTTCCACCTCTCTTCACTCTTCCTCAGTCGTCACCTAACAACTCTACTAATTACTTAATTACAATCAAATTTGAGGACCCCAAACTGTTGTTTACCTTGCCACTAAATTCATGGGTGATTTTTGCCAACTAGCTCCAACTCATGAAAGCTAGCTTGAGTAGTGATAAAATGTCAAAAACAGAAAGTGGCAAAAAACAAGCATCCGGGAGGGGGGCCTCAGATGTGTTTCAGTGTGATAACAAAGACAAGACCAATGGCAATGTCAATGATACTGTTTTGAAAGACCCTCTTATCATAAATGGAAAATGTTGTAGATGCCCCTTCAATGGCAATATTGTTAATGAAGCTATCACTTGTTCCATATGCTGTAAGTTGTATCATGCCCTGTGCAGGGATAAGAAAGGTGGGTTTGCTGCTAATGCTATATGTTCAAAAACTTATTTTGATATGTATGTACGCTTGACTACACACCATAAGCAGAACTCATCTAGGTGGGGGCAATTCTTGTTTACCTGTCAGAGTTGTCATTTGAATTACCCAGGTTTATTCCCAAATTCAAATTCAGATTCAGAGGAAATTGATGTTGAATCCTTGAAATCTCCTGCTAAGTTTATACCTCTGAAAAAATATTCATGTGCTGAGGTACAGACTGTCATATCAGGAACTATGGGAGGGTATAATTCTGATAGTGAAACCAACCAAGACAATAATTTTTCATCTCTCACCAAGCTCAATCAAGAAATCCTGGATAAGGTAAACATTCTTGAGAAGCTATCTAGAGATCAGGCAGATGTTTTCAAAACTGAAGTCAATAAAGTCATGACTGATCTTAAAGCTAAGTCTCATACAACTTGCTCTAATGTACCAATGCAGGCAACTGAGAATCTTACTGAAAGCCCACCTAGTTATACATTCAAATCAACATCTTGTAAACCAACAAAATCATATGAGGAAAGCTTTCTCAATGAAGAGCAATATGAACAAGTACTTGATTTTCTTCAGAACTGTCAGGATTTTCAAACCATAAAGTCAGGTAACAGCAGCAGAGATGTATCATATTATGGTGAGTTTAAGTATCGTTATGGTGCCATTCAGCATGATGCAAATCCCATACCAAAAGCTCTAGAGCCTATCATTGAACAGTTGTCAGCTAAGTTTCCAAACACCACAGTTAACTCTTGCCTCATTACCAAATACAGGAATGGTAATAACATTTGTCCTAAACATTCAGATGATGAGCTCTTCATTGCACCCTGGAGTGACATCTTTACACTATCCATTGGCACTGAGAGAACCATGCAATTTGAGTCATCATCTAAAGATTTTCACTCCATGAAATTAGCAGATAACAGTCTTTTGTCTTTTTCACGTTCCTCTCAACTATTTTGGAAACATGAAATTCCAAAAGATGACAGTTCCACTGTAAGATACAGCATTACTTTTAGGCAGCTTGCTCCCTACTACCTTAACTCAACCCTTATAGTAGGTGATTCCAACACACAGAATCTTAAATTTGGCTCTGGTCGAAACACATTTGGAGTTTGGATGCCTGGCTGCAGAGTCAAGGCTGGTAAGATTGAGGACATCCCTGGACCTGATGAGCTGGAATTCCCATACCGTAACTTAGTTGTACACTGTGGGATAAATGACATAAGGAATAAGAATCACCTGCCTATTCCAGTCCTCATCAAAAACCTGGGGCATAAATGCCAAGCTCTACAATCCAAATTCCCAAATATGAAAATATTCATCAGCCTTATCCTCCCTACCAAAGACCCTGGACTCAACTCACTTGTACGTGAGTTTAATCAAAGAATCATGAATTTTGTGAACAAAAACACCAGAATCTCAATAATTTCACATGAAAACCTTGGGAATCATTCAGGCTTACTGACCCATGATCTTGGACGTCATTACCAGGATGGATCAGCCATGGTCTCTGATACCGTTCATCTAGGCTCAAAAGGTATTTCAATCTTTTGCTCAAACATAAAAAACAGTATTGTTAAGAGGAAAGATAGCAAGAAGTCAGAAAATGCTCATGTCAACAACAGCAACAGTAATATGGGCCATGATTCTCCATTTTGGAACCCCAATCCGAGATACAAACCCAGTAACAGACCTCTTCCTGTTCACCCCTACCCGTGGACGGGTAACCATCATGATAGCTTCCCAACTGGTGGCTCAATAAACTTAGACTTTAGTAATTTGAACAATGGCTTCCAATCATATGACTACTAAACGTGAAACTTGTGAGAACTGCTGTAAAGAAATTTACTCCCATCAAAAAATATTGATATGTTCATCATGTAACCTTATTTCTCATTACAAATGTGGTAAACAGGCTTATGAATATGATCAAACTGTTGATCAATGGCATTGCTATAACTGCCGAACAGAGAAACTAGTCAAGTATTCTCCTTTCAACTCTATAAGTTACTGCAAATACAATCTTGATGATCCAGAGGCGTATGCTGAAATAGAGAAAATAAAAAACTGTTTGAGTAGCTGTAAAGTATTGTCTAACCAATTATTAAATGCCCAAAACTTTGGTTTTGATAAAAAGCCTTTAGCTGTTTTTTCCAATAACATTGATGGCATGTCACAGAATTTTGACTCTTTACTGGCTAAATTATCAGTGCTTGACAATAAATTTGATCTTCTGGCAATTACAGAAACAAATATCAATGAGACCCACAAAAATCTTTATAGTATCCCTGGATACACTTCCATTTTTAGCTCTAAATATCCTAACAAACACAAAGGGAGTGGAATAGGCATTTACCTAAATGAACATTTCACTGGTTCTATAATCAATGAGCTTACAATGATATGTCCTGGCATTGAAACCCTATTTATTGATGTGTCTCACAAAGGCCAAAATTTTATCTATGGTGTAGTGTACAGGCCTCCAAGTGGCAAACTGAAAACTTTCTTCCAACAGCTTGAAAAAATATTTAGTATTTTAGCAAACAAAGAAACAGGTGTACAATCAATTATATGTGGAGATTTCAATGTTAACCTGCTAAAAAGTGACCCTAACAAATCCAAATTTGAGAATATATTCTTTGGTAACTGTTTTGTGCCAACAATCTCACTTCCCACCCATGAAAAGCCTGGATGTGACCCATCATGTATTGATAATATATTTGTTTCTGACGTAGATAACGTTGTTGGTTCTGGTTTATTATCTGATGTCAAAATATCTCACCACTATCCAACCATTTGTTTCTATGATATATTAGACCCTGTGGCTCAAAATGATAGTGTTACCGAAGAATGTGTTCCACCCCGTTATGACTATTGTGAAACTCATATTATTGAATTCAACTCTCAATTAAGTCATAAACTCTCTGCTGAGGAGTTTAGTGCTGATGAGTTAGGATTTGCAAAATTCATTGAATGCATAAATAGTACAATGGAGAACTGTTTCAGAGTGTGTCCAGAAACTCTCAAAAAGTCCAGACGTAATCGTATTGAAAATCCTTGGATCAGTAATGGTGTCATCAATTCAATAAACTATAAAAACTTTCTCTATGAAAAATGGAAGAAAAGTAAGAACAAGAAAAACAAAATGGGTAATTCTCAACTTTATGAAAAGTACAAAAACTATCGGAAAAAACTAAGAAACTTGATAAAATCAGCTAAAAACATGTTTTACTCAAAAAAGTTTGACAAATGCCAGGGAAATAACAAGAAAACATGGGCCCTGATCAATGAACTTAGAGGTAAAAGTTTATCTAAATCTAAATGCAGCTTCCTGGTGAATGGGGACTTAGTGAAGGATAGAAGAATTATTGCTAATGAATTTAACAAATATTTTGCCTCAGTTGCTCAAGACCTATTACTCCCATTCCAGACTTTGTAAGTTTCATTGGTAAAAGAGTCAATGATAGTTTATTTCTAGAACCATGTTCCATAACAGAATTAGAAAGAATAATTAATGGGTTAGAGAATGGTAAAGCTAGTGATATTCCAGTTAGAGTTCTTAAAAGTTGTATGCCAATAATAAATTCACATTTGAACACTTTTTACAACAAATTCATTGAACTAGGCGTGTTTCCAAATGTACTCAAAATAGGCCAGATCACTCCAGTATTTAAAAAAGACAACAAACAACTATTCAAAAATTATAGACCTGTCTCAATGCTCCCATGCTTTGGGAAAATCTTTGAAAAGCTTATATACTCCCGTCTATACAACTTTGTAATCTCAAAAAATATTCTTTATGAAAACCAATATGGTTTCCGTAGTCACCACTCTACATCTCATGCTGTGAATTATTCTATTGATAAAATAGCATGTAATATTGAAAATAAAAACCATGTTCTGGGCATCTTCATCGACCTAAGTAAAGCTTTTGACACTATATGCCATGAAAAACTTCTTGTTAAATTGGAAAACTATGGTATACGAGGCACACCACTGAATCTTTTGAGAAGTTATATGACCAATAGACAACAACTTACTAACTTTGATTCTGTTAAATCTGATTTATTGCAGGTTAAGTTTGGTGTTCCTCAAGGATCTGTTCTAGGACCACTTCTTTTCATTCTGTATATAAATGATATAGTCAACTGTTCTAAGCTGGGACACTTTGTTTTATTTGCAGATGACACTAAGATATTAGTGCGTTCGGAAAAGATTGTCACTTGCAATTTTCTGGAGAAACGGCTGCCGGGAGTGACTTTTTGATGTGATATTCCTTTTTTTCAGACATTTTTGGATTAAGATAATCGGGTTTTACCGATAACTAAGTTTTCTTAGCCCATTCTACAGCAGATTCAAATTTCTAATTATTTGCTCCGCTGTACGAAACTGACCACGAATTTCATTGTCAAAGAAAACGCGCTATCAACGGACCCAAGAAGTGTGAGATAATCAAAATGAGGCTGTCGCAGCACACGTGGATGCTAACCGGAACAAATAGACTGTTTTTCGTCGACATGAAATAATCCTAAGGGGTGCCTTGACCTCAAAAAGGATATGCTCCAGATAGGGCAGTTGCAACTTTTGCTCTGGCAATTGCTTAGAAAAACAACATTTAAATAACTTGAAACTTTCGGTTATCGTGTTAGGCTATAAGTTCAGACCCTTCCGTACACGAGACAACCATTTTTAAGATTTTGAGTTATTGTCTTAACTTCAGAAACGTTTTTGCAAGATGTGTACTGCATTATCGGTTAATGAACTGTCAAATTTGCCACTTTTTAGCTCTACTCATTATCAATAATGCAGGGTTAATCTTTGCGGATGTCAACCAATCATCCTATTCTTTAGTTTTGGACCTGAAGGCCCTGAATATGTCCTGAATAGTGAAATCGGACCATAAAAACATGGCCTAAAGAGATCTAGAATTCGCCATACAACCTGAAAACAATCAAAAAACAAGCTAGATGACCCACTCAAAAATCTTCGTTAACACTGAAAATTTGCAATTCAGTCTAGTAGAGACCCTTGTACTCGAATATGTCGAAATTTTGACATAATTGGTCATATTTGTCATTTTATGCCTGTAGTGACAATCATTACCGAACGCCCTAGTATTTGTAAGTGGAACATCAGAAAGAGAAGCTTACTTTAAGGCCAATGAGGTTCTTAGAGATGTCAACCTATATATGCTGAGCAATCAAGTTCATATCAATATTGAAAAATGTGTATACATACATTTCAGACCTAAACTTAACCATAATGAGCAAAAAACTTATGCCAGAACAAAAATTATAGCTGATGAAACCATATCTTCTTGAATAATAAGCTTAAGAAAACAAATATGGCAAGGTACTTAGGAATTATCATTGATGAGAACTTAAACTGGGAAGGTCATCTTGAACATTTAGAACAAAAATTGAACAGTTCAATAATTACAATTAAAAGAATTAAAAAATTCATCCCACAAGAACACTTTAACAAACTTTACCATTCACTTTTTGCCTCACATTTAACTTATGGGATATCAGCATGGGGTGCTGTATCTAATGACAAATTAAAAATATATTTCATATTCAAAAAGATGCATACGCTTACTATTTTTGGGAAAAACTGAATTTCGATCATGCTGAATACTATAAAACTTGTGCCAGAACCAGATCAATTGATGAATATTTAGCTCCAAAGGAATATGTTTTAGAGCACACTAAACCTCTCTTCACAGAATTGAAATTATTAACCGTGCATAATCTCCACAACCTTTACTTGCTGAATGAAATTTTTAAAATCAAAAAATATAGATACCCAATCTCTCTATATACGTTACTGAAAAACTCACCTGAGTCAACAAGATGTTGTCAAAAGAACAATATTGTTATACCTCATTACAAACTCAAAATGTCAAGGCAACAATTTTTGTACTGTGGCTCCTCAGTGTGGAACAAATTCAACAACAAAACTGCCTCTGCGGGCAGCAACTTTTTGTCAGACTTATCCATATCCTCTTGTATTGCAAAACATAGATTTCAAAAATTTCTTCTTGGGCTTCAATCATCAGGGCATTCTGAGCTTTGGGAAGACAAAAACCTTAACTTTGAAATTCTATGATTGGATAACAAATTGCTATTTTTTTCTTCACCAACACTCAGCAGTTCTCACAAGTTAACTTCTGGTAATATTTCACCCTGTTGAATGAAAAGGATTCAATCTAAAAGCTGCTTATATTATCTAAATAGGTATTTCACCAAACATAAAATTCTTCCTATCGAGTACAAATCAAAGCTGTTCAATTTAATGTATTGGTTTGTCATTGATCTAACGGTAGATAACAGCTTATGGTAGATAACAGCCTACAGTAAACAAGTATAGAAAGGAGTAGTCTCCTGATGCAATAAGTTTCTTTTTATTACTTTATTAACTACGTTATCAATATCAGTTATTAATAATGTTTCTGATTTGCAGCAATCTGTTATTAAACATTTCTAATAATCCATCAGAATTAACCTAATAAATTGTATCCATAGCAGTTGTACCAAGGGTGGTGCCCAAGTTTCCACAGGCATTCCCTGTAGCCGCAATACAATCCAATTCTTATTGAATAATATCTAGTGCTGCCTGGTTTGTGTTTTATAAGTATATTAATTATAAAAAACTATATTATTGTTTTTAACCTAAGTATTTATCCTCTAGGCTCTAGGCTAGACTCAGAATATCCTCCTTTGTTTTTATTTACTGCAGAATATAAGGATATCCTATTTTTCTTTAAATTATTATCATTTAATCGAATATTGAATTCCTAATAAATATTTAAGTTGTTTTTGTTATTTGTATATATGTGCTATTGCATTTTATAACCTAATTTCAATCATGATTATCTTATAAGATCAAGAGAAATTGATATGATAAATCTTGGTGTAATGTGCTACAAAATATAACCTTTTGTTTTATTAACCTCAGTCGTCACCTAACTCTTCCCAGTTCCTACTCTCTTCACTTGGATATTCCTGGATACCTACTTTAAAATATATTTCAATCAAATTAAGAAAAATTCAAATTGATCTGATAAATTGAGTCATGATGTCAAAAGTACGTCAATTTAGCTTCATCCCCCCCCCCCCTAAGAAAAGGGGGGATGAAGATTTTGGCCCAGATAAGGTAGATGGGGGGTTAGCCAAATTACAATGATTCTGGGGGGATTTGAACAGAAGGGGGGAGTGAAAAAATTAAGGGGGGATTGGGATCTGGCAGGAGAATTTCGAAATTTGAGATGAAAATCCTATGTCCGTGAGAAATGTTTTTTCTGAGACCCTCTGGCTTCTGGGGCTGCGCCGCCAGACCCCCGCTCTCCTTTGTAAGACTACAATATCACTGTGATGCTTCAATTGCTTGCCATTTTCAAGGCATATCAGCTTATCAATTATGTATCTATGATTTTATATCGTGCTGACAATGTTCCTGAGGCTTGATTTCATGCCATGATTCCCTGACAAGTGTCACTTAAAAGTTTCACCTATTGATTCAAGAATTAATAGACATAAAAAGTGAACACCAATACCATTTCAGGCATTAGAAATATCATGTTATTATCTTATTATGACGTGTTAAAGCTCAAAATTAACTAAATTTTCTGTCTGACTTGTTCTTTACTTCTGTCAGTCACATAAAATAGTTCACACACTTTAATCTTATCATTAATAAAGGTCATAATTTTGGTTGATACTTGTGTAAACAATTCAATGGACATATCTTAGAAAAATTTTCGAAGATATTGGTGGGGGGTTGGTCGACTTTTTGAAATTCAGGGGTGGGGTGCCCAAAAGGGGGGATGGCGGATTTTAAGAATTCAGGGGGGAGGCTTTGGCAAGGGGGGAGTTTAAAAATTCAGGGGGGATTGGACCCAGGATGAAGCTATGTATGTCAATTTAGGAAGATAAATTGACGTACTTTTGAAATTTTCAAATCCATTTCACATGATACTACAAAAGTGCATACCCCCAAAGGGCGTGTTAATTTCAATTCCATCAGCTCCGACCTTTCCTCCATACCCAAGAGCGTGGCATTCTGCGTTACCATTTCGGATTCCAATACCTGTGTTATAATTGAGTCCAACGTGACCACCAATTAAATTTCCAACGTTAAACGCAGCTTCACAGACTTTGACATCCAGAAAGAGGCCTGCTCCTGGGCCTGCAACTGCCTGTGCTGTTGCCTGTCCGACCTCAGCTGTTACTTCGAGAAGTGGTGTTGATATCCGACCTTTTCCTAGACTGTAGAAGGCTATTGCATTACCTTCGTCAGCTACTTTAAAGCCATCATTGTCGAAGAAGTTCCTACTCAACTGCTGTTCTGCAGAGGAGGCGGAATGAGTGGTGTGCTCACACTTGAAGACCCCGTCTGTCAGCCAATGAATCATGTCGTAGGCAAACTTCTGACAGTTCTCAGCGAAGATGTTATATTGTGGGGTTTTACGTAACCATTCCTCAATCCACGAGTTGATTTCCCAGTCTAATTTGGTAGTTACCCCAACTATCTCACCGCCATAGGAGCCTGCACCACTCTTTGCTGCATAACCATCGCTCTTACTGATCCTGTTTACTTTCATCGATGGAGAGCTACTTAGGAAATCGCTGGAATCCCCCTCAAGACCTGCAATCTCGTACCAAATTCCCCCCACATTGACAGCCCAATGGTGAGCTATTATGATGCCTGGGGGTATCATCTTCCGTCCCAACTTTACTCGCCTTTCCCTTGCCATCCTGTGAATGGTATTACTATTAAGTATTAGGGATCATTCGCATTCACCGTTCCGTGGCGGGAGAGGAAGGGGTTTTCAAATATCATGCTACAAACCGTCCGGAATACCCAACCTCCTTAATAACTAATATTTTACATACTAACATGGGGGCTAGCCCCCATGAAATCCGGCTGGATATGAAAAATGACAAACGGGAGTTTAATTTTTCAAGGGTTGCGGGTTGCGAGGAAATGAGGGGCCTGGAAAGTGGAAACCTCTCCCCCTTCGGCTGCTGGCATAGTATATGTGGTTTGTGACGGTTCCCTAGATTCGAGTATTCTTTTCTGAGGTATTCGCAAGTTTGGGTAATCTGTGCCCAAGCCTAATCAATCACGCTACATGTTTGATGTTATTGTAACAAATACTATCGACCAAATTATATGCATTATTGTAAATCCATGCGTGTGGACAGGCTCCTATCGATCTATCCACTTTACGACCATTGGCCTTATTATCTTACTTTGAACCAATAAGGTTATATCATCAAATGAAAAAGATAGAAGCATCCGAACGAACATCAAGCAATGGAGGAGAGAAAACAACAAAGAGAGGCCCAGAAACTCGCAGTGTCAAGATATATAGCTAAACAGAGCATTTTGTACATTGTGCAGTGTAAATTTTACTTTCGCTTTTGGGAAACCTCATTAGCTAAAAGTCCTTCGTCTTGTTACCTGACACTTTGTGAGTGTGATGATGTGACACGATTCTGCATAACATGTAATATAATACGTATGTAATGGTATTTGTCATTATGACGACATCAATTCACATATTATTCCTGGATTTTCATGAATAGCGTGCACGTCAAAAATATGAAAGTATGAAGAGCTCATGTTTGAAAAGAGAGTATAGTGCTAATTGGAGGGTGTATACTGTATAGCGAGTCATGATTTGACTCATCGCATTTGAATAGTGCCAGCTTGCTCACGTGACCCAAAACTGACGTGGGACAGAAACTGAAACACCTACAGACTTGAAACTTCAGTTCATGCAATGTGGGAGCGACACTCCGTGTACTGAGTGTTTGAATTTAATAAGTTGTCCGGCCTACTGACAAGTGCGCACGTGTGTGTGTGATATGCCATTTATAAGAGCGAGGCCAAAGGGTCGCTCTTTTTCAGGGTTATTAGGTTGTTTAACTGAGTTATACATCCGCCTTAATTTTTGTTCAAATTAGAGTTGTTTTTCTTCAAGCACCAAGATAACAGTGATAAAATTAAAATTGACAAATAAGGTACTACCGTTCTTTATACAAAAAATTCAGTATTGTTCCATGTATTACAATCTTTACTACGGAAGGGCTCATGATAAACTATTCTGACGGTTGTTAGCGTGATATTTTCTGTCAATCTCAAAACTGATCTTAACACGTATTTTCAAATTTGTTGTTATCGCTGAAACCCATGACTTTTTGATGTAATTCGTTTGATAGGTTATATTGTTCATGAGTTCTTGGGTCTATTTTATGAGTTCTACTATTACATGAGTTCTACTATATGGGTATACTCCGTATACAGTAGAATGCTTTCTCGTTTTTCTTATGTTCTTTAATTGACTTATCATGATATGTAGAATTAGACAGATGTAGTGATTAAAATTAGTGGTAGTAATTAATCAAAACTAGACTTTGTGCTAACCCAGAGTATTTCAGCGGGGTCCCCGGCCACGCCCAACCCACTCCAAAAAGCCAACTCATGTTCCACAATCTTCATAGACGACAACACAGTCAGCCAACCTAACCTCAGAGCAACACTTAAATGGCAAGTAGAGTTTCGAGGTCGTGCATGATTAGTTAGGATTTTAGAGTGACGACAGTATCGTGTCAAAGGTTAAATTGCTGCCATATTGGTATATTGACCGCGCCTATTTGAGTATTTGAGTATTTGTTTTGCGTGGAATAAGACCCATTTTGTATCCCATTCCATAATTCAATATCTATATTACCGATAGTTCAATTCGATTGTCTAGTTTTTTTAAGTAATAATTTTCGCAGATTAACCTTTTTCATTTTCATTCACACTGTTATGCTGTGATTTTTAATCTTAACTTTAACTTTTTCATTAACATTTAAATATTTTATCAATCGATACTAATGCTGTGTTCCAATTGCAGTGTATCGCTAGCGATATTCTACCACATCAAAAACAGAGACAAGGAGTCAGAATTTGTTGATATACTCGACGAGAAACGACATCCGCTAACCGTGAGTTGGGACTTGGGCCTTGGACTATGATATAGATAACTAATTGATTTAACATTTTCTTTAAAAGAAGATGTTAAATGGAGATAGTTATATATTCGCCTGTTACCTGAACTTTACCGTTTCCTTGAATTTGGTCAGTAGCTGTGTGTATTACATATGTACGTCAAGCGAGGTACGCGCTCTCGCTCGATATGATCATGAATATCGCGTGCGGCGAGCGTAGCATAATTAAATTTAAGAACGCGCACTAGTAGTGCTAACAATAATAAGGTTTGTAAACTTTTCCTCTTCTTGCTATGAAAACCACAACAATAAATTGCTTAGTGTGTTTAGCGCGCGCAGCCAGCCAGCAGCGCACGCGCCACGGTTCCGGATTTGGGCAATTTTACTGATTTTATTACTTCCAAGTCGAGCGGGCCTTTGTGTGGGTGTTACTAATTAGCCCAGATGGCAGGCAACTGGAGACTTAGGGTTATGGCTAGGGTCACAGTCCGGACTCCGCGCGAAGCGGAATTTGGGACGTTGATTTGCCAAAAATCAACTTTAAAATCTATCTCCTCCTACAGTTTTCGAAGAAACCCTTGAAACTTCATAGTGTAGATACGGATCGTTCACATAATACGTAATCAATGTGTTGCTGACTCCCGTAGTCCTGTGATATTTGACCTCTTTTCAGAAACAACCTGTCCCTGCAGACTACTCGAGGAACGACCCCCCAAACAATTATATCTACAGATTTATCAAAAATCTTTTCGTGTCAGCTCAGGTGGGGTCAAAATTCTGCAATTTATTCTTTCCGTTACATGAATCAATGTTGCCTACTATGAAATTGTTTTCAAAGAATGAACATATTGGCATCATGACATTTATTGTTATATTTTCATTGACTATTGCCATGCCCTATCATTTTTATCGGTGATTACCAGATACTTATTCAACCCCGATGCGCGAGGTTGCGCTACATGCTAGTACCTTGTGCGCAGTTTTGGGAATCGCACCAATTTCGCGACAACATCGCACGATTTGAGGGTCTAAACTTAAGAAAAATGAATTTTGAAGGTGACCATTCAATAGAGCTCAGCTGTACGAGTTTATAGGTGAAAAGATCATTAAGATACGCTATTCCTGCCCGGAGTTATGTTCAATAACAGCTCGCAACAGAAAACACGTTTTTCTAATTGCGCCGTCTTCCATGGTTCATTGTGGAGCTCAGGAGCGTGATATCCAAAATCTAAGATCAACTTGAAGTACAAAATTTTATCCTCTAGCGATTCCCGAAGGTTTCAAGTCTCTATCTTCAAAAATGTGGATTTCTATAGAACGACACCACGAGTCGGTGCAAAATTGGTACAAATTTATCCCGAATGAGGTTGCGCTACAAAATTGTAGATGAATTTTGCCGAGCCGCGCGCGCTGTAGCGCAACCTCGCTCATTTCGATTGATAAATCAACGTCTTGATCCGAGATCGTATCGACAAAAAATTTCAATTTTCCTTGTAAATTTGCATTAGACGACAGCAGCATCTTCACAAATCTGCTAATTATTGATTAACTAATTATTTGTCATTTCAGGCGACTCACATAAGGTGAAACAGAATCTGAGATGCTGGGGTACAAGAACCGGAGGAAAATTCTCAACAATTCTATTAACGGATGAGATTAAGAGGTAATTTCAGATGGCACAGATTTTCGTGATTAATATTCCATTACAAAACATTTCCTTGTATTTGATTGAGACAAAGAAATACTGAAAATCGATCACATAATCACGGTTTTGGTCGCTAAAACAGTGTAGCGTTTTGGCCTGTTAACACCCGACAAGCAATACCCTATATTTTGAACACACATGATGCTTTGAAAGTGTCCACCATAAGATTTAATAAACAGCAAAGTCTCTGTAATGAGGCGGAAACAAGCGAATGAAGTAATCTTGTAAGTTGATTGTCAGCAAAACATCGTGGCAATGCGAAGTAGTCGGGCTCTCAAGTAATCAAATGTTAAAAACTGATATCTAGATAGTCCAGCAGCGAACAGAATTATAAGAGTATAAAAAGTACAGACTTTGGAATAAAAACTTGAATCAAATCAACGGCAATTCCATCAGCACTAGACATTTACCTCGAATCAAATAGTCAAGAGAACAGTGAAGTGGAGTGAATAGCGGAAGCTCAAATTCTGTAATGCAACCATTTCGAGAAGTTGCAATCATACAAAAATTACAAACATAGGATTAGGAATGAAATTAAAGTTGAAAGATAGAATACAATATCGCGAAATTAAGTTTGGAATTTGCATAATTGCGTTGATCTCTGTCATGTTGCCTTGGTAACATATTCTTTGGAATTGGTAAGTGCTGGGTGAGTATTAGGGATGATTCGCATATTTTATGATCAATTTTTGGCCAATTTTTAACCCCCTCCCCCTCCTAAGCAAGTTTACATTAGTTGTATTTGTTTATACAATAGCATGTAACGTAGTCATTCGTAATCCCCCCCTTAGGTGATTAAGTAACATGTGAACGATCCCTGGCTTAGCCTATGTGGAAGTTGTGAGCCCGAGGGCTTGAAGGGCCCGGGGGCGAAAATTTGTTAAGGCGAATCGAATCAAAGCATGGACTCAAAGCATGGATGTATTGCTAAATAAATCTCAAAAGTTTTGAAATAGAAGGCTTGAATCAAAAATGTAGTGTGATGCTTTTAATGAAATTTAAAACACTAGTGATCTTAGAAAAACAAACAATAATCAGATTGATAGAAACAAATGAATGTTGGTAGCATGTCACTTTGAAACGCTTAACGCATCAATTACAACAAGACATGAAATGAGATACAAAACGATGAAAGGAAATCGGTAAAATGAGAAAATTTACATTTGGTGAAACTCGGTTTTGCAGCACTGTAATAATAGGCAAATGAGAATGACGTAATTACTATGGTTGAATATGGTATGTCAATGACTTTAAAAGTGTCTAGTATCTTACTTTTCTCATGGGACGGTTGCACAATGTATCAGACTGTTGCGGTAATTAGGCGGCATTTATTTGACATCGTTTCCTCAGTGTGTGAGAAAAAGTAATGCACCATTGTTACTAATGATAATGACGTATTACTCTCACCCAGCTCTTGCTATTTCCGAAGAATGTGTTACCATGACAACATGGCAATGCAAATGATCAACGCAAATTCCAAACTTTATTTCATGATTTTGTATTTAATTCTCTCGTGTTTGATTTTGTATCTTTTAACTTCTCTTCCTTGCGTATGATTTTAACTTTCTCGAAATGATTGCTTTCACAGAATTTGGCCTGCTGCTATCACTGCTTTCACTGCAGTTCACTGTTCTCTCGGCTATTTGATATATAACAGTTTGAGTATTTAATTTCGTGAGGCGAGAGCTTGACTACTTCCCATTGCCGCCATGTTTTGCTGATAATCGACTGACAGAAGTCCTTCATTTGCTTGTTTTTTGCCTCATGATAGAGACTTTGCTGGGAAACCGACTTGAAACCTCAGAAATTTTACCTCACAGCGCTTTATCTCTCTCCTCTGACCCTAACCATACCCTTAACCCAACCCAAACCCTTGACCCTATTCCATACCCTAACCATAAACCTAACCAAGACCCTAACCTTAGTCTAACTCTATAGTTGAAACATCATGCGGTAAATTGTTGTAGGTAGAAAATTTCGAGGTTGAATGTCCGTTCCCCACTGTGCTGCTTAAAATCTTATGGTGGACACTTTCAAAGCATCATGTGTGTTTGAAATATAGGGTGTTGCTTGTCGGGGGTTGACAGGCCGGAGTGCTACACTGTTTTGGCGACCAAAACCGTGATTATGTGATCGATTTTGAGTATTTCTTTGTCTCAATCAAATACAAGGAAATGTTTTGTGATTGATGAGTAATTTATTAATTCTCTTTTGACTCAATGGTACAGATACAAATGTAAACGATGTGGTTCTTTTAATGACAATCAATTTCGTCGTTCTACGACATCTTCAGGTCTCAAATTTGATTGTATAAAGTAGTGTTGTAAAGTTGATTGTCATTAAAAGAACCACATCGTTTACATTTGTATCTGTACCATTGAGTCAAAAGAGAATTAATAAATTACTCATCAATTGTAATCATGCGACTCTTATTCAATGACCCGATCCGTGAAATCAGAAATGTTTTGTAATGGAATATTAATCACGAAAATCTGTGCCATCTGAAATTACCTCTTAATCTCATCCGTTAATAGAATTGTTGAGAATTTTCCTCCGGTTCTTGTACCCCAGCATCTCAGATTCTGTTTCACCTTATGTGAGTCGCCTGAAATGACAAATAATTAGTTAATCAATAATTAGCAGATTTGTGAAGATGCTGCTGTCGTCTAATGCAAATTTACAAGGAAAATTGAAATTTTTTGTCGATACGATCTCGGATCAAGACGTTGATTTATCAATCGAAATGAGCGAGGTTGCGCTACAGCGCGCGCGGCTCGGCAAAATTCATCTACAATTTTGTAGCGCAACCTCATTCGGGATAAATTTAGACCAATTTTACACCGACTCGTGGTGTCGTTCTATAGAAATCACATTTTTGAAGATAGAGACTTGAAACCTTCGGGAATCGCTAGAGGATAAAATTTTGTACTTCAAGTTGATCTTAGATTTTGGATATCACGCTCCTGAGCTCCACAATGAACCATGGAAGACGGCGCAATTAGAAAAACGTGTTTTCTGTTGCGAGCTGTTATTGAACATAACTCCGGGCAGGAATAGCGTATCTTAATGATCTTTTCACCTATAAACTCGTACAGCTGAGCTATATTGAATGGTCACCTTCAAAATTCATTTTTCTTAAGTTTAGACCCTCAAATCGTGCGATGTTGTCGCGAAATTGGTGCGATTCCCAAAACTGCGCACAAGGTACTAGCATGTAGCGCAACCTCGCGCATCGGGGTTGTTATTGACTAATTGAACTTTTTCAGCTCACGGCAGAATGTGCTATAATATCGCTGGTATGTTATTTTTTCCCTCTCCAATTGCGTTTTTGTTTTACAAAAAGGCAATGAGAGGGTTAGCAGAGATCGTGGTTTGGAGGATTGTGGGAGAATTTGTGTATACTACCTTTATCAGTACTGTTAATTCTGAAAAGTGCCCGGGTGGGGGAGAAATCTCCACAAATGGGGGAGAAATCTCCACAAATGGGGGAGAAATTTCCACAAATGGGGGAGAAATTTCCACAAATGGCGTAAGAAATCATGCAACTGCTCCTTTATAATATCAGTCAAGTCGGGGTATTTTGGAGTCTTTGGTGTAGTGGCATCGAGTGAAACTGTACACTGCGGTTAGCTGACAGGAATTTGGGTTCAATGCTCAGGTCATTCTAACTTTGGAATTGATTCTTTTTAAAACCTTGCTAGATCGATTTCATCGAATCTTTTCACGATAAAATAGTAAACTAATGAATTCAAAATATTTATCGATTTTCACAGTTTCGATTGGAGTTTGAAACAGTAGCCTTTTTCAGCTTGAGCATCTATAAACTCACCATGGATTAATGATTTGAGACTTGACTGCGACGATGGATCATGATGATTGGTCCAAGGAATTGAGTAGAAGTTATACCCGTAATTATATACTGCAATCTTTTCCATTCCGGTACCTGCCCATCATTTCTATTTTCATGTTCATTGACCTCTTGAATTCATGCAAAATGAGTCGGGATGCAACATAAGGTGCGACGGCTTGATATCAACAGCAAAGAAAATGTGACGCGTAACAAAAATGAACCCCTTGTTTATGAAACTAGGAACGGCGCGCAACAAACGAATCATCAAAGAGTTGTACGAATTGTGGTGAATGCGCGCGCGTAGAATTTGCCACGTGCATCCGGACCGATCATTCGCCCACGTGCATGCGCGCGTTAAATCAAGCACATAGGAGAGGGAAATTAAGCGCCTGCACACGGGAACAACGGAAAACAAGAAAAGCACCAGCAGGCGCAATTCTTGTTTCGTTTTCTAGCGCTAAAATATGACTTAATTATGCAGTTTCAAATTTGTCAAATAAAACGGGTCATCTCAATGATTGACTTGAATTCTATTAGTCACTCATCAATAAAATAGGTTATGATTTTTATGATTATTGTCAATATTCAATTTAGAATATACGTATTTTCAGATTTACATTGAGCGGCTCCTCGTGTGTGCAGATATCTGCTTGCAACCCAGCAACTGAAAAGGATAGTTCTGGGAGCCATCTTACTGGCCAGCAAGGTACCGGCTACCTGCCTCATCTATTAATTTATTCTCCAATAAATTTACTGTAAAATGGAGATGTGATCTTTGCCTATATAATAAATGGTTTCTCCCATCCTTAGCGCGCAACACTCGGGCATTTCGAGGGTCGTGTTGAATAAGAAGTGCACGCGACGGAGGGGCAGGTAAAATCCTGCTAATCTTTGCCAAGCCAGAGCTATTATTAAGCCTGAATATTGAATGATTATCAAAACCGAATGATTAGCAGAGTTCACATTTACAGTATCAAACCCGAGTTTGTGTGACTACATTCAATGTATTCATTGATTGATATAACCAATAATATTGGTGTTTCAATCCGTAATTCTTCGCCAAACACAGGTGGGACGATCAGGCCCGTGTGGAATGTTGATTACTGCCAAATTCTCAAAGACATGGTCGTGGAGGACGTGTAAGTCTTGGTTCAAAATACTAGACAGAGTGACTATTCTCATTTAGTTTTATACTATACGCATTTGAATAGTGCCGGGTTGCTCACGCGACCCAAAACTTCCATCTGACCTGATTACCTGGAACTGAAAAAAAAACCTATTGGCTTGAAAACACTCTGTACACGGAGTGTCGCCTCCAAATTGCATGAACCGAAAGTTTCAAGTCTGTAGGTGTTTCAGGTCAGCCCTAGGTCAGAATTGAGATGAAAGTTTTTGGTCACGTGACCAGGCAAACACTATTGAATTGCATTCCTCTCATGGGTTTGTAAGCATCAGAAATATATTTGAATTGAAAATAGGTTGCATAACAAACGATCAGTCAAATGAAAAAGTCGCAAGTATAAAGTATATCAACAGAATGCATAGTAATCCTACACTCCTACAGGAACGAATTAGAGCGAGTGTTTTTGGAGCTAATCCAGTTCAACATCAACGTTCAGCAAAGTGCGTACGCCAAATACTACTTTGATTTGCGGTCGATAGCGGAGCACAACATGGCTTACCCTTCCAGTTGACACACTCGACAAAGAAACGCGCCAAGCTCGAGGTAAGTGGGAGGTTGACGAGGGGTTCAGAGCGTAGTAGTGCATGTTATGTAGCACTATAGTAACAAAAGATTGAGTTACGAAAAGATCCAGAGTTACCATTATAACTTTTAAAAGCGCATTGTGTCCAAAGTGGTGCCCGTTGGACTACATTATGACGCTGTAATGACGTAATGGTGAATTTCTTTCCGCTACACGGGACGGCACGCAGATGTTTAACTAAGTAATTCATAATATGATTCATCATTATTGTAGGATTAGGCAGTTGAAGCACCGTGCTTAGCACACAACCCAAACGCCGGCTAAAACGGAGCTGAAACTCCGCGATTTTGAAGAATATAGTAGAAAAAATAAATTCCCTCTAAGAAGCATTATTTTTATTTGAATTTAGGCCTTAGATTTGATGAAATTAATGCTCAAAAGTTGGAAAAAAGGAATCGCGAAACACGATCAGTGAAAGTTTAATGCACCAGTTGCGCGCGTTGCTATGGTGATTGGCGATTGTGCAAAAAACTACGTGCAGCATTTTAACGAAGAATCTACCATTTCGTTACCGTACTTTGGAAACGTTTCGACTGTTTTAAGTCATAATTTACGTTCTCAATGGAATTTTCAGTTTTGGTAAAAGATTACGACAGAAGACTATCAACTCTAATCACTATTGTGGGAGAAAAGGTAAGACTTGAGAATTTGTTTCATTGTGAAAATCAGATAATCCTTCCATGTGGAAGATATTCGTAGTTTCGATGTTTTTTTGCAGGGGATGCGACAGAGATATTTATAATTGCTCAAGTTAGAAGTGGGTTCTAAATAGTAAATAGTTACAGCTTTACAGATAAAAATGCGGTCAATTTTGATTCAATGAGCTGATTCAAATTTTTGCCCATCTTTTTCTGCGAATCTAGGTTTGGATGAGAAAACCAATGTTCTTGAGTTCTTCTTACTTACTGTCCTAAAATTAATTTACAATCGCAAAATCTGCAATATTTTTGATTCATAATGGGTTAAACGTCCCGCTTTGTCCCGTTTGTCCCGCTTTGGTCCTGGCTCACCCAAATCTTGAGGGACATTTTTTGAGCGGGACAAACCGATAAAGTGGGGCATAGTGGGACAACCGGACATTTCTGGTATGAAATTGTAATAATTATGAAAAAGTTTATTTTTGGCTCATCTGGGCATTGAATTCATTCATTAAGGGTGAAACTTCATCTCATATTTTCGGCCTCATAGTGGGAAATTGAGCTAAGATCTCAGCCCCTCATGGACTACTTTTTCTTGCCCTCACGCAGCTCACACAAAGTTAAACGCTCACCCCCATGCTCTTGAATGCATTTCATTTTGAAAATGGAAGGAAACACCTATAGGACACTTTGCCTGGGACAAATGGGACATTGACAAATGACAAATGGTATATACGCAGGAGAATGGCAATGGACAAAGAAAGATTGAGATATAAATTACAGAGACAAATGGGGGGGCAAAATGTTCTCAAAATGGATATTTAGGTCCCCGGCTATAATGAAATCATCTGCCTTTGCTGAGATATCAGAGAGCAGAAGATCAAGTTCATTTGAAAATGTGGATGTCAAATTACCAGTTCTGTACAGAGTCACTACGTAAAATGATTTTTGTTTTTTCTGCTTTCAACCAAACAGCAACACACTCAAATGTTTCAAAAGCTCTGGATATTTTGCATAAATTAACTGGCAATCCTGTTTTAAACAAAACAGCAGTACCACCCCCACGTTTGCCTTGCCTGAATTCATGAATGATTGAGTAGCCATAAGATTTAATGATACTTGTAGTAAAATTGGTGTCATCTTCTAACCATGACTCACAAATTGATGCTATATCAATGTCTTTATCATGGAATAGACCCATAACATCATTAATCTTGTTGTTGAGTGAACGAGGGTTGAAAAGCATGAAGTTGAAGGATGCTTCTTTCACACAGGTGTTTGTGCCAATTATGTCTTTTGATAAAAAGGGATAGTCTTTTTCACTTTTTCTAGTTGCTCAAGATAAGCTGGACATGAGATACTATTGGCTTCATGGTGTGTATCAACATGATTAGCTTTAGTACAGTTCACACAGCAACTGGCTCCAGAGTTAGACTTCACCGTACATGTCCTAGTCTCATGGTCCCCAGCACAATATCCACACTTGTGGGAATTCTTACAATCTTTACTGTGGTGCCCAAACTCTTGACAATTGTAACAACGAAGCACAAAGACCCTGTCATAGACTTTACATGTTTGAGACCCAACAAACAGGCGGTCATTTTGTTTACTGATGACTGTTCTTATAACATTGCTAACACGGATAGTTGCACGGAAAATGTTGTTGTTGTTTTTCAGGGGGGCCACATAAATGACATCAAGTATTTTATCATCAGTTGATGAGGAATTCTCAATGATGGAGGTTATTCAGGATTCTGATTCTTTACCATTGTTGTTATTTCATCTTTTGAATACTCCCTATTTAGACCAACAACATTAACAGTAGAATTTTTGTATAACTTTTTCAATGGTATGTCTGGGCAATCACTGGCAATTTTTCTCTGAGTTTCTCTGCATCTGATCTATTGAGAATGATACCAGTATCTGATGACTTTTTTCATTGTGAAGGTCTTGTGCTTTTAGAGATTCCATTATCAATACAAATCTTTTCCAATTTCACTGCATTGACAGAGTTACCATTAGTATCTTTTGATAGCCATTGTATGCTTAAGATTTTCAGTTCTTTTTGTATCTTCCCAAACATTATTGGACTGAGGTTTGGTTGGGCTAGATGCTTTGACGGCCCAGTTATTCAGAATTGCTTATTGCTGCTTTTAACTCACTCATTTCTGTTTTGGCATTCTTCATTGAGTCAATTTTCTTCTCAAACATCAACTCGATCCTGAATTCATGTGCTTTTTCTTTTTCTCTTCACATGTCATGCAAAAGTCACATATAAAGAAATCTCCCAAATCTCTTCTCATAAGCTCCTGTGTTATTAACAGCTGGTTGAAGCTGATTTGAAAACACTGTTGTGGCACTTACACAATACTTTTCATTGGAACAGTTAATAGCATGAAACAAGTTCTTGCAAAACCAACATCGGATACAGTGGGCATCAACATTCACATTGGTATTGCATGCATTACATTGACCATTAGTGATGAGGTTAGGAGCAGTATTGTGATTACTATCGTCACTCTCTTCAGTATCAGAACCCTGAAAGGATGACATCCTAATTGAGGAACCCCAGAAGAAAGTAAGTATCTTCTTTACATACTTGGGTACTTGACATAGAAAAATATTGCATTTTAATTGACTAAACTAGGCATTAAAATTGATTTAATGAATAAAGTAATCTAAATCCCTTGAATATGTTATCTTAGGTGTGAGTAGGTAATATGTTTTTGATTATCTAGGTATGCCAATCTAAGTTTAGATCATAACAGCCTCTCTTTCATAATTCATCATTCATCAGGTTGCTGCTATTGGTAGTTGTATCCCTCAACTTTTAATTGTGATAATTGCTTTGAAGGATGATGTAGCTGTCCCTGCTTCAATGGAATGGACTTCTCCTCATGATAACCACGGTAGGTATGTGAATTGAGACATTATGATGTATATAATGTTAAGTATATTTGCCAATACAATTTGGATGACAGATAATTTTCATTAAATCATACAATTTATTTTATGCCCATTCAAATGTATGATATTGGTTATATGTAGAAATTTGTTTAGGGAATCATGTTAATCCTGATGTGCTATGAGAAAGAACAAGGAAAAACTTCAATCCTACCAGTTTGGACATTCTGGGTACTGTTAAGTTTGTACAGCATAGTGAAGATTAGGACTCTATTCCTGAGATCTTGGAAGGTTAATAGAATCCATAGTAAATTGCTTTTCTAAAGTACTATGTATAATGTATCAACTATCATCTATTCAATGACTCGAATTTGAACTTCTGATTGCTCTCTTATCTTACAATAGCAGTTTTCTTCAAATTTAGGTAATATCAATCACTGATTTGAAATGTTTATCTAGGCCACTGAGGATCTCAACTCACACCTTCCTATACTCTTCTGTGTGTATGGAGCTCTGTGTTTTCTTAATCTTGTCATCCATTCTATAGATGAAATGCCTGATCAACTGAAAAAGAAAAAGAGTTTGGTGTTTCTTGTACTAAATGTCTGGTTTACTAAATTTTAATTAATATTTTGATACACTGGACTCAATGTCCAATTATTAAAAAATCAGTTAAATGATCATGATGTAATAACAGTTCAGTGCATGCACTTTGATTTTGTTACTCCATGTGAAAACTTAACCAAAGATATTAATGATTAAAGTTTGTGTATGTACAATGTTCAATCACAGATTGATCTATGTCCCTTGTTATTGTTATTGTTTATTTAGAAGGAATCAAAACCATCAGAGTGGAAGCAGATACTTCATCTCAAGATGAAACACGGCTTGTCGAGGTAAAACTCTTGCATTTTTTGTGATGGTCTTACATATAGCTGCCTTTTACAGCTTTACATCATTTTACATTACAGGCTATAAAAACAGCTATCAAATCTCGAAATATTCCATTGAAAATAGCCTGGCCTGTTCAATGCTCATGATTTCATACCTATACAGTATTTGCTATTTCGCTGATAATAAATGATTCTATACAGTTTCACTGCTAAAACCTGCTATATTGGTAAGTGAATTTATGAACTGATAACAGTTTGGGAGCTTGATTATGTAATAAATTGTTACTGCAATTTTTCCTGTTATGTGATTGAAAGTGTAGATTTGATAAACTACTAACTCGATCATTGTTTGTTTTTATGTACTTATTAAATGAGATGGAATCAAACTTTGAAGGTTGATTCGGATTGGTGTAATGGCCAGTTTTTGATTCCATCAATAAATTGTGCAATGTGCACGAAATTTAGAAGGTGAGTTAGCTGCTATGACTAAATGGTTGCTGACACAATGATGAATGAAATATCCTAAAACTAACACAATCATTACAATTACTTCTTTGTAATTATGTAATTTTAAATGCACCAATTCACTTCAGAAAGACATGGAGCTAGAAGTTGATCAACCTAAAATGAAGTACGACCGACCTGCAAACGACGACAGGGTAGGTTCCGGATTCATGTGACAATTGAAACATCATAAGCAATTAATAAGTTATTACATTGCCCTACTTTCAACTGCCTGTCTTGGAGAAAATGGTAGTGGTGCATTTATATTCTTAGATAAGTAGATATTGAACGAATATTAATTGATTTCTATCACGGGGTTTGCTTTAAATCTAACATCTCGTCATCAAACCACTCATATTTCAGAAGCCATGTCCTGCTGAGTACGTGTCTTTTCTGAAGTTCATCACCTTCCACTGGATGAACAGGTAGGAGACATGGGTCACCAGGGGGTCACTAGTGGGTCGCTTGGGGATCACTAGGGGGTCACCAGGGGGTCACTATGGGATCACCAGGGGAGTCACTAGGGGGTCATACACTCATTGAATGAGCCTGCGTAGGAGACATGAAACTAGATCCATCCTTTTAGGGTTAACGACGTACTTAGGTACTGTAACGTCATCAACTCACCATTCTAAACCTTAATAATAACGTCACCCTTAGCCCTAGTAATATTTGTTAGCAATATGTGGCAGTGTAAAGGTGTGAAAACTGTAATATAATGCTTGTGTATAAGTATGAACATAGATAAATGTTTCTACACGAACTAATGGTTTATGCTTTTCCACAAATCTTGCCTCACTGAATACCTCACATTTTTTCCAGGCCAATCTGGCTCGGGTTTAAGCGCCCCCTAATTGACGAGGACCTCACAAACGTTCCCCTGGATGTTCAGACTAGCACCATTATAGAGGAGTTTTATATGTCTTGGACAGGGGACAAGCCATGCCCAAAGTGAGTGTTGTTTCAGTGCATTATTTCATGAAATTGGAATTAGGAGTAAGCTGTAAGACTCATATCTTACGATATCTGTTGACTCCTCGCCTAAAAGTGAGTCGTGAGGAGTGGTAAATGGTAATAATCCGGCCAACCAGTGTACAGCAGTCGAAGGTTATTATTTTCCTGTGTGCTGACTGCTAATTGGTCGAATAATTCAATTTATTGCGTTTTCAGGCGTTAAATTAGGTCCCAAAGTGATTCATCACTGTCTTTATCGTTTGTTTCATCAGGATTGTTTGTTTTCAATGATAGTTTGAATGATGTTCAGCCTGGAGATATTCATAAAATTCTTTTTCAGTGGCACAACTTCCTGCATGGGTCGAGGTAAACTGATCCTGTCTCTGATAAGGTTTAACTTAAAGGACCTCCTGACTACCGTCCTTTTCAAACTCTGTAACGACTTCCTAACTTTCGTGCCTCCACTGGTTCTGAAACAGATTATCTACTACAACGGCGTGAAGAGGTGGGTGTGCTTTTTGATTTAAGGTACTGAATTCACGGATAGGTTCGTATCGAATATGACTCGTATGGATTTTCTATGAGAAGAGTGAATAGATTAATCTCTCTTCTCATTGATTATACTTTTTTTTTAATAGTTTTTTCTGTAATTGTGTTAATCATTTATTACAATAATAAGAATAGGTATGTACAATTTCAGTGTGCTCGGCTAACTAAAATACTCTATACGGGTACATTATCTGATAGATCTATGTATAAGTTTGAATGCTGAAATGGGTTCTTCCGCATGTCAGCATGTAAAATATTAAATAATATAAATATATAATTGCTATGGGACCGTTTACAATATGCAGATGTATCGCACTATGTGAAAGGTTTAAAGTTGGCATAACACGTGAAAATATGCGGATTCGTTCCCAAAAAGCACCAAATTTCACACTTTAAAGATAACTCTCGTAAAGCACTAATGTAAATAAAAATCTAAACCCCTCTCAGCACGGACCCTGATGCTATATCAGTGTCGTATGGAGTTACCTTCTGTCTACTTATGATGCTGTCTCTTCTATTCCAGACCTTCTGCATACAGGTCAGTTTCCTGTGCTGAGACTCTGCATACAGGTCAGGTTTTTAGAATTTTCTGCGTGAAAATATGCGTCCATATAAAAGAGCATTTCAAAGCTTGGTGGACTCGAAGAATTTCAAGGAATTTTGATTTATTTCATCTTAATTTCAAATATTCAGGCGTATTTCGACAAGAGCGATGATCATAAGGCCCGAATAAGGGTGGCGTTGGTTGCGGCCATCTACAGGAAAGGTGCAGGAATTCATTGTTCTGGATTTATATACTTGAAATTGTAAGAAAGCTAATGAAATCTGCAACAAATCTATGGAAAATTATATAAGAAAAGCTAATGGGAAATCTACGGAAATTTCGGAAACCACCGGCGGAAAGAATTGGAAAAATAGACAAGGTGGACGTTCACCCCCTTATATATATCCTTACAACAGGGTTTGATCCTTTGCAAAAGGGTAATCTAGAAATATTATTTGTGTTTCGTAACAGTTGTCATAAATCACCTTCCTCCGCAGAGGCGTTGTTGCTTAGCAACGCCGGACAAACCTCCCAACTCGGACAGATGATTAATCTGGGAAATTGCAAGTAGACGCTCAGAAGTTCAGGTTCATTGGAGATCTATAAAAATGGAGTCTCTTAAAATCACAGCTTTTGTTACCATTAGCATATCAGAAAAACCTGGGACCAATTGGGATCTAAAATTAATAACTTAAACGCAAAAGGCTTTTGTTAACTATAAATCCCTCGAAATCTCCATTACATGAACATGCTGTGGTCACCTTCCTACCATCTGCGCTCTCCATACCTCTGGCCTGAACTGGGGCCAGTACCTTCGTAGGACTTAGCGTGACGATACTGCTGCTGCCGCTTAATTCCGTGCTTATGGGAAAATACGAATGTTAGGTAAAGACATCTCTATTTGGAGGCGTTAAGTTTACATTTGATAACTTTTATCATGGTTATGATTGTCAAACTGTCACATTTGATAACTTCGAGTGAATTTATTAACTTCAAATAGTAAAATTTTGTAGTGTCATTCGCGTTTGCTGCTACTAAATCTTCAGTTGTCATACTCACTCTTATCAAATCCCGCTGGTAATTTCCACCAACCCTTTAATTCCTCTAGTTTTCGAACATTTACACACACCCTCAAAAACATCCTTCAATTCTACCACTCCCAGCGAAAAGTTACGATGGTGATACACACCTCAAAATAGTTCCAATCACCCTCTCCATTTTACCTTTCAATTTTCCACTCAATGTTATGTCCAGTGTCCATCATTTAACCAATTTACCCTGAACTATGTTAATGACGTCATCTTTTCAACTGAATGCTTCTCCACAGCGACAAGTTATGAAGGTGTCCGACCAACGGTGAAGAAAACGAATGAAATACTTGACGGGATTAAAGTGATTAAGTTATACGGCTGGGAGGAGTCATTTACTGATGTGAGTATGGTTTTAGTAGGGAATTCAGATGATTCGACATCATTGGAACCAGGACAAAACTTATGTGGGTTCTATCATGAACGGATAGAGTCATTGAGAACTATTAAAAGTGAAATTCCGTCTGTCTGACGCGCAATTGCTGAATTTAGAAGTTTCCGCGAGGTATAATAATACCATTCCTTATTTTGTTCTATGTACATCGTACAATATACATTTTACCTTATACCATGAACGATGTACAATGTACATCCAAATACCTTCTTACAGGAAGTAGAGAAGCTCCGTACCAAAGAACTGGAACGATGAAGAAAATGTCTCAGTTCTCCGTCATCATTACCTTCATCTGGAACTGCTCACCCATTCTGGTGAGACAATTTTAAATGTTTTGTTTTCTTGGCACAGCCGTTCAGATGGCATGAAATTTTCAGGAGATGGGATCATGTTGTTCCCGACAGAAGAAAACCAGGACGGGAAAAGTGATATACGAATACAACAAAGTTCCTGACAGTTTCCAGTCACCTGACTCTGAGGTCAAGAGTGGACAGCCACGTAACATACAACACATCAGCGAACGTGATGGTAACTTTCATTCTGAGACCATTTAAGTAGCCTATCATTGATATTATGCTGATATCAAACTTCCCTTCAGCCTATCGCAACTTTCTTGTGCTGTATACTTGTATCTCAATTCAATCTCAGTTTTTCACAAGTCCTTCCTTTCACAGCTTCATAGGTATCCCAACTTCCTCTCAGTTAATCCCAACTTCCTTGCAGTGGTATCACAAGACCTGCTTCCCGATGACCAGGAAAATGGTACCATGTTCCTGAGAAGGATCACAATGGATGAAGGGTCGTTGCGGCGGTCCTTGAAAAGTAGGCAGAAAACCAAGGGTTCAGTCAGTTCTGAGGTCAGTCTGTGGCTTACATAGAAGGTCATTTTTCTGTAATGAATTATTCCCGAACCAGGTTTCTGAATTTATTCCGCTGTCTGGAGAAATTCCGATAATACCAAAACGATCGTATCATCGATGAAAATCTGCAATTTGAACAACATAGGGACGTAATTTGTCAATTTCATCAATAATATAAACACGTTTCAATTTCATTTCTTTCGGTCAGAAATGAGTTACATCCAAATTAAAGTTTGAATTGCTTTTTTCGTAAAAACATAGAAATTGGCTCATGATACAATGCGTGATTACACAGCCCTTACACAGGTGTCCACAGTTATTTTATCGATCGTGTTTAGCAACGTTACCCACTTACCCAGCTGTACATAGTAACGTGGTACGGTTAGAGTAGTTAGCAACATTAACTTACTGTAATTAACAACAATGCACAGCATTAACCAAAATGGTTTACGTTTAGCTACATATTTACGTTGTAATGGCTACAGTTTTATATTGTGTATATTAGATACGAACCTAAACGATACTTAGGTGAAATCTGGGATAAATTTTGATGGAAATATTGAGTTTATTAACTCCGTTATTCGGCACAGTTTCCAAAATTGTCTTCATTTGGCATTTTGATTTGCTGGCAGAGCATCTCATTACTTTCTTAGCAACCGTGCAATAAACTTATTACCATAATATGTTATACAGTATACTCATATATAGCGAATATAGTAAAACTTATATGTACTCACGGATAAAATTATAATTTACCTGGATTCTGAACATAGTATTAGGGTGACATACTAAAACGTAAGCCATCTTATCACCAGATAACTCCGTTCCATTGCAGAAAGAACTGCTTAACGATAATGATTATAGAAATACTGTACTTCTTCACAGTTATACTTTGAGACCGTGCATTTAGAAGCTTTGTGACGTCATTGCTTTGATGCAGTGTTGGTGAGGTCAAAGTCAAACCGTGCGCAGGACCGTATTTTATTCATGACTTATGTAGGTATATTTTCTCGGTATAATGTTCACTGAATAAATGATATAACTCACCTTAGCCTTTTTTTCGCTCTGTTGCACATGACTATCACGTGTTAGCCACATATGCATAGTGGTCACGTGACGAACCTTGTGGTAAGCAGTCACCACGTGACCATGTCACGTGTCACGTGACCATGTCACGTGGCAATGACCTGTCTGAGCAGAATGTATGTTAGGTATGATCAGTGAATTCCTTCCAGTACCATGAGATAGGAAGCTCTGCCTTGGTAACCAGCGCGATCACACGACGTATTGTAGAATTGTACCTGATGCATATTATATTATGTTCAGGGATAATCAGTAGCATATTCTGCGAGTGTATCTTATATTGTCGTCACTCATATAATATCTATGTAGCTTGATAATACTACTCCTAGATAGTAACTTGTTCCTTGAACTTCACTGTCTTGAAGTCCGCTTCTTTGTGGTACAGAGGGGGTAGTAATTAACATATATAGGTATCTGGACCTTTGTCAACGGATAACTGTACGTAAGGAGAAGTAATATTTCAATTCCATTTTTCAAGCACAAAATCTAAATTCATATATAGTCGGATATAGTACCTGATACAATTTGTGCAACAAGACTCCCTGCATAGTGATGGCAGGGTTGGATTTTTATATTTGTATTTCAAACTATTGTCCGATCAACAATCTACTATCGTTCTGAAATGTCACAGTGTTGGTTCTTCAGCAGATTTTTTAGTAATAATGAAGAGTTGCAGCTGTAGATAACCAGAGTTTGGGCATAACATGCAATATGCAGCTAGGATAGAGAGTTACCTGGTGAATCCAAGGCCACAATAACATGGATTAATTACCTCGTTATCAAACTTGATAATAGATTCATGGTGTGACAGGTAACTGAGTAAATGCTAAATTGCATGTTGTAAATTATTGTTGGGAATATATGTATACATGTATATTGTAATACCCCCCATCATTATCAAATATTTCTTTTTTTGGTTGATTGATCGTGTACGGGTATTAGGAAATAGGAAATTAAATTTGTATGATGTTGAGAGTAATAATTAACTAATTACTGCTTTACTGGTTCCTCTCCCCTTTTCTTGGTCTGTAATGTGTAGGCAACGATTCCAGATATTACCATATTTTAATTAATGTATAATTTTAAAAGTTCAATAAGATTCGCTAATTGGTTTTAATTTTCTCATTAATGCGATGTAGGATACGATGTACGGGCTGCACTTTAACCAGACTAATTTAATAAACATTCTATGCCCTTCAAATCACTGTATTGCGTGTACCTAGACTGTGTGTAATGGGTATATTATTAACGGTTAATTTGACATTGGGAAATTAGGATAGGAATGTAGGAGTTAAATAGAGTTCAAGTTAAACATACTGTTTAAAATCTTTCTGCTAAGTGATGGCTGAATGAGAACGTTGTACACTGTACACTTAAATATTAATATACAGGTACAATGATTAGGTGATCCAAATTCATATTGGGATGTTTTAGAATTTCGTTTGGGAAGAATTCTCCCTATGATAAAGAAATAGGCTGCCATGAAGCAAGGTTGTTAAAAACGTATTTCTTTAAAGTACGGCAAAAGATACGATAGGTATTTTTTTCTGAAAATTGCCGTATTTTTTGGGAGTGCAATAATCAGTGAAATCATTGTCCAAAATTTTATAATCTTTAAAATGTAATAAACACGAACAATCATAGCTGCCAAACTGCCCTGTTTTTGACAGGGCGCCCTGTCATGCCCTGTTTTTGCCCTGTTTTTGGGTCCTTGCCCTGCGAAGCCCTTCTTTTGCCCTGATTTTGGATCAATTTGCCCTGTTTTCTGGACCAAAAATATACCCAGCAATACCATTTTTGAATACCTATTGATTTATTAGGAACTGCCTCAGATGGAATTCTGAAATATACCTATTTGTCTATTTGTCACCGTCTCGGCGCGGAAAAATTTTGTAAATATACCTATTAAAGACTGTCTCAGACGGAGAAAGGAAATATATTCAAGTATTATTCACTACATCGGATGGAATTCGGAAATATACCTGTTAAGCACTGTCTCGGATGGAATTTGGAAATATACCTTTTTAAGGTATTAAGCGATAAGCACTGTCTCGGATGGAATTTGGAAATATACCTTTTTAAGCATTAAGCACTGTCTCGGATGGAATTTGAAAATATATCTTTTTAAGCATAAATCACTGTCTCGGATGGAATTTGAAAATATTCCTTTAAAGTATTTCGCAAATAAGCACTGTCTCAGATGAAATCTGGAAATATACCTTTTAGGTATTAAGCACTGTCTCGGATGGAATTTGAAAATAAACCTATTAAATTATTAAGCACTGACTCGGATGAAATTTGGAAATATACTTATTAAGTATTAAGCACTGTCTCGGATAGAATTTGAAAATATACATTTTTAATAAGTATTAAGCACTGTCTCGGATGAAATTTGGAAATATACTAAATTAAGCACTGTCTCGGATGGAATTTGGAAATATACCTATTCAATTACTAAGCACTGACTCAGATGGAATTTGGAAATATACCTTTTTAAGTATTAAGCACTGTTTCGGATTTAATTTGAAAATATACCTTTTTAAGTATTAAGCATTGTCTTGGATAGAATTTGAAAATATTCCTATTAAATTCTTAAATTATCAAGCACTGTTTCGGGTAGAATTTGGAAATATACCTATTCAGCACTGTCTCTGATTGATTTAGGAAATATACCTATTAAGCACTGTGTCGGATGGATTTTGGAAATATACCTGATAAAGTAAAAATGTACCTTTTTGAGCACTGTGTTCATGAAATATACCTGAAATATACCTGAAAATCGAAAAATATACCCATTAAGCACTATCTCGGATGGCCTTTTCAGGCTGGCGTCAAAAAAAAAAAAAAAAAAAAAAAAAGAAAAAAAAAGGTCGACACTTTTCAAAAAGATACATAGGCATATATGCCCTGTTTTTCACTGCATTTGCCCTGCTTTTTGGGCCATTTTTATGCCCTGTCAAGGAATTTCTAAAGTTTGGCAGCTATGCGAACAATCCCAACTAAGGAGAAATTCACTACCTTATTGGCCTTTATTTCTTTATTTAGCCGGCCTTTTTTTAACCGGGCTTTTTTTAACCGGCCCTATGGACAAAAAATGAATCATTTTTGAACCATTTTAACCGCCCCCCTGGACAAAAATTTTTCTGGAGGTTGCCAGATCAAGGATTTTTTGCTCTGAAATGACCACTAAAACCCTTTCTTACTTGATAAATTGCATCAAAAGACCAAATATCGGTCTGATATCATGATTTATGTCGTTATCGTGTTATAGGTAATGACTTTCCAGTGAATTTTGCACTTTATAAGCCAATTCATAAAAGTTTCATTTGACCTAGATTAACTGGCCTTTAATTTGACCGGCCCCACTTTAACCGGCCCTTTGGGCAAAAATTTCAAAGTCGTTTTTGTCCTTAAGGGCCCGTTAAATAAAGGTAATTAAAAAATAGTTGTCAGTACTGTATATTATAAGTAATAATGATTAATAGATAATAAGAAATAAGAATGTAGATTGCGCACCATAGTTTCACTGTATGCTTGTATGGTACATGCATGTCTTTAAAGAGCACAGTATCTAATTATCATATTGTTATCATGGTTCTCATACAGCATACTGCAACGCTATGAATGAACTTGACAGTGTGTTACCAATCATACTATTATCTTGTGCGGCGGGCACAGCACAATTACCTGTGCCATGAACATCGTAATATATTATACAAATTATATGATACATAATATATTGTATTATATCCAGCTCTTCCTCGTCTCTTCACTCTTCCCACTCTCTTCACTCTTCCTCCTCTCTTCACTCCTCCCACTTTCTTCACTCTTCCTCCTCTCTTCACTCTTCCCACTTTCTTCACTCTTCAACCCTCTTCAATCTTCCACGTCTCGTCACTCTTTCTTCCCTCTCCACTCTTCCCACTCTCTTCACGTTTACTCCTCTCTCCACTCTTCCCACTTTCTTCACTCGTCAACCCTCTTCAATCTTCCCACTTTCTTCACTCTTCAACCCTCTTCAATCTTCCACCTCTCTTCACTCTTCCTCAGTCGTCACTTAACTCTTCCCAGTTCCCACTCTCTTCACTTGGATATTCATGGATACCTACTTTAAAATATATTTCAATCAAATTAAGAAAATTCAAATTGATCTGATAAATTCAGTCATGATGTCATGGTGTGCTACGGAAGATAAATTGACATACTTTTGAAATTTTCAAATCCACTTCACATGATGCTACAAAAATGTATACCGCCTACGGGCGCGTTAATTTCAATTCCATCAGCCCCGACCTTTCCTCCTAACCCAAGAGCGTGGCATTCTGCGTTACCATTTCGGATTCCAATACCTGTGTTACAATTGAGTCCAACGTGTCCACCAATGAAATTTCCAACGTTAACCGCAGCTTCACAGACTTTAACATCCAGAAAGAGGCCTGCTCCTGGGCCTGCAACTGCCTGTGCTGTTGCCTGTCCGACCTCAGCTGTTACTTCGAGAAGTGGTGTTGTTATCCGACCTTTTCCTAGACTGTAGAAGGCTATTGCATTACCTTCGTCAGCTACTTTAAAGCCATCATTGTCGAAGAAGTTCCTACTCCACTGCTCTCCTACAGAGAAGGCGGAATGAGTGGTGTGCTCACACTTGAAGACCCCGTCTGTCAGCCAATAAATCATGTCGTAGGCAAACTTCTGACAGTTATCAGCGAGGGCGTTATATTGTGGGGTTTTACGTAACCATTCCTCAATCCACGAGTTGATTTCCCAGTCTAATTTGGTAGTTACCCCAACTATCTCACCGCCATAGGAGCCTGCACCACTCTTTGCTGCATAACCATCGCTCTTACTGATCCTGTTTACTTTCATCGATGGAGAGCTACTTAGGAAATCGCTGGAATCCCCCTCAAGACCTGCAATCTCGTACCAAATTCCCCCCACATTGACAGCCCAATGGTGAGCTATTATGAAGCCTGGAGGCATCATCTTCCGTCCCAACTTTACTCGTCGACTTTTCCTTGCCATCCTGTGAATGGTATTACTATTAAGTATTAGGGATCATTTGCATTCACCGTTCCGTGGCGAGAGAGGAAGGGGTTTTCAAATATCATGCTACAAACCGTTCGGAATACCCAACCTCCTTAATAACTAATATTTTACATACTAACATGGGGGCTAGCCCCCATGAAATCCGGCTGGATATGAAAAATGACAAACGAGAGTTTAATTTTTCAAGGGTTGCGGGTTGCGAGGAAATGAGGGGCCTGGAAAGTGGAAACCTCTCCCCCTTCGGCTGCTGGCATAGTATATGTGGTTTGTGACGGTTCCCTAGATTCGAGTATTCTTTGCTGAGGTATTCGCAAGTTTGGGTAATCTGTGCCCAAGCCTAATCAATCACGCTACATGTTATTGTAACAAATACTATCGACCAAATTATATGCATTATTGTAAATCCATGCGTGTGGACACTGGACAGGCTCCTATCGATCTATCCACTTTACGACCATTGGCCTTATTATCTTACTTTGAACCAATAAGGTTATATCATCAAATGAAAATGATAGAAGCATCCGAACGAACATCAAGCAATGGAGGAGAGAAAACAACAAAGAGAGGCCCAGAAACTCGCAGTGTCAAGATATATATCTTTATTATTCTTCTCTTTATTATTCTTCTATCTATATTATTCTTCTGTCTTTATTATTCTTCTTCTTTATTATTCTTCTTCTTTATTATTCTTCTTGTCAGCTTCTATTCCTTAAGTTTTATTGTACTATTTACTCTGTTGAGCCGGTCATAGAGCTATCATATTTGTCCTTTTCAGCTTTTCTTTTCGTTTTTTTACCACTTCTTATTCACCTATTACATTAATTCATTATTCATTTTCTTTTTGATTCTATTTTTCTGGGTGAGTTCTCTTATTTTTTATGTTGCAAGAGTATCTCCATGCAGGTTGCCCACCTCTGTTCTTGCAGTGCCGCTAACACCGTGTTAACTAGACTTAGTCTTGATGACATGGCCCCAGCCCGGGCCTCGAGTGTGGTGGTAGCGTGGAATACTCTTTGTCCTATTCAAAATCACCACTTTTGAGATGGGTGGCTCCTGGCCATTCCCACGCTGCTCCATGTGGGAGCATAACCTCTGATGCTAGAGCACTCTTAGTTGCTGACAGGGGTTGTGCTTCTGTGCGGTCAGTTTGTGGCCATCTGAGATCTGATAGTGATTTTGGGACACTGAGGTTATCAAGATATATAGCTAAACAGAGCATTTTGTACATTGTGCAGTGTAAATTTTACTTTCGCTTTTGGGAAACCTCATTAGCTAAAAGTCCGTCGTCTTGCTACCGGTCACTTTGTGAGTGTGATGATGAGACACGATTCTGCATAACATGTATTATCACCCTCCCGTGATTATAATTCGGGTGTGATAATTATCGATATATCACCCCTTTAAAACTACTGTATAGTGGCGCGCGCAAAATTTTTCTAAAGGAGCAAATGAAGCCCAAATATAAAACCAAATCTAGGCGGTAAACAGCCATCCCGAAAAAATGAGTGCAGAAAAAAACTTGAAAAGAAATTTTGATAAAGGAGCACTTGCAAATCTATAAAGGCGTTCAATCCGGACGAGGGTCGTCAGACCCGAGTGGAAGGAAATACTGTTGTATGGCTAGCCCCTGGCTGAATCCTGAAGAAAAGAGCTAGAATCCTGATGTAGGCAGCGTAAATACCGAAATCAGAAGCAGCTAGGTCTAGCCAAGTAGGGTCGGGTGATAATACAATTAACTAACTCATGGATCGTGTTATATCAAAAATTGTCAAACTCGGCTGACGCCTCGTGTGATAATTTTCGATATAACACTCCCATTCGTTAGTTAATCGTTCAATATAATACGTATGTAATGGTATTTGTCATTATGACGACATCAATTCACATATTATTCCTGGATTTTCATGAATAGCGTGCACGTCAAAAATATGAAAGTATGAAGAGCTCATGTTTGAAAAGAGAGTATAGTGCTAATTGGAGGGTGTATACTGTATAGCGAGTCATGATTTGACTCATCGCATTTGAATAGTGCCAGCTTGCTCACATGACCCAAAACTGACGTGGGGCAGAAACTGAAACACCTACAGACTTGAAACTTCCAGTTCATGCAATGTGGGAGCGACACTCCGTGTACTGAGTGTTTGAATTTAATAAGTTGTCCGGCCTACTGACAAGTGCGCACGTGTGTGTGTGTGTGATATGCCATTTATAAGAGCGAGGCCAAAGGGTCGCTCTTTTTCAGAGTTATTAGGTTGTTTAACTGAGTTATACATCCGCCTTAATTTTTGTTCAAATTAGAGTTGTTTTTCTTCAAGCAATAAGAAAACAGTGATAAAATTAATATTGACAAATAAGGTACTACCGTTCTTTATACAAACAAGAATTGCGCCTACCGGCACATTTCTTGTACTTGTTGTTCCCGTATGTAGGCGCTTAATTTCCTGTTCCCTGGGGCTGGTATTAAAACACGCCGTCATTTGATCGACGACCGTTGTACTTGTCTGTCTTATTTACTGACATGATGAGTTGACGATAAAGCATAAAAGAGTAAAAGTGACCTTCCAAATCATGATACAATCGTCAATCGCGCTTCTTCTATCAATTAGTGTCACATCGCAATACTATTACTTACATCATTGAATCAATTTCATTATTCCTCATTATGCGGATGCTTTACATTTCCCTCTCCTACGTACAAGTTTAAATTAACGCGCGCAGATAAAAATATCACGTGGGCGATTTCGTTCCACGTGCCCAATGTTCGCGCGCGCGTTCCGGGTTCCCGCCATTTCGTAGAACTCTTTTCGTTTAGCTGCGCGCCGTTCAGAGTTTCATAACTATGATCACCATTTTTCGTTACGCGTTACGTTGCAGATATCAAACCGTTGCAGTGTTCGCTATTATTTCACCCCGATTGATTGATTTTCAAGATTGAGATACAAAAATATGATTACTGACCAGATTAAGATTAAAGATTAAGATATATTATCAATCATGAACCGAGACAGTCTCTCATGTCTTTCTTTCCTCTCGTCAATTCTTTAGATCATTCGTAACTGATTTTTTATACTGAGTGTTTGAATTTAATAAGTTGTCCGGCCTACTGACAAGTGCGCACGTGTGTGTGTGCGTGATATGCCATTTATAAGAGCGAGGCCAAAGGGTCGCTCTTTTTCAGAGTTATTAACTGAGTTATACATCCGCCTTAATTTTTGTTCAAATTAGAGTTGTTTTTCTTCAAGCAATAAGAAAACAGTGATAAAATTAATATTGACAAATAAGGTACTACCGTTCTTTATACAAACAAGAATTGCGCCTACCGGCACATTTCTTGTACCCGTTGTTCCCGTATGTAGGCGCTTAATTTCCTGTTCCCTGGGGCTGGTATTAAAACACGCCGTCATTTGATCGACGACCGTTGTCTGTCTTATTTACTGACATGATGAGTTGACAATAAGGCATAAAAGTGACCTTCCAAATCATGATACAATCGCGCTTAATCTTCTATCAATTAGTGTCACATCGCAATACTAACATCATTGAATCAATTTTATAAATATTCCTCATTATGCGGACGCTTTACATTTCCCTCTCCTACGTACAAGTTTTAATTAACGCGCGCAGATAAAAATATCACGTGGGCGATTTCGTTCCACGTGCCCAATGTTCGCGCGCGCGTTCCGGGTTCCCGCCATTTCGTAGAACTCTTTTCGTTTAGCTGCGCGCCGTTCAGAGTTTCATAACTATGATCACCATTTTCGTTACGCGTTACGTTGCAGATATCAAACCGTTGCAGTGTTCGCTATTATTTCACCCCGATTGATTGATTTTCAAGATTGAGATACAAAATATGATTACTGACCAAGATTAAGATAAAAGATTAAGATATATTATCAATCATGAACCGAGACAGTCTCTCATGTCTTTCTTTCCTCTCGTCAATTCTTTAGATCATTCGTAACTGATTTTATAACACTGCCCATTGTAATTTGCCCGAACTGCCCGCTACTTAAAGAAGGGCAAATGACTGTGTGGTTGAAATCCAATCAAATATTTGATTGATTCCGTGAAAATCGATATTGTTTCGATTTAATGATTAAAGAATTGTAGAATATTTGAAAAAGAATTAATTAATTCAACATCATAATGAACAGAGCATTGAACTCAAATACCTACAACGCTGTTAGCTAGCTGTAGCCCACAATGTAAAGGATGCCACTAAACCAAGCTACTCTGAGTCTGACGCGAGTGATATTATAAAGGAGCAGTTAGATGCTGAAAATGTACCAACCACCACCACGACGACACACGGTCGCGCGCAGCACCTATTTCAGATTTAACAGTACGCGTAAAGGTAGTATACACACAACCCCCAAAATACACGATCTCTGCTAACCTATTCTCAATGCCTTTTTGTAAAACAAAAACGCGATTGGGAACAGGAAAAAATTCAGTATTGTTCCATCTATTACAATCTTTACTACGGAAGGGCTCATGATAAACTATTCTGACGGTTGTTAGCGTGATATTTTCTGTCAATCTCAAAACTGATCTTAACACGTATTTTCAAATTTGTTGTTATCGCTGAAACCCATGACTTTTTGATGTATTTCGTTTGATAGGTTATATTGTTCATGAGTTCTTGGGTCTATTTTATGAGTTCTACTATTACATGAGTTCTACTATATGGGTATACTCCGGTATACAGTAGAATGCTTTCTCGTTTTCTTATGTTCTTTAATTGACTTATCATGATATGTAGAATTAGACAGATGTAGTGATTAAAATTAGTGGTAGTAATTAATCAAAACTAGACTTTGTGCTAACCCAGAGTATTTCAGCGGGGGTCCCCGGCCACGCCCAACCCACTCCAAAAAGCCAACTCATGTTCCACAATCTTCATAGACGACAACACAGTCAGCCAACCTAACCTCAGAGCAACACTTAAATGGCAAGTAGAGTTTCGAGGTCGTGCATGATTAGTTAGGATTTTAGAGTGACGACAGTATCGTGTCAAAGTTGGTAAATTGCTGCCATATTGGTGTATTGACCGCGCCTATTTGAGTATTTGAGTATTTGTTTTGCGTGGAATAAGACCCATTTTTTATCCCATTCCATAATTCAATATCTATATTACCGATAGTTCAATTCGATTGTCTAGTTTTTTTAAGTAATAATTTTCGCAGATTAACCTTTTTCATTTTCATTCACACTGTTATGCTGTGATTTTTAATCTTAACTTTAACTTTTTCATTAACATTTAAATATTTTATCAATCGATACTAATGCTGTGTTCCAATTGCAGTGTATCATCTAGCGATATTCTACCACATCAAAAACAGAGACAAGGAGTCAGAATTTGTTGATATACTCGACGAGAAACGACATCCGCTAACCGTGAGTTGGGACTTGGGCCTTGGACTATGATATAGATAACTAATTGATTTAACATTTTCTTTAAAAGAAGATGTTAAATGGAGATAGTTATATATTCGCCTGTTACCTGAACTTTACCGTTTCCTTGAATTTGGTCAGTAGCTGTGTGTATTACATAATATGTACGTCAAGCGAGGTACGCGCTCTCGCTCGATATGATCATGAATATCGCGTGCGGCGAGCGTAGCATAATTAAATTTAAGAACGCGCACTAGTAGTGCTAACAATAATAAGGTTTGTAAACTTTTCCTCTTCTTGCTATGAAAACCACAACAATAAATTGCTTAGTGTGTTTAGCGCGCGCAGCCAGCAGCGCACGCGCCACGGTTCCGGATTTGGGCAATTTTACTGATTTTATTACTTCCAAGTCGAGCGGGCCTTTGTGTGGGTGTTACTAATTAGCCCAGATGGCAGGCAACTGGAGACTTAGGGTTGTGGCCATGGGTGGAGCAGGAGCCGGGGACAGGGGGTTTTTTCCCCGGCTTAATTTATGGAGCCGGGGAAAAGTATCCTTTTTCCCCGGCTCAAATTTGACAAAATTTTCAACCTTCTTATATAAAATCGCAAATTGTGACCAGCTTTGAGCCTTACTTTTCAAGTTACACTTTCTGGCCAATCTATAATTGTGTAAAAATTTGCTTTTGTTATTTCAAGGCTACTTTACCTTGACCAAATAGGATTATGACCATCATTAACCGATACAAACTAGATTCGGTGTGGTTACACGACTTTTTCATTTGATAGGCGGTTTTACCAATCGGTAATTCAGTGCAATAACACAATATTATGATGTCACTTCCATATGCCTATCATTTTGATATGCTGCAACATGAGAACATGTAGATATTGGTCCGACCTGATTGCTTTAGGAAAACAAACAACCTTGGGACTGGGACTGGGAAGCTTATGTTTCATAGAACTACATTACTGTTCGTCTTTTGGGATCAAAAATGTTGTTGGACTGCTATAATTAAATTACCATAATTCAATTAGCGTTAATTTTCGAGGGAAAAATTCCCCGGCTCAAAAATCAACATTGCTCCACCGTTGGTTGTGGCTAGGGTCACAGTCCGGACTCCGCGCGAAGCGGAATTTGGGACGTTGATTTGCCAAAAATCAACTTTAAAATCTATCTCCTCCTACAGTTTTCGAAGAAACCCTTGAAACTTCATAGTGTAGATACGGATCGTTCACATAATACGTAATCAATGTGTTGCTGACTCCCGTAGTCCTGTGATATTTGACCTCTTTTCAGAAACAACCTGTCCCTGCAGACTACTCGAGGAACGACCCCCCAAACAATTATATCTACAGATTTATCAAAAATCTTTTCGTGTCAGCTCAGGTGAGGTCAAAATTCTGCAATTTATTCTTTCCGTTACATGAATCAATGTTGCCTACTATGAAATTGTTTTCAAAGAATGAACATATTGGCATCATGACATTTATTGTTATATTTTCATTGACTATTGCCATGCCCTATCATTTTTATCGGTGATTACCAGATACTTATTGACTAATTGAACTTTTTCAGCTCACGGCAGAATGTGCTATAATATCGCTGGTATGTTATTTTTTCGTTTTCTAGCGCTAAAATATGACTTAATTATGCAGTTTCAAATTTGTCAAATAAAACGGGTCATCTCAATGATTGACTTGAATTCTATTAGTCACTCATCAATAAAATAGGTTATGATTTTTATGATTATTGTCAATATTCAATTTAGAATATACGTATTTTTCAGATTTACATTGAGCGGCTCCTCGTGTGTGCAGATATCTGCTTGCAACCCAGCAACTGGAAAAGGATAGTTCTGGGAGCCATCTTACTGGCCAGCAAGGTACCGGCTACCTGCCTCATCTATTAATTTATTCTCCAATAAATTTACTGTAAAATGGAGATGTGATCTTTGCCTATATAATAAATGGTTTTCTCCCATCCTTAGCGCGCAACACTCGGGCATTTCGAGGGTCGTGTTGAATAAGAAGTGCACGCGACGGAGGGCAGGGTAAAATCCTGCTAATCTTTGCCAAGCCAGAGCTATTATTAAGCCTGAATATTGAATGATTATCAAAACCGAATGATTAGCAGAGTTCACATTTACAGTATCAAACCCGAGTTTGTGTGACTACATTCAATGTATTCATTGATTGATATAACCAATAACATTGGTGTTTCAATCCGTAATTCTTCGCCAAACACAGGTGTGGGACGATCAGGCCGTGTGGAATGTTGATTACTGCCAAATTCTCAAAGACATGGTCGTGGAGGACGTGTAAGTCTTGGTTCAAATACTAGACAGAGTGACTATTCTCATTTAGTTTTATACTATACGCATTTGAATAGTGCCGGCTTGCTCACGCGACCCAAAACTTCCATCTGACCTGATTACCTGGAACTGAAAAACCTATTGGCTTGAAAACACTCTGTACACGGAGTGTCGCCTCCAAATTGCATGAACCGAAAGTTTCAAGTCTGTAGGTGTTTCAGGTCAGCCCTAGGTCAGAATTGAGATGAAAGTTTTGGGTCACGTGACCAGGCAAACACTATTGAATTGCATTCCTCTCATGGGTTTTGTAAGCATCAGAAATATATTTGAATTGAAAATAGGTTGCATAACAAACGATCAGTCAAATGAAAAAGTCGCAAGTATAAAGTATATCAACAGAATGCATGGTAATCCTACACTCCTACAGGAACGAATTAGAGCGAGTGTTTTTGGAGCTAATCCAGTTCAACATCAACGTTCAGCAAAGTGCGTACGCCAAATATTACTTTGATTTGCGGTCGATAGCGGAGCAACATGGGCTTACCCTTCCAGTTGACACACTCGACAAGAAACGCGCCAAGAAGCTCGAGGTAAGTGGGAGGTTGACGAGGGTTCAGAGCGTAGTAGTGCATGTTATGTAGCACTATAGTAACAAAAGATTGAGTTACGAAAAGATCCAGAGTTACCATTATAACTTTTTAAAGCGCATTGTGTCCGTGGTGCCCGTTGGACTACATTATGACGCTGTAATGACGTAATGGTGAGATTTCTTTCCGCTACACGGGACGGCACGCAGATGTTTAACTAAGTAATTCATAATATGATTCATCATTATTGTAAAGGATTAAGGCAGTTGAAGCACCGTGCTTAGCACAACCCAAACGCCGGCTAAAAACGGAGCTGAAATCCCGCGATTTTTTGAAGGGTAGTAGAAAAATAAATTCCCTCTAGAGAAGCATTATTTTTATTTGAATTTAGGCCTTAGATTTGATGAAATTAATGCTCAAAGTTGGAAAAGGAATCGCGAAAAACACGATCGAGTAGAAGGTTTAATGCACCAGTTGCGCGCGTTGCTATGGTGATTGGCGATTGTGCGCAAAAACTGCACGTGCAGCATTTTAACGAAGAATCTACCATTTCGTTACTGTGTACTTTGGAAACGTTTCGACTGTTTTAAGTCATAATTTACGTTCTCAATGGAATTTTCGAGTTTGGTAAAAAGATTACGACAGAAGACTATCAACTCTAATCACTATTGTAGGAGAAAAGGTAAGACTTGAGAATTTTGTTTCATTGTGAAAATCAGCGATAATCCTTCCATGTGAAGATATTCGTAGTTTCGATGTTTTTTTTTGCGGGGATGCGACAGAAGGAGATATTTATAATTGCTCAAGTTAGAAGTGGGTTCTAAATAGTAAATAGTTACAGATAAAAATGCGGTCAATTTTGATTCAATGAGCTTGGATTCAAATTTTTTGCCCATCTTTTCTGCGAATCTGAAGTTTGGATGAGAAAACCAATGTTCTTGGGTTCTTCTTACTTACTGTCCTAAAAATTAATTTACAATCGCAAAATCTGCAATATTTTTGATTCATAATCAAATCCTATGTAAATATGGGGCTATGGCTCACCTCCTAGTCGGTTGCCCCGGAGACTGTCCTTAACTGCTTTATCCCTGACAGTTAGGTCTGAGCTGACGAGTCGCTAGCATTGCACTATGCTAGCAAATTCCACTACTGAACTCACCAGTAGTGGAACGCATCCCAACGCGTTCTATTGGTTTTGTAACTTGTGTGAGTATTTTGATGTGTCAAGAGCCTCTCTATGATATGTCATACAAGTTACATCATCACTAGTGCAGCAAAACCAGTAAGGGATCAATATGAATATAATTACTACCTTTCTATATACCAACTAACCACCACTATTGCAGGAACCACATTATCTTGAATGTATCCCAACAGCTACATTCGACCACAATATGTGTCTGCATGTGAGCTCAACAACAGTAGGTATCTCCATGTACCCAATAACTCAAAAGCTCCTTGTGAGCCTAACATCCCAATAGCTCCAGGGGAGCCCAACAACCCAATAGCTCCAGGGAGCCCAACAACCCAATAGCTCCAGGGGAGCCCAACAATCCAATAGCTCCAGGGGAGCCCAACAACCCAATAGCTCCAGGGGAGCCCAACAACCCAATAGCTCCAGGGGAGCCCAACAACCCAATAGCTCCAGGGAGCCCAACAACCCAATAGCTCCAGGGAGCCCAACAACCAATAGCTCAGGGGAGCCCAACAACCCAATAGCTCCAGGGGAGCCCAACAACCCAATAGCTCCAGGGGAGCCCAACAACCCAATAGCTCCAGGGGAGCCCAACAACCCAATAGCTCCAGGGGAGCCCAACAACCCAAAAGCTCCATGTGAGCCCATCAACCAAATAGCTCCAGGGGAGCCCAGCAACCCAATAGCTCCATGTGAGCCCATCAACCCAAGCAAATCACCATGGTCATTGGCTATTGGCAACACCCCACTCTCTTTTGTAGTGGGGTGGGTGGAGAATAACAGTGTTATCCTCCTCCCCAAGAACCATGGCATGGGAGCCCAACAACCCAATAGCTCCATGTGAGCCCAAAACATTATAGCTCCATCAAACCAAATAGCTCCATATCTACATTTAGCCTAACAACCCAACAGCTCTATGTGAGCCAAATAGTTCCATATGAGCTCAACAACCAAAGCAACTCCCAAGCAATCTAATAACTCCTCACTATTACAAAACTGCTGCCAGTTATAATCTACCTATATCAGGTCACAGTTTTTGGCAACACTCTACTTTCCTTTCAAAGTGGGGTGGGTGGAGAATAACAGTGTTGTTCTCTGCCCCAAGAACCAAGACCTGGAAGCCGTTTGCTCCAAACACAGCTGTTTCCAGTGGGCACATGAACAATATGTACTGAATGCAACACTGTTACACCATATGAAATTTACAAAAATAGTAGTACAAAATTAAAAAAATACATTACAAATTTACCAAATAAACCAATTTACCTAATCAACATGAATACTATAACCACTTTGTCAATGGAAAAAGACCACAAACTTTATTGCTATAACAAAAAATCATTGCACACCAACTTCGTTAAACTGGGAAGTTTTAGACTAATTATTCCCTTGTATCCAGTGGATAATGAAAATGCAGTTTTTAGAAACGAATAACACGCCATCACTTATAGAAAAACCACACAATTTTAAGCTGTCCCAGCATTAAAGCCAACCAATAAGCCATTCTGATAGATATCAGACATAAATGTTGCGATGAAACCTACTTGAGAGTACATCAATGAAACACAAAAAGCTTTTCATACACGCCAAAAAAAGATATGAAAAGGACTTTGATAGTGGATACCTCATCACATGCAGTAGTAACACCATGGATAACTATGACAAGAATTCATGAATCTAATGCAACTAACCACACCCCTACCGTCAAGGTAATCTGTGAACTGCACAAATCATAAATTAACAGAGAAAAGCAAGGTAACTCATAACACAGTATTATATACTAAACATCAGCTATAAAATATGGAAGTACTGACAGAAAATCCATCCTTTATTAGGTAAACAATGGATAAAACGAAATGAAACAAGAAATAACTAAATTGTTAAACCATCAAAGTTATGTGAAAAGTAGGCAAAAATAATCTAAGCACGTGGATGCTAATGATAGTCGACCAGAGAACACTGCTCAGAGACACTTAAGTAATAACATAGTAAACTGCCTCATTCTTGAGCCTGAACAAAACACACTTTTCGATTGCAAAAAGGACCTTAAGGACAGGAGCTTTACCTGCAGGAATATACAAAAAACATACCAAGAAATAGAAACAAACCAAAAAGGGTTATTCACTCTGTTCGCCCAATAATGAGGAACATGACACAGGACATTCTTTCCCATTACTTGTCCTAGAAATAAAGAAGAATGGGAGGAGAAGATTTGGTTGCTTCATCGCCTCAAAAAAGAAGCAAACTGTATGTATTCGGCTCAAGTTGAACAGACAGATAACTGCTTGAGCTGGGGCCATTGGGGTCTATTACCCAATTGGAGAATATAGATAAGCGAACAATACTCTGTATAGATATCTGTCCTCTACTATATAGATTATTAGTTATGCCAACATATTATCAGCCAAACCGCGACCGTTGCCTCTCAGACTATGAGGGGCCATGTCGTACGGCACAGCGCCTCCGCGGAAGCGCATTTTACCTACCTACCTACCTATGTAAATATTTCGTAATTTCGTTACGTTGCACCCCTACCCCCAGTAACAAAAAATTGCCTCAATGACTTCGTTCAATTTATTGTACGTCCAACTGACTATACGTCCAATGAAAGATAAAACCCAACGGGTTTTCTCGTATTATATAATTTTCATGAAGTAAAATATGAAGTACATTGCGCGCCACAAAATAAACCTCGTGGCGTTTTAACACCACGGTGATAGCGATCATGTTTTCATCAGGCCCGGTCTCAAAACGAGGAATATGATAAACTGGCGGAGATGGCGGAAGCAGGCCCTGCAAAAGCACTGAGTCTGGAAAATCTCAGCAAGAGAAGACCTTCTGCTGCCGTAATTTCATAGTATTAATTTTATTTTGTATATTTCCGAATGTGCCCTCGTTGTCAATATGTAATTGATCATGAGAATGTGCCCATGTTGTCAATATGATATTGGGGAGAAGCCCGTGATTTACTGATGTACTTTTGACGAATTTTATACTTATCACTAATGATTATTTAATTTCACAAAGTTTTTTAAAACCCATGTTCTATTAGTGTATTGAAGAATATGATGTTCCGCATATGGAAGTAAGCTACTATCTATTGATGATTGGTAATCATACCGGCGGCTAAAAGGTTTATCAACCGAGGTGTTTTACGGAGTATAATTCAGCCTTGTCGATTGACCAATGACCAATCAGAACGTTTAGCTGAATAGAAATCAAAAACCGGTGAATTTTTTAGTCGCTTATGATTAGTATTGTCAAATTATCGTAATAACATTTCCCGTTCATTGGATATGTGACTGAAATTGTCCTGAAATTGTCGTTTCGAATAAGGATAGCTATACCAGAGTTACTTAATACGCTGTAGAACGTACTTGTATATGTATACACACGAGAATAATTCTGCAATTTCTAGGCATACACCATTCGTACGTACGTGATGCTAATAAAGCAATCAATATTATCACGTGCGTACACGGTGCCGCGCGGCTGGAAATGATTCTCATTTCTTGGTGTTACGGCAGCTAATTAATAAGGGTCCTAATTACTTAGTATCACGTACCACTATGTGCAATACTCATCCTAGAGATATTCTTGAATCTTGGGACATAATAATGAAATTGAATGTTCCCATTAATTGTGGTGTCCCGACCTATAGTTTACCCTGTAATCGCTACACCGCGTAACACCCAGCGTAACGTGGCGTGAAATTGTAAAATATTAAGCGCACAAGCCACAAGTGCCTACTCTATTAGTCATTTCGATGCAAAATTGAAATTATGTTCGGCGTAGACTAGGTTAGGCCACCTCGGTATTAATCCCTTCCCTTAATTTATTGCTATCGGCTTTGGTACTAGCAGCAATTAGTTATCAATAGCAAACTTAGAAGAGTTTATCTATGACAGTTGTTTTTATGAAGTTAAATTCGTTGTAGAAAGTGTGCAGTTATGTTACCCGCCATCGTATCAGTGGCTATTGTAGCTATCAGTAACTATTGTAATTTTCTCCTGGCATCATGGCAAATTGCCATGCGTAGTGCGTACTGACGTACTGTGTTGGCTATTGCACTGTGAATGCCGAACTCGTTATTTACATGTGCCTACTATTATAGAGTTTTGTTGAATAGTTTTCACAAATGCGTTTTATCCCATATTACGCATGCGTGCTCATCAGTCAGGAAGGTAGTAAGGAATGCCGGTAGAAAATAGTCCAAGTATGGACAGTGATCCAACGACCCGTGTACAGACAGTCCTTCCTTTAGAAAGAAAACTGTTCCCCCTCTCGAGTGGTGTGGATTACAATTGACATCCTCAACAGCGAATCAAGTGTCCCTGGGTACTTTTTGTGGCGCATGGCACTGGCAGTGCGCAAAGTACTTTCAATGCAATGAGCCTTAAAAAGTACCCTAGCGCGACGTATTGGCGTAATACGCCGCGCCTCAAAAGGTCGAGACACCACGGTAACTGTAAGGGGTGCAATGGTGCATGTATAGTGCATTGGTCGATCGAATGGAATTGGTCGATCGATCAACTCCATTTGAACGATTGATGTGTTTTACTGGCCCCAAATGACATGAATTTATAGTTGTTTTCCTGAAAGCTCGAAGATTTTCTGTGTAAAACACATCACATCAGTCGATCAAATGAAGTTGATCGATCGACCAATTCCATTCGATCGACTGTTGCACTATACATGCGCCTAAGGGTGCATATACCAGCCCTTTTTACCGGCTATTTTTACTACCGATGCCATTTTAACGTGCATTAGTTTTGACTGATAAGCACACATAGTAGTTATCATCGTTATTATCATCATTATTGTTATTTTAGAAAAATATAGTATATTCAAAGCAGATGAGAATGTGTAAAAATGAGAGTTATGAATATGTCTCTGGCAGTTTGCCAAGCATTGAGAAGAGTGAAGAAGACTAGATATTTGTTAAGTTGTAGAGCGAACTGCTGAGTATTTGTTTATACGTTGGATAATATCAAAAAATAATAATAAGACGTGTACAACTAAGCTAAAGGAGTGAATCTAATTTATATCCTCATATCTAAGAAATATGAATCTCTTTCATACTAATATGGGATCGTTCACATATTACGTAATCACTTTTTGGCCGATTTTACCCCCCCCCCCCCCCCCCCTCGTAATCAAGTTTACAGTAGTTTTATTTGTAACAATAACCTGAAACGTAACCATTCGGAACCCCCTCCCTCTAGGTGATTACGTAATAATATGTGAACGATCCCTATCGCTTTCATCATTAGGGGTCGTTCACATACGTAATCATCTAATTATAGGGGGAGGGGGCTGTTTTCAAATGATTGCGTTTGATTACGGGGAGGGGGTTTTGGCGGTTGATTACATAATCAAAGTATCTAATTTTCAACACAATTTTTTAAATTTTTGCTCCAAATTCTCGGTATTTTTTAGCAAAAACTCCAGGAAGCCGACTCAAAAACAACATTTTTCTAAACTTTCCTCTATATTTTCACCAAAGTTGAAACAATCAATATTCGAGTATTTACACTGTCCATTTTTTTCTTATCTCCTCTTGTAAGTGGAGGGGGTAGCCATGATTACGTAATTTTCCCTCAAGAGGGGGGTTAGGCTTTGATTACGAGGGGGAGGGAGGGGGTTGAAATGGCCACGAATTGATTACGTAATATGTGAACTATCCCGTATTAATATAATCCTAATCAATAGCACCATTGCATTAGGGAAAATAGTTATATTATAATTACACACTGGAAAAATATTGATACTGATAGAGATAATCAATTATCATCACGACGCATATGTGTGCAGATCACTCGATTGACGGAGGGTTCGATGAAGAGTTGCAAATTTCCTTCTCACGCGTCAACTTTCTATAAATTCTATCGGAGCCCTCGATAAAGACGCGCAAAATGATGAATACATCATTGAGACCTCCGTAAATCGACGTTGATACTATAAAAAAAAGTACTACAATACTATAGTACTACAAACAGGAACTAGCCGAAACAAGCGGAACAACCCGAAACCACCCCGAAACATCCCAAAAACCTCCCTGAATCAAGCTCATAGTTTGAACTTGATTCGGGGAGGTTTTTGAATCAAACAACAAGCGAATCAGCCCCTTCCCTAACCCGGGTTTATTCGTTTGTTAATGTTTCGGGTTGTTCGCTTTTTTGGCGTTGATCCACTTGCTTCGGCTTGATTCGGGGAGGTGTTTGGGTTGTTTCGGCTTGATTGGGCTAGTTCCTGCTTTTAGTATCGACGCTTTAATCGAGTGATCTGCACACTTATGCGTAATCCGTTGCTGGCCTTTTAAAATTGAGCTATTATCCCCGTACCAGGTTAAAATTTCAGTTCAACTTCAACTTCATTACTACAAGTCGTACTCGTGGTGTCTCAAACCTTTCAACTTCATTACTACAAGTCGTACTCGTGGTGTCTCAAACCTTTCAATTTCATGCGTTTGGGTACTTTTTTTGCAGCGCATGACGCTGCCACAGCGTGCAAATGTACTTTCTCCAAGTCCAAAAACGTAATAAAGCGGAGTGTGTGCTTCCAGGAAGCAAAATGTAGCACCCATACTCATACTCAACTCATACTCATAGGCATAAGTGCGTCGTAATTGATCTTGAATCTGATAAATACGCCGTGCATGTTGATGAAAAGTTCGAGGCACCACTGTAATTGGTTTAGGTCAATGACGAGTCGCCCGATGCGCCCTAGACGCACCCTAAATGACCAGGGCGTGCCCCCTATATCATTATCAATATGCACCCTATCTGTACCCCTTCAATTTCAAATCAGTGTACCCTAAAAGCACCTTATCTACACGTTATTTGCACCCTTAAAATGCCCATCTCTCAACCAACGTCATAAGCCCAATATGCAACCCCATATGCACGGCCTCAAATAACGGAATGCTATAAATAGAATTAAAATAAGCGCAAATTTCTGCGCTCTTTTCCGCCCACCATCGCTCATTTGCGCAGTGCGCTCATATTCATAATTGCGTTCGATTGCGCCCATTTGCGCAATCGAGCAAAACTGAGCGCTCATAATTATACGCTCAGAAACTTATGGTGCATATTGGGTGCAAAAAGTGCGCTAAAATTAAAACGGTGCACTTATCAGGGTGCATTTAGGTAGCATACTGATTTGAAGTGGTGCAGATAGGGTGCATTTTAACTTTTAGGGGGAACGCCCTGGTCATTTGGGGTGCTGATGAGGGCGTTTACTTTTAGAGTGCATCGGGCGACTTGTCATTGACCGTATGATAGTAAATAGTAATACAATAATACTACTAGCACTATTGCTCTTTTCTAATAACTAATTTTAGTATGTAGTATCAAAGCGTTTCGCCATATTATTATTAAATTCTTGATTCATTTGATGATAATTGTGCACGAAATGGGAGTTATTGGGACTTCCTGAATTCTGAGTTTGAGATAATTGAGCATCTCTACAATTATTACCCATTTGCAACGTCGTTGATGATTGAGTATGATCATGATATTTTCCCTTCACTTTGGTAACGTTCACTGCGTATTAATTATTGTACTACTACAACCAGGGGCGTAGCCAGATTTCTGAAAGTGAAAAGGGAGCGGCGAGTTACATTCAAAACCTGTGTGATGTTTTATTTTGTTGGCTCAAAGCTCTCATTTCATCAAATTGAACGAAATTTTCATATCACCTTTCCAAAAAGGGGGAGGCAGCCGCCTGAGTCGCCTCCCCCCTGGCTACGCCCCTGACTACAACCCCCGTACATATTACTACCGTTTAATTATTTTAAGAGTATAGCTGGTCGTGATACAATAAGGGGCCATCCAGAAATGAGCTAATCACTTGGCTATGTATGTATGTTTTGGAAATGATGAGGTAGTATGTATGTAGGTTTGCAAAATGATGAGTTCATCACTTACAGGGAAATTTTCACATCAACCACTCGTTGTAAAACTGGACCATGCCATACTGGTACACTAAATGTAGCACGGGACCATTTTCAATTTTGAGTAAATAAGTTAGATGATCTAACTTAAATTGCAGTAGTGACGCCACTTCAGCCTTTCATATTGAATGAGTTACGTAACATAAATCTTGAAATGATGAGATGAGGTTGGGGTATGTATGTATCTTTTCCAAATGATGAGGTAGTATGTATGTATGTTCCAATAGGGCCGATTTTTGATGAGCTCATTTCTGGATGGCCCCTAAGCAGTAAAATCTAATCTAACGCCATAGAAGTGATACTGTTGCACTAATTCATAATTGCACTCGGCTGACATCTCGTGCCAATAAGTGTACTAATCAACACTCGGCTTCGCTTCGGGTGATTAGCACATTAATTGGCACTCGGCTTCTCCTCGTGCAGTTAAACTTAATGGCTAATGCAACAGTATCACTATGCGCCGTTCGATTAGCGTAAATTATTATTGCACGCTACTGACACTGTCGAATGTCGACAATTGCAGAAGTACATACTTCAAGTTCAACTTCCAATGTCCGACTATTATTACAAACAAATAATACGAGTGACGAGTATGACTGTGGAGCTATGGCTACTCAAAAATTAAATACATTTGATTTTGAATTTGATGGATCTGGAAGTGAGTTATATTTCATAACTGTAAACAATATGAAAAAATAAAACTGTTTTTATTTGTTGTTTAAACTTTAAGAATTAAATTTGAATTACTCTGCATTCTTTGCCAGTCTGCCAGACTTAAAAGGACATGAGAGACGTCAAATGTAAATTGTCAATAGGGTTTAGTTAGGGCTATGGTTAGGTTTAGGATACAGAAAAATTGACGTTTAGATCTGTGACGTCACTCAGAGCCGTTTATATGGGAGACATACCCATGGTTAGGTTTAGGATACAAAAAATTGACCTTAATTAGGTCTGTGACGTCACTCAGCCAAAGTTATATGGGACACATACCACAATTATTTAGCACCATTTCACTCCGGTTCCCATTCCATGTATTAACATTTACCCTCCGCGCCTTCCCTTGCCTTAACCAGGGGTGTTGCTAAACACAGTAAACACGTATATCCCTGTGTGGGTTGCGCGCGGCGCACTTCCCCGGCACAGTAGGGAAGCTTCCGAGTTCCGAGTGTTGCGCGCTAGGGATGGGAGAAATCCATCAAACGCGGGACTAAGCCCGCATAGGTGCGCAACGCAGACAGGGATATACGTGTTAAGCAACTACGGGACACATGCTGTTCTGAAGAAGTGCGCCGCGCAATAGGATCACGATTTTTAGGGTCTGGAATTGGGGTAGGTCTCCCATATAAACGGGAGCCTTCATTATCTATGACAATGACGTCACTCAGAAAAATTTAATTAAGCGCACCTAGCGCTTTAAGGACTAGGGTTAGGGTCAGGATTAGGGTCAAGATTTGTTAGGGTTAGTGTTAGGATTAAGGTTAGGGTTTTGGTTATGGTTATGGTTAGGTTTATGATACAGAAAAATTGACGTTTAGATCTGTGACGTCACTCAGAGCCGTTTATATGGGAGACATACCTAACCATGACCCTAACCCTAACCCTAACAAATCCGGTATCTCTCCCATATAAACGGCTCTGAGTGACGTCACAGATCTAAACGTCAATTTTTGTGTATCCTAAACCTAACCATAACCCTAACCAAAACCCTAACCTTAATCCTTACCCTAACCCTAACAAATCTTGACCCTAATCCTGACCCTAACCTAGTCCTTAAAGCGCTAGGTGCGCTTAATTATATTTTTCTGAGTGACGTCATTGTCATAGATAATGAAGGCTCCCGTTTATATGGGAGACGTACCACAAATCCTGACCCCAATCGTGACCCTAACCCTAGTCCTTAAAGCGCTAGGTGCGCTTAACTATATTTTTTCTGACTGACGTCATTATCATAGATAATGAAGAGCCAGGAGTTATATGGGTGAGTCTCCCATATAAACGAGAGCCTTCATTATCTATGACAATGACGTCACTCAGAAAAATGTAATTAAGCGCACCTACTAGCGCTTTAAGGACTTGGGTTAGGGTCAGGATTAGGGTCAGGATTAGGGTCAGGATTTGTTAGGGTTAGGGTGAGGATTAAGGTTAGGGTTTTGGTTAGGGCTATAGATAGGTTCCTAAGCCCGCATAGGTCTAGGTGTGTGTACGCGCCGCGCGCTTCCCGAGCCACACAGGGATATACGTGTTTAGCAAAGGTTTAGGATACAGAAAAATTGACGTTTAGATCTGTGACGTCACTCAGAGCCGTTTATATGGGAGACATTAGACATACCGTTATATGGGACACTAGCCATAATTGTTAACATTTGCATTTGATATTTCATAAGCCCGCATAGGTGTGTGTACGCGCGCAGCGCTTCCCTACGGGGAAGCGCGCCGCGCAACGCAGACAGGGATATACGTGTTTAGCAAATTTGATATTGATCAAGTGCAAGTGGGTCAACAAGCCAATAAGCCATCAAAGTGGTTGGTTTTATGGTACCAAGAAAACTGCACAAACCATTTTCCTAGTTTCCTTACAAAATGTGTCATATTCCACTCCAACAACTTCAAACTTGAACAGCTGAAATTCTCGGAGAACATTGGAAAATGGCTAATCTTACTCAGAATACCAAAAATATGATGAAAAGTCAATGGCTGCAGTGACCGTAACAGAAAAGTCCCATTTTTTAGTTATCACCTGTTTTTTAGTTATCACCTGTTTTAAACTTAACAACACTACTAATTACAATCAGATTTGAGGTAACTCAATGACTTTTGCACTGATGATGATGATTTGAACGTACTTTGCATTAAAAAGTCAGCTCGTTGTGGTTATTCGTGTTGTGGAACTTGGCAATTACAGTGTTTTATTATCACCTGTTACATATGCTTATATTATGTGCTATTGTTGGATTTAATAATAAATAATAACATTAATTACAGTGACCACCATGAAACTTAATAAATGGTACTTGTTTTTTTAAGTTCATGAGTGGCAGATTTCCCTGCTAGTTGTTTCCTCCTTTTAAGTTTCGGCTTCATGATATTCTAACTACTTTTATTATTTAGCTTATAATTCTGCTGTTTTATTATTTGTTCTTTGTTGCTAAGAAGAAAGGATTCAACACTTTTTGTCACACTGGTTAACTTTTTAACTTTTACCATCTGGTATTTCAGTTTTTATTCATCATTTTGTTTTCTGGTTCTTAATTTATTCTAATATATTTTGAATTCCCTACACCGGACAAAGACTAATGATGAACTTAAATTCCTGAATGAACTTGAAGCTTATGAGACTAACACACCATCTAGTGGTTGGGGGAGCGTTGGGCGCCCGTCAAATGCATTCAACCCCACAACACGGTCGCAAGTCCGTGTGCCACAGTGTTAGCTTTCATTACACCATATCATTTTTGGTGTCTCATTATCATTTGTTTGGATCTGCCTAGATCTCTGATAAAGGTATCTTGGATCTCTAGATCTCTAGATCTCTAGATCTCTAGATCTCTAGATCTCTGATAAAGGTATCTTGGATCCTGTCAAAGACTAAGGAAAGAGCTGTTGGAAAGTTTTGTGGCTTGACTGTACAAAGATGACTGTATTTGTATCCCAAAGATAATTGTTTATACCTTGCTTGCAAGGAAACAGTCGCCCAGAATGGAGACATTGTTTCACTGGTTGTTTCGTCTCTCACGGAATTCGCCTTCAAATGTGCTCATAACACTTTATGTGACAGTTGACTTGATCTTTTGATCTAGTTTGACCAGATGGAGCTTTGAATTCCCTACACTGGACAAAGACTAATGATGAACTTAAATTCCTGAATGAACTTGAAGCTTATGAGACTAACACACCTTCTAGTGGTTGGGGGAGTGTTGGGCGCCCGTCAAATGCATTCAATCCCACAACACGGTCACAAGTCCGTGTGCCACAGTGTTAGCTTTCATTACATATCATTTTTGGTGTCTCATTATCATTTGTTTGGATCTGCCTAGATCTCTGATAAAGGTATCTCACTTGGATCCTGTCAAAGACTAAGGAAAGAGCTGTTGGAAAGTTTTGTGGCTTGACTGTACAAAGATGACTGTATTTGTATCCCAAAGATAATTGTTTATACCTTGCTTGCAAGGAAACAGTCGCCCAGAATGGAGACATTGTTTCACTGGTTGTTTCGTCTCTACGGAGTCACCTTCAAATGTGCTCATAACACTTTATGTGACAGTTGACTTGATCTTTTGATCTAGTTTGACCAGATGGAGCTTTGAATTCTCTACACTGGACAAAGACTAATGATGAACTTAAATTCCTGAATGAACTTGAAGCTTATGAGACTAACACACCATCTAGTGGTTGGGGAGCGTTGGGCGCCCGTCAAATGCATTCAACCCCACAACACGGTCGCAAGTCCGTGTGCCACAGTGTTAGCTTTCATTACACCATATCATTTTTGGTGTCTCATTATCATTTGTTTGGATCTGCCTAGATCTCTGATGAAGGTATCTCACTTGGATCCTGTCAAAGACTAAGGAAAGAGCTGTTGGAAAGTTTTGTGGCTTGACTGTACAAAGATGACTGTATTTGTATCCCAAAGATAAATATATTCTGAATTTATCGATAAATCTTGACTATTGAAACACAAGAAAACTATTATAATATTTCATTTCTAACTGATATAGTGTGTTGAGGAGTTGGAATTTGAGCTGTGTTGCCACAAGGCAAAAATTTTTATCTTTATCTTTATCTTTAACTCACTTTTGTCAGGGCACTATGGCATAGTGCAACTTAATGTTTTATTATTTAATTCAATATTGAGAGTACCTTGTAGAGGTACATGACGTGAAGAAGGATGATGAAGAATGAGAATGATATAGTTGTGTTGTATTTATTACAAAACTGTTTATCTTATCTTATCTTATTATCCAGTTAAATGGTATTTGTTTCCACTTTAATTATTCTGAATGAAAAGGTTAATCTGACAAACTTGTGTTCTTTAATCTAGGTCAATGTCAAAAACAGATTTAAAAAGAGATAGACCAGCTGTAAAAGTTGAAGGTGATTCTGCTGCTCTTAAGCTTCAAGATGATATCACTTGCAAGGGCTGTTTCAAAGAATTCAATTCCAACAGAGTGCCAAAAGTTTTACATTGTCTTCATAACCTTTGTACAGAATGCATAAGCATGTCATTTGGTTTAAATCCTGGTACAAACACTGTAACCTGTCCAACTTGCCAAATAAAATGTGTTGGGAAGAGTGCTGAATCTTTTCGTACTCATTCTTATGTCCAAATTATTTCTGATATTTCTGCCTGCTTTAAAGATCAAATGAATGGGACTCTAAAATGTATTGGATGTAAAAATGTTGCTGGACTTCGATGCTTGACATGCAATGAAAATTACTGTCAGGAACATACGGGTAATTTTGGGTCCTTTTATTTCAGACTAAAAATTTCATTCTTATAATTCATGATTTTTGCTACACATTAGCCATCAGTACTCACACTGCCACCCCTGCACTCCTTCATTATAGCCACTTCACTCGTAAGTAGGTACTCTCTCATCCTCAACTACTGTAAAATGAGACCTGACAGATGGTACACCATCAAATCTGTCTAAAAGCATAAAATTTGTGTAAAACCTGTCACTAACCTGTCCAAAACCTGTCCCAAAGTTAGTTTTGAAACGTGTCAAACTCATCCAAAACCGGTCACAGTGTTGGTAAAAAAGATGCAAATCCTGTTCAAAATCTTTTTTAAACCTGTCCAAAATCTGTCTTTGAATTAAAAAAAAACCCTGTTTTAACCTGTTCAGAGCCTGTCAACAAAAAGTGGATGGGTTACCACCTGCCAGAAAGCCTAAAATGTGATATCCAAAAGCTCTCTGAAATGGAACTCTTTTAATCATTTAAAGTTTACACCTAATTTACACTCCTTATCACTGTAGCTTTCAATTCATAGTATGTATTATTCTATAAGGTCTTAGGTCATAGATTCTGTCAAAAAATAATTTCCATATTTCAGATTTCCATGTGAGAAGTAGAGCTACATCACATCATAAAGTACTTTCGTTCAAACAAATCCTCAGTGCCCCTTTGATTGTCAGTACTATTAAAAAGGATGAAAACTGTCCCTCACATACCACCAAGCTTGTTGAATTCTTCTGCTTCACTTGTAAGCTCCCAATCTGTACAGCATGTGCATTATCTTCTCATGAGAGTTGTATTTATGAGGAACTTTCTATTGCTGTTTCTTCCCTCAAGGAAAAGTTTGACAAGATCAAGCCTGCTTTCAACCGAAAAGCATACAACCTTAAAAAGAAAGGTACAATCCTAGAAACAGGCATCAAGCAAATTGAGGGCGATTTTTCAAATAGTACAGCAACAGTTGCTGATATGAGTGACTCAATTCTAAGGCAGTTACGACAAAAAGAAGCTACCATGAACCTCCATATTGAAGAACATGTAGGTATTTTATTGGAACCATTTGACTTGAACCTTTTATTTTGTTCATTTACTTGTATAGTTGTATATAAACGAATTCCTGTGTGTACCTACAGCATTAATTTATAATTTATGTTCCCTTTTAAACATGTAAACATTGTGACATTTGTTGTAGGTATCATTGAACATTATGGTATAACTAATGTTATAAAGGATATAATGTATCTTTGAATAAAAGCTAATGATTATGACACCTTAATTATTTGCAGAGCAACACACTGTAAGATAACAACTTCAATAACTGAGTTCTACATGTAATGCTAACATTTCTGAATCTGTTGATGGGAGCACTTTGAATCCTGGATGACTTTTTCATGTGGCAAAGCAATTTCTCTTTGTAAGTGTCAGTGCCTGTGAATTGTGATATGACTGAAGTTTAGTGTGCTTATCTAAGCTTTTAATAACTCCTGATATTGATAGAATAATATCATTTTCATATCATGATGTTTTCTGTTTTGAAGTAAGCCAAAAATAATTCATTTTTGTCCTTTTAAGATCCCTACGTATTCAATGAACAAAATGATCTGATCTTATTGAAAAATTCAGAGAAAAGAAAGTCAGGGGGAGTTAAGGATTCATCAATCCTTAGTGGAAGACAAAATTGCAAACATTGAATCAGGAACAGATTTTGTGGACACTGTATTTGATTACTGGAACCCTGTAGAAGTTCTCACTGTGGAAAATGAGATAAGTATGTCATGCTTTTATTGTAGCATGTGGTGAATCCTAAAATCAATGTCTAAGAATGTTTATGCTTTATAGCTGATAATATGTTGTGGATAGTGAATCAACTACAAATTTACCTTTGCCTTTTTCAGTAAAACGGTTGACAGAGTTGACTGCAGAGCCAGAAGAGTTCAATGCAGAAAATGCCAAACCAAAAGCATACGACATGCCTCCCCTCTTGGGCGATTCTGTTGTTGATGCTATTAACTTGCTGGAAAACAGTTCATTCAGTAACAAGGAGTCTAGTTAATAAATGATTGAGTAATAATTGTAGCGGCTAAATTTACTTTCTGATGTAACTGTGGTCAGTCAATGAAGTAATTTATGTTAGCTGATAGGCTAACTGATCACAATGAATTTTCATAACACGCTTGTACATTTCAAAGTGATGACTGCTCAAACGCAAAATTGACATCGAAGGTTTTTTTAAATGTCAAAATGAAGCATGTGTTGAACAAATCATTATACTGTATAATCCAATTCTGGTAATAATTCCTGGTATGGGTTGTCCTATTATTGTTTAAATATAATTGATGCATCATTTTGGCAGTCTGGAGGAACACCGACTTTCCTTAGGCAAACCTATGGCAGACTTGCTTTAGCAGACCTATGAGGTTAGGGCAGAGGTAAGGGTTAGAGTTATGGCAAGTGTTAGGGTTACGGTTAGGGTAAAGGGTAGGTTTCAGTTAGGGTTAGGTTGAATCTGTCTTAGGCCTGCTGAGAGAAGGTCAAACTGCCGAGCTTTTATGATATACAATATTAGTCATCAATTACCGCAGCTTAGACCATAATCTAGCCAGTACTAATATGGCCATTGGCATTAAGGGGAAAATCTCCCTTAATTTCACAAATAAAAAGGTTTGATTTCTTAAGCTAGATTTATATCCCTAGAAAATGATTGTACCTAAATTAAGTTTCCATATACCATAGGGTCCCACGATGGCCGACTGGTACGCTAATAACTTCAAATCAAAAGGTCACATCGAGATTAACCAGGGTCCCACAGTGCCTTATCTACTTGAACTACATCGGATCGAGGGACTCAAATTAAAGGTAGGTATTCACACTTAGATATTCAAGTGAGTCTGCAATTCAAATGCCTGGGTCACGCACATAAACCTGCAGGTTAAGTCTGAAAACTTGAACCCCATCAATCATAGTTATTGATTATTGAAGTTCGAAGTTACACTTGGAACAAGTATGTGTGCTGAAAATCAGCACTAATAGTAGTAACCTGTTTCAGAGTAATGTTGAGGTGAGCATGGTGCTGTATGACTCAGGCAAATGCTGCTGTTATGGTACCATGTGGAGGAGCCTGTCAATAGCGCCACCTTTCACTATCAATCAGGTTAAACTGGGGTTATCAGAAAATTATTTACAGGGTGTTTTGAGTCTCATGTCTAAAAATTAAATCTTTATTGCTGAGTTTATATAGGAGCAAATGTTTGATTATCGTTTTGTCAGTGTCAAGGAGGTCCCTCATTTGATTTCCCAATGATTTTGGAAAATTGTATTGGATTTTAAATAAATTTGAGCTTCACTACATCAATATTAGGACATAAGGTAGCATTGTAAAGGCGGAACACATTCATATGCCATACCCACTCCCTGCCCCCCCTGCCCGCGACCCCTAGTGAGGAGCCGGCCGCGGTCTCCCCTCCCGCCCCCAGCCAGGATCACACTGGCACCACCCCACCACCACCCCCACCACCAGCCCCAAGGGTGAGAGTTGCCTCGAGTGCAACGGGGCATCGGGCCTCGAGGAGCTGTCCCAAGGACAGCGGGGGCCCGGTGCCCCCTTGGAGCCAAAGGGGCTAGAGAGGCGAGGAGGGAGAAGGAGAGGAGGAAGAGGAAGAGGCAGAGACAGGAGAAAGCGGCGGAGCTGAGAGGAAAGGAGGGAACGGCCATGCATCAGGTGCAATCCTGCAATGAAGAGGATAGAGCACATGAGTATGAGCCAGACACGAAACCCCCATCCGCTGATACAGCAACAACAACAGCAACAACAACTCCTCCAACACACCCACCAACCCAACCCCAGCCCAACCCACACCTGCCCAAACGGCACCACCGCCCCCCATGCGGCCTAACCGGTCCCCTGTGGAGGTCTACGGAGGGGTGGGCCGCTCGCGGTTCACCCTGACGACGATCTCTACTGGGGGTCGAGGGAGGAGAGGCCAGGATGGCGATCCTGGACGCCCTGCCCATTCCGGGAGGAGTACACGGTGGGCATCCCTACGGGTGCCCCGCGGGTTTGCCTTCCCGGTTGACGAGGACGACTCGATAAGAGTCGCCAGGGGCGTCCTGAGGCCAATGGGGTGACGGTGACCCTCACGCACATGGAACAGGCACACCCTGCATGTTCCGCAGGAGTACCATTTGTTCCCCACTTGAACGCCTGATCTCAGGCATCAATCAGGAACAGCCGGACGGTCCGCGGACCGACCGGCATTCCTGACAACGCACTTCGTGGTGTCAACGTGATGGAGGAGGGGAGGGAGGGAGTGGCCAGCCGCGGAGGGCGGGCCTGGATAGATGTGTCACCAGAGGGCGAGGAGTATCTCCGAGCGACATGCTACTCAGGACCGTGTCCTCGGCGATTGGCTCTGGGCCGCCAGTAGCCGCCCGGCCCTAGACAGGTCGAAGACTCAGAAGGCGGGGGCCCCCTGACTCTTTTCTCCGCCGCACCAACAAGCCCCCCACAACCCCCCGACCCCAAAACCAAACCTTAACTTCTCCCCTAACGCGGGTGGGGGCCCCCTCTGCACGACCAACAGAGGAGCTACAAACCAAAGGGCAAAAATCTTCTATCAGTTACCCAAATCAACCTCAAGAAAAAAAGAATGCATGGGACACGTTAATCGCGTTTAATAAGAACAAATTAACCCCATAATTCTTGCCACGGAGCCATACTCAAACTCCAACAACATCATCCCCAAAATCAATCCTCACCTGAAAACATACTACAGCACAGATAGGTCTAAATAAACCACGAGCGGCTGTAGTAGTACACAAAGATTTAGATAACCATTGCCGAGAGCTGACACAGTTTACCACCCCAGACCTCATAGCAGTGCTTCTGAAACATGAGGACAAAGAAATCATCTTCGTGTCATCCTACATGGACATAACACACAACATACCCCCCACCAACTTCATACCTCTGGTTAACTACGCAAATAACAACAAACTTCCTATCATTATATAGGCTCTGACACTAATGCACAGCACACCCCCTGGGGAACAAAAACCCGCAAAACCGGGGGAAAATTTTGTTTGACCCCCCCTTTAAAGGGGAAAACCCCCCCCCGGGGCCTAACTGGTCCCCCAATAAAAAGGGCCCCCAATTTTCCAACTTTCTTTAACCTGAAAGGCCCAATGAATCCCCCCTGGGTTATTGGGAAAAAAAAATCCCC